>WNWK01000883.1:107500-267500 GCA_009830355.1 Cherax destructor | reverse complement strand
CAACCACAGTTAGGTGAGTACAATTAGGTGAGTACAGACTTCAGATATAATTATGGCTGTTGGTCATAATTCGCGTCCTGCTGTGGACTGAGAGATAATATTTGTAAATAATTTCACCTCTTTGAGAATTGTTAATATATGTGAGTGTGTGTGTGTGTATTCACCTAGTTGTGGTTGCAGGGGTCGATTCACAGCTCCTGTCCCCGTCTTTTCACTGGTCGCTACTAGGTCACTCTCCCTGCTCCATGATCTTTATCATACCTCTTCTTAAAGCTATGAATGGATCCTGCCTCCACTACATCACTTCCCAGACTATTCCATTTCCTGACAACTCTGTGACTGAAGAAATATTTCTTAACATCCCTGTGATTCATCTGAGTCTTCAACTTCCAATTGTGATACCTTGTTGCTGTGTCCCATCTCTGGAACTTCCTGTCTCTGTCCACCTTGTCGATTCATCTCAGTATTTTATGTCTTTATCATATCCTCCCATCCCTCCTGTCCTCCAATGTCGTCAGGTCAATTTTCCTTAACCTCTACTCGTAGGACGTGTGTGTGTTTGTGTGAGTGTATGTGTGTGTATGTGTGTGTTTATGCGTGTGTGTTTGTACTCACCTGTATTTGTTGCAGGGGTCGGGTCACAACTCCTGGCCACGCCTCTTCGCTGTTTGCCATTAGGGCCACTCTCTCCCTGCTTCAATAGTCTTATCGTATCTCTTCTTAAAGCTATGTATGGATCCTACCTCCACTACTTTATTCTCCAGATTGTTCCACTTCCTGATAACTCTAAGGCTGAAGAAATATTTCCTAACTTCCTTATGACTCATATGAGTTTTCAGCTTCCAGTAGTGTCCTCTTGTTCCTGTATCCCATCTTTGAAATATTTTGCCCCTGCTCATTTGTCAATTCCTCTCAGTATTTTGTACGTCGTTATCATATCATCCCTTTCCTTCCTCTCCTCCAGTGTTATCAGGATGAGTTTCCTTAACCTCGCCTCGTAAGGCGAAAACTAGTCTGGTTGCAAACTTTTGTACTTTCTCAAATTTCTTCACGTGCTTGACCAGGTGTCGGTTCCATACACGTGCTGCATACGCCAGTATGGGCCTTACGTACACTGTGTATATTGTCGTGAATGAGTCCTTATTTAGATTTCGAAACGCTAGTTTTAGGTTTTGCCAGGCGCCCATATGCTGCAGTAGTTATTTGGTTGGTGTGCTGCTCAGAAGATGTGCTCGGTATGATACTTACTCCAAGGTCCTTTTTACCTGAGGGAGGTTTGTAGCCTTTGACCTCGAGCCTGTACTCCGTCTGCGGTCATCTTTGTCCTTCCCCCAAGCTTCATAACTTTGCACTTGCTGGGGTTTTGTGTGTATTTGTGTGTATGTGTGTGTGTGTGTGTGTGTGTGTATTTAAATTATAATATGAAGTATGGTAACAGACGACTGTTCCTTGGAGAAAAACGTCCATTAACTATAGACTGAATTGTTCAATATCTGATTTCACACTTTTGATAATATTATTTTGCCTTACTCCACCATTGGTAGATCTGCGACTGTCTTTACATTCTGATTCACTCTTGCTTTGCAACTAAAATAAATGTACTGTTCCTTGTTAATAACTTCTAAAATAATTTGTACAATGACTATTTACTTATTCCATGATGTATGGATGGTGGAAGAATAAACACAAATACAGTAGCGATCCTTTATTGACAACGTTTCGCCCACACAGTGGGCTTTATCGAGTCACAAACGGATCTACCTGGGAAGAAGAAGGTTCAGGTATTCTCTGTGTGAAGGACCCATTTCTACTGCAGTGTCTGACGCAGCAGTAGAAATGGATCCTTCTTCTACCGAGGTAGATCTGTTTGTGACTTGATAAAGCCGACTGTGTGGGCGAAACGTAGTCAATAAAGAATATTTTTACACTGCATTTGTGTTTATTTTTTTCATCGTGCTGGTATTTTATTCCATTTATCTCCATGGTGAAATGTAGACTAATGGTGAAATGTAGACGAATAGTGAAATGTAGACTAATCCCGAGTACTGCCAAGTAGTAGACTTAAATTGCAACTGATTTGTACTCTGAGGTATATACCATCTTGTTTGTCTCACGAAATTGTAATGATATGATTGCAAACAAACCATACCACGGGTGGGGATTGAACTCGTGGCGGGTTTTACTACTCGTCTCGAGTTCAATCCCCACCCGTGGTATGGTTTATCTTGTGTATGTGTGTGTACTCACCTATATGTGGTTTCAGGGGTCGATTCAGAGCTCCTGGCCCCGCCTCTGCACTGGTCGATAGTAATTCACTCTATCCATGCTCCATAAGCTTTATCATACCTCTTCTTAAAGCTATGTATGGAACTTGCTTCCACTACTTCACTGTGTGTATGTGTGTGTGTGCGCGCCTATGATTCCCAAAAGCACGTAATAATAATATAAATTTTTCGATGTTCTAAGAAAACCTTTGCTCAATATTCATTCCGAGAGAACTTCATCTACATGAACCCCTACACGGAATTATTGCTACAAGCTATGCAACTGGTATTTAAATATTCTGGTTTTTACCTAGAGCTCTGAAACCTTGAAGAATCTTCAATGTTTTATCTGTGGAAAACAAAACCTTGTTTAATATATCTTTATTTATGTTACCACTAAAAGCACTTCGTGTCTCTAGATGACCACCATTGTTGAGGTATCAACTACAAGACGGCGTGGGACACATGTAATGGATTAAACTTCCTCAACCACAACTTAGAACTAGAGTAAAATTCCTCAACAGTAATAGACAGCGTGAAATCCATTAGTTCACAGTTCATTTTCACATTATAAAGGACGCACGTGATAGCATTAATAAAGCTTCATGGGTAAGATTATTCGTACTAAAGTCTCGCTGGACTTAATCATTCTTCTCTCATTCCTGTTAAGTAAATATTGAAAGAACTTGAGGAAACTTAATTAGATTTAAAGCCTATTGATTGCACGTTGTTACTAAGCCTGTGGATCACTTCTATGTGTTATAATGTGTTAATGGTAATGGTTCCCGAGGCCATGTCATAAACCAAGTGTCCTAAACTATAAAGACATTGCAGCATCATTCATTAATAACCGGATTACTTATATCACGTATACCATAAAATTGACATATATGGCAGGGATGAGGTGTATTATATAAGTCAGGAGTAATAATTAATATGTAATAGAATATCACCACTTCAAAATGTTAATGAAATAAATGTATATGAAGCCTGAATTGAAAAAAATAGAACACAAAAATTTAGTTATTAATTCTTCCAGATAATAATATATTAGAGGACTACACTGTTCTCGAAAGTAAACTATAAGTCACTAGTCCTTGGAACTTTAATGACAGCAGCAACAAACAGCTCATTCAGACATAAATCAGATGGCACCTTCAAAATCTATGCAACCGTGCACTTTGTTGCAGAACCAACCAGACGAAGGAGCTTGCTTGACCGTATTTTTGCAAACAGATTCAGATAAATAATCTAGAGATCACTTAATAGCTTGGCACAGGTGATAACAAATCGTTTACCCTCAGTATCCATGATTGCGGCCTCTTGTCAGCACATCCCGACTCTTCAACATAATCCACATCTCAGCTAACGCAGCTAACGCAGCTAACGTATCCTGCACAAGTAGTTAATCGTTCACCTTATTTCTAGCACTTTAAGTAGTATAATAAATGCTGATAAACTTTTCGAGCCTATTTAGCTTCTCTACATTATTTCTATCCATATTATATTTTCAGGAATAATAACTAATAAAGAGGATAAAGACAAGCAAAAATAACTGTGCTGTGATTGTAAGAGGTTAGCAAGATTTACCTACCATCTTAGATATTCAAGAAACATAAAGAAATAATAAGTAATCATGCAAGAGTGCAAAACGTTTAACTGGCTTCCATTTCACATGCATACAGCATAACGGTAGCATACCTCCCGGGATAGATGCTGTTTACCAACATTCTGCCTCATACTAACATTCAAGAATGCTTTAACTCCTGAGAATTGGATTGAATTAATCTTTGCGTGTATAGACACTGAGAAGTACTTCATGCTGGTGACAAGACGTAGGATGAACATTGATGTAGTTTAGGGAATTTAAAAGAGAAATCGTCTCACCTCAAGTGTCTTTCTCAGGACTGAAGAAGCAAATAAGGGGAAAATGTTTCGCTTAATAACTGCCCTGAATTATAAGTATCTTTGTCGACGAACTTCTCTGTGTTTATATAAACAGATAAACACCTTCTGATGTATATATGCAGTACATATATTCTTCTCAGTTTGGTGACTAAGTCATATGTGCAACAACTAGGTAATTAGAGACCTACCACTTGTTCAAAAAGTATTAACTAATCGATATTATACCACTGATCCAATGACTTTTCTCAGTGTATATACACTTATAAGATCTATTTATTAGTGTATATACTCAACGTTAACTCTGTGAGGGTTATATATTGTGTGGGGAAGCTAATAATAGAAATAATAATAACACTAGGTAGTAGGTTGGTAGACAGCAACCACCCAGGGAGGTACTACCGTCCTGCCAAGTGAGTGTAAAACGAAAGCCTGTAATTGTTTTACATGATGGTAGGATTGCTGGTGTCTTTTTTCTGTCTCATAAACATGCAAGATTTCATGTACGTCTTGGTACTTCTACTTACACTTAGGTCACACTACACATGCATGTACACTTTTATATAATATAGATCTTATTACTTGTAATTGCGAGAAGGATTTAGGAGTTCTGGTTAGTAGTAATCTGAAGCCTAGACAACAGTGCATAAGTGTTCGCAATAAAGCTAACAGAATCCTTGGCTTCATATCAAGAAGTATAAATAACAGAAGTCCTCAGGTTGTTCTTCAACTCTATATATCTTTGGTTAGGCCTCATTTAGATTATGCTGCACAGTTCTGGTCACCGTATTACAGAATGGATATAAATGCACTGGAAAACGTACAGAGGAGGATGACAAAGTTGATCCCATGTATCAGAAATCTTCCCTATGAGGATAGACTGAGGGCCCTGAATCTGCACTCTCTAGAAAGGCGTAGAATTAGGGGGGATATGATTGAGGTGTACAAATGGAAAACAGGAATAAACAAAGGGGATGTAAATAGCGTGCTGAAAATATCCAACCAAGACAGGACTCGCAGCAATGGTTTCAAGTTGGAAAAGTTCAGATTCAGGAAGGATATAGGAAAGCACTGGTTTGGTAATAGAGTTGTGGATGAGTGGAACAAACTCCCGAGTACCGTCATAGATACTAAGACGTTGTGTAGTTTTAAAAATAGGTTAGATAAATACATGAGTGGGTGTGGATGGGTGTGAGCTTGTACTAGGTCAGATGCAGTGCTCCTTCCTTAAGTGAATGTAACCTGACCTGTACTAATTCCTTAAGTGGAAGTGACCTGACCAGGTGGTCGGCTGGACAATTATATGAGTGGGTGCGGTTGGGTGTGAATTGGTCCTGACTAGGTTGTGCTACTAGGTCAGATGCAGTGCTCCTTCCTTAAGTGCATGTAACCTGACCTGGCTGGGTCGGGGCATTGGCTTAAGCCGTTGGAGATTTGGACTTGCCTCGCATGGGCCAGTAGGCCTGCTGCAGTGTTCCTTCTTTCTTATGTTCTTATGTTCATCTGAGTTTTCTTTGATTTTATCTTAATAGTTCTTGTTATTATTATTTTTCCTTTCATATCTATGGAGAAGTGGAATAAGTATCTTTCCTCCGTAAGCCATGCGTGTTGTAAAAGTCAACTAAAATGCCGGGAACAATGGGCTAGTAACCCCCTTTTCCCGTATTGCTTACTAAAAAGAAAAAGAAGATAGTGGGAGGGTGTGTAAAGGTAGAAAGTTGAAAGTGAACATATATAAGAGTAAGGTGATGAGGGTATCAAACGACTTAGATAAAGAAAAATTGGATATCACATTGGAGAGAGGGATTATGGAAGAAGTAAATGTTTTCAGATATTTGGGAGTTGACGTGTCAGCGGATAGGTTTATGAAGAATGAGGTTAACCATAGAATTGAAGAGGGGTTGTTGAGGTGGTTTGGTCATTTAGAGAGAATGGATCAAAGTAGAATGACTTGGAGAGCGTATAAATCTGTAGGGGAAGGAAGGAGGGGTAGGGATCGTCCTCGAAAAGGTTGGAGGGAGGGGGTAAAGGAGGTTTTGTGGGCGAGGGGCTTGGACTTCCAGCAAGCATGTGTGAGCGTGTTAGATAGGAGTGAATGGAGACGAATGGTTTTTGGGACATGACGATCTGTTGGAGTGTGAGCAGGGTAACATTTTGTGAAGGGATTCAGGGAAACCAGTTAATTGATTTAGTTGGACTTGAGTCCTGGAAATGGGAAGTACAATGCCTGCACTTTAAAGGAGGGGTTTGGGATATTGGCAGTTTGGAGGGACTTCTAAACTAAGCGCCTCTGTATGAGTGAGGTGAAAGTGTTGAATGATGATGAAGGTGTTTTCTTTCTTTTTGGGGATTTTCTTTCTCTTTGGGTCACCCTGCCTCGGTGGGAGACGGCCGACGAGTTAAAAAAAAATATTTCTACAAGTACATGATACAACTTATACATTCTATATGACATACTATATAGAAAACCCCTGGTTATGCAGAACATTTTGGGTAACTTAGGTTAATTTTGTCACCAGGATGCGACCCACACCAGTTAGCTAACAATACCCGACTAACACTTACTGTTAGGTGAAGAGGGACAGCTAGTTTCTTAGGGAAACATGCCCAGTGTTTCTACTGTACCGGGAATCGAACCACGGACACTCAGAGTGTGAGATGAGTGCGCTACCAGCCGAACTACAGGTAGCGCATTCCTTGAATAAAGAATCTTTCACTAAAAGTAAGATCCTCTTCCTCTGTCTTGAAGGGCATGACTGAAGAGACTCATGGAGAGAAAATTGAATTCATTATTTCCTACCTCGACGGACGGTATGACCTGTCAACATATGAGCTGAGACGATTTTTAGATTAGATTTAGATTTTGCCACCGAAGTGACTAGTTTATTGTGCACCTCATATTCATCCTGTGGACGGAAGCACAAGAGCATATGGATACACAAAAAGCCTAGGAACTAGGACCCAAAAGGGTTAAGAGGTCTACATCGGGAGACGACAAACGATATCTCCGCTGCTCTCCTTACATTCGAAGCCTCAATAGACTCCAAACGGATGAATGAATCTAATTTCCCTCGGGCTTTTAGTCTCTTCTGGCTGAAGCTGACTCTTGTTGAAAATGATAGCGGTAATGAGCAATCTCACCTGGCACGGAAGCTTTCACGTTATTAAGGGAATTTCACGCCTTTGTGATTTATATCTACGGATAATTGCAATGTCGAAACCCAACCCTCGGAATGTATTAAGAAGCTCACGCACTTCCCCGGCCCCAGAGGATGGATGGAAGCTGGTGGCTTGTGGAGAGTGGTAGGGTGGAGTGTGGTAGGGTGGAGAGTGGTAGGGTGGTGTGTGGTAGGATGGAGTGTGGTAGGGTGGTGGATAAGACTGGGAAGAAGTTAGGTGCCTTCAGGGATGCTATGTAGTATTAGAGAGTGGGGTAGGGGATAGGGTTGTCTAAATGGTCATGGTGGAGGTGGTGGGGTAGTCGTAGGTATGTGGCCATAGGAATATAAGTGGTTGTGGCGTAGTGCACGTAGTGGTTGTGTAGGTGGAGGTGTGAATGGTGGTATAGGTGGAAGTGTAAGTGGTTGTGTTGTTGAGGTGGTGTGAGTGATGGTGTAGGACAGGCATTAATATGAATGGCGGTAACAGCAGAAGTGTAAGTGGCTATGTAATTCGGAGTGGCGTGGGTAATGGTGTAAGTAGTGTTCAGGTGGTGTAGGCAGTGATGAATGAGCATGCAGATTGTGTAGATGGTGGGGCAGGTGGTGGTGTGGGTGGCTGGCACGGAGATGGTGGTAGGGGTAATGGTGATATCAGCATGTTATGGCTGGCGGTGCGGCTGGCTGATGTGGGAATGGTGGTACGATTGGTGGTGGATTGGGAAGTGGTGTGGGTGGTTGCTTTAAGAAAGTAAGAAAGGAGCAGCAGGCCTACTGGCCCATACTAGGCAAGTATTTCTCAAATCTAGACCCACTAACAAAAATAATTACCAACCCCATTTTCACTGCAACCTAAGGAATAAGCTTTGATAACCCCATTATCTGATTCACGGAAGGAAACGCTAACCAGGGAAGTGGAAAATATTGAGATAAAGTTAAAGGACTCATACAGGATCCAGGAGAGTCAAGAGGAGCTAAAAGCGATTAGTGAAATTGAAAGAAATTCGAAATATTTCTTTTCATATGCCAAAAACAAGGCAAAACCCACTTCTAGTATAGGGTCCCTGCTCAGACAAGACGGATCTTACACAGATGACAAGAAAGATATGAGTGAGATACTGAAATCTAAATACGACTCTGTGTTCAGCGAACCACTAATCAGTCTAAAGATAGACAATCCAAACAATTTTTTCATGAATGAGCCTCAAAACCCTGCCAATGTATGCCAAATTTCTGACATAACCCTAACTCCGTGGCAGCAAAGCAGTAGCTAAGAACTATAGACCAAAAGCTTTAACGTCCCATATCATAAAAATCTTTGAAAGAGTTCTAAGAAGCAGGATAGCAAACCACCTGGACTCCCAAAAACTGTACAACCCAGGGCAACATGGTTTCAGAGCAGGTCGCTCCTGCCTCTCGCAACTACTAGACCACTATGATATGGTCTTAGATGCTCTGCAAAACAAGCAGAATGCAGATGTAGTATACACAGATTTTGCAAAAGCCTTTGACAAGTGCGATCATGGTGTAATAGCACACAAAATGCGTGCTAAAGGGATAACTGGCAAAGTAGGCAGATGGATCTTTAACTTCCTAACCAATCGAACACAAAGAGTAGTGGTAAACAGAGTTAAATCGGATGCTACCATAGTGAAGAGCTCTGTACCACAAGGCACAGTACTCGCACCTATCCTGTTCCTCATTCTCATATCAGACATAAACAGAGATGTAAACCACAGCACTGTATCATTCTTTGCAGATGATATTAGGATCTGCATGAGAGTGTCATCCATTGAGGACACGGCAAGTCTCCAAGAAGATATAAACCAAGTTTTCCAATGGGCAACAGAGAACAATATGATGTTCAATGAAGACAAATTCCAACTACTCCGGTATGGAAAACTGGAGGAAATAATAGCTATGACTGAGTATATTACAAACTCCAATCACACAATAGAGCGGAAAAGTAATGTGAAGAACCTGGGTGTGGTAATGTCCGAAGACCTCACCTTCAAGGACCACAACAATGCCACTATTACAACTGCGAGGAAACTGATAGGATGGATAATGAGAACATTCAAGACAAGAGATGCCAAGCCAATGATGATCCTTTTTAAATCTCTTGTTCTCTCTAGGCTAGAATACTGATGTACATTAACATCCCCATTCAAGGCAGGTGAAACTGCAGATCTAGAGAATGTACAAAGAACCTTTACTGCACGTATAAGTTCCATCAAACACCTTAACTACTGGGAACGCCTGGAAGCACTAGACTTATATTCACTGGAGCGCAGGCGAGAGAGATATATCATAATCTACACCTGGAAGATTCTGGAGGGACTTGTTCCTAATATGCACATAGAAATCACTCCATACGAAAGCAAAAGACTTGGCAGACGGCGCAACGCACCCCCAGTGAAAAGTAGGGGCGCCACTGGTACACTAAGAGAAAACACAATAAGTGTCCGGGGCCCAAGACTGTTCAACAGCCTCCCACCAGCCATTAGGGGCATTACCAGTAGACCTCTGGTTGCCTTCAAGAGGGAGCTGGACAGATACCTAAAGTCAGTGCCAGATCAGCCGGGCTGTGGTTCGTACGTTGGATTACGTGCAGCCAGCAGTAACAGCCTCGTTGATCAGGCCCTGATCCACCGGGAGGCCTGGTCATAGACCGGGCCTCCAGGTAGACTCCAGGTAGGTATCTCATTTGCAAGTCCCACTCAAATCCATCTAACCTAAATATGAAGCTACCCAAGGTTTTAGCTTCAATGACCCTACTAGGCAGACTGTTCAACTCATCAACTTCTCTATTTCCAAACCAATACTTTCCTATATGGATATTGTTTTTTTAAATCTATTTAATGTTCAGTTGTACCTCTAAACTTCTGGGTGCCCTTAAGACCATTAAAAAATTGTGTTATGTAACCAAACCTTATACAAAACTTACTGTATATTATTACTTACAAGTTGGTGACTCTTGTTTAGAGAAACGTTTGGAGTGATTTTGTCCAGTGTAGGTCCCAATTTACTTTCTTTGGTAGAAACTGGGAAAATATAAGTTCTGAATTTCATGTGATAATTTTTGGGTGTCGTTAATAACATGATAATGCAACTTCTGAGCGACTTCAAGCATAATGTGCTGATGTAAGATAAGATTTGTTCGAATTTTTAACCCGGAGGGTTAGCCACCCAGAATAACCCACGAAAGTCAGTGCGTCATCCAGGACTGTCTTATTTCCATTGGGGTCCTTCAATCTTGTTCCCCAGAATGCGGCCCACTCCAGTCGACTAACACCCAGGTACCTACTTACTGCTAGGTGAAGAGGGACAGCTGATGTAAAGGAACACACAAAGTGTTTCTACTCGGCCGGGGATTGAACCACAGACACTCAGTGTGTGAGGCAAGAGTCTTCCATTTAACTTCAAGGCTGGTGTTTCTTAGTGGAAAGTTTGACTTAGATTTAAATTGTATATGTATTTATTTGCCATTTTTCTTTAAGAAATTGGGATAACAGTTACTATATGGTGACTTGACAATGGCTCTTCTCATTCGTTTCAAATCATTACAAACTTATGACGCACCCAGTAATATTCCAGTCGTGTTTATATAAATAAATAAATATATATGTTCCTTTGAACGAATCTACCTGGACTACCTACTCATTTCTGCAACATTGCAAATTCCTGAAGATGTGTTAATTGCAACACGAAAGCCCTTAAGCTATGCAATCATTCAACTCCCTCTGTAGTTGTTTTTCACACACACACACACACACACACACACACACACACACACACACACACACACACACACACACACACACACACATACACACACACACACACACACACACACCGAAGTTGAAGACTCAGATGAACCACAGGGATGTTAGGATGTATTTCTTCAGTCACAGAGTTGTCAGGAAGTGGAATAGTCTGGGAAGGGATGTAGTGGAGGCAGGATCCATACATAGCTTTAAGGAGAGGTATGATAAAGCTCATGGAGCGGGTAGAGTGACCGAGTAGCGGCCAGTGAAGAGGCGGGTCCAGGAGCTGTGAATCGACCCCTGTAACCACAACTAGATAAGTACAACTAGGTGAGTACACACACACACACCTATTTGTACTCACATATTTGTGGTTGCAGGGATCGATACATAGCTCCTGGCCCCGCCTCTTCACTGATCGCTAATAGGTCCTACCTCTCCCTGCTCCATGAGCTTGATCATACCTCGTCTTAAAACTATGTATGGTTCTTGCCTCCACTACATCACTTGCCAGACTATTCCACTTCCTGACAATTCTATGACTAAAGAAATACTTCCTAACATCTCTTTGACTCATCTGAGTCTTTAGCTTCCAATTGTGACCCCTTGTTGCTGTATCCTATCTCTGTCCACCTTGTCAGTTCCTCGCAGTATTTTGTATGTAGTTATCATATCTCCCCTAACTCTCCAGTGTCGTCAGTCCGATTTCCCTTAACCTTTCTTCGTTGGAAATTTCCCTTAGTTCTGGAACTAGCCTTGTTTCAAACCTTTGCACCTTCTCTACTTTCTTGACGTGCTTGACCAAGTGTGGGTTCCAAACTGGTGCTGCATACTCTAGTATGGGCCTGACGTACACGGTGTACAGAGTCTTGAACGATTCCTTACTGAGGTATCGGAACGCTATTCTCAGGTTTGCTAGGCGCCCATGTGCTTCAGCAGTTATCTGGTTGACGTGCGCCTCAGGAGATGTGCTTAGTGTTATATTCACCCAAAGATCCTTTACCTTGAGTGAGGTTTGCAGTCTTTGGCCACCTAGCCTATACTTTGTCTGCGGTCTTCTTTGCCCTTTCGCGATCTTCATGACTTTGCAGTTATGTGTGTGTGTGTGTGTTTGTGTGTTAGTTACCATTTTGTCCTAGGCACATGTCGATTAGACACTAGGCCTGTTGTATGTATGTGTGCGTGTGTGTGTGTGTAAGGAAACACTTCGAAATGTTTCCGCCCCGTCGGGAATAGAACCCGGGCCCTCCGTGCGTGAAGCGAGAGCTTTACCACCAGACCACCGGGGCTGTACAGAGTGTGTGTGTGTATGTGTGTGTGTGTTTGTGTGTGTATGTGTATGTATGTGTGTGTATATGTACTCACCTAATTGTACTCACCTAATTGTGGTTGCAGGGGTCGAGACTCAGCTCCTGGCCTCGCCTCTTCACTGTCCGCTACTGGGTCTCTGTTCTCCCTGCTCCATGAGTTTTATCATACCTTGTCTTAAAACTATGTATGGTTCCTGCCTCCACTATATCCTTCTCTAGACTATTCCACTTCCTGACTACTCTGTGGCTGAAGAAATGCTTCCTAACATCCCTTTGACTCATCTGAGTCTTCAGCTTCCAGTTGTGTCCCCTTGTTTCTGTGTTCCCTCTCTGGAACATCCTGTCACTGTCTACCTTGTCAATTCCCCGCAGTATTTTGTATGTCGTTATTATGTCTCCTCTGACCCTTCTTTCCTCCAGTGTTGTTAGTCCTATTTCCCTCAACCTTTCTTCATAGGACAGACCCCTGAGTTGTGGAACTAACCTTGTCGCAAACCTCTGCACTTTCTCTAGTTTCTTGACGTGCTTGACCACGTGTGGGTTCCAGACGGGTGCTGCATATTCTAGTATGGGCCTGACGTACACGATGTACAGTGTCTTGAACGATTCCTTGTTAAGGTAACGGAACGCTAATCTTAGGTTTGCCAGTCGCCCATATGCTGCCGCAGTTATCTGGTTGATGTGTGCCTCCGGAGACGTGCTTGGCGTTTTACTCACCCCAAGGTCTTTCTCCTTTGCCGAGGTTTGTAGCCTTTGTCCGCCTAGCCTATACTCTGTCAGCGGTCTTCTTTGCCCTTCTCCGATCTTCATGACTTTGCATTTGGTGGGATTGAATTCGAGAAGCCAGTTGCTAGACCAGATGTCAAGCTTGTCCAGGTCTGTTTGCAGTCCTGCTTGGTCCTCTTCCGATGTGATTATCCTCATTAATTTCACATCATCTGCGAACAGAGACACTTCTGAGTCTATCCCGTCCGTCATGTCATTTACATATACCAAGAATAACACTGGTCCTAGGACTGACCCCTGCGGTACACCGCTCGTCACAGGCGCCCACTGTGATACCTCATCACGCACCATGACCCGTTGTTGCCTCCCTGTGAGGTATTCCCTGATCCATTCCAGTGCCCTTCCTGTTATACATGCTTGTTCTTCCAACTTCTTTACTAATCTCATGTGAGGAACTGTGTCGAAGGCCTTCCTGCAGTCCAGGAAAATGCAATCAACCCACCCTTCTCTCTCTTGCCTTACCTCTGTTACTTTATCATAGAACTCTAGGAGGTTTGTTACACAGGATTTGCCTTCCCGGAATCCGTGCTGTCTGGTGTTTATTATCCTGTTCAGCTCGAGGTGCTCCACCATTCTTTTCCTGATGATTTTCTCCAGGACTTTGCACACTATACACGTAAGTGACACCGGTCTATAGCTTAGTGCCTCTTTTCTGTCTCCTTTTTTAAAGATGGGGACTACGTGTTTGTGTGTGTGTGTGTGTGTGTGTGTGTGTGTGTGTGTGTGTGTGTGTGTGTGTGTGTGTGTAAATTCCTGATTTAATGACCTCATATGATGTGGTTATCTATATTTTCCCGAGCGAACTTATGTGTGATTATGTTGCTCTTATACACAAGATTATGCCTGGAAGAGTAGAATGCCTCGCTCTTACCGGACGGAGGACTGAGCCTCCACAATCTCTTGCGCTGAATAACTTCATTTACATATATTAATATTATGCTCAGCTGACCTTTGCTTTTGCACGAGTCACTGTGCTTGCTCTGTATATGTTAGCACATACAGCGCCATCTGTAGCCGTCTGTAAATCGGTGTTGTTCCTGTATATATGCTGGCACTCACTCATCTCAGGTTGCTGGCACTCACTCATCTCAGGTTGCTGGCACTCACTCATCCCAGGTTGATGGCACTCACTCATCTCAGGTTGCTTGCACTCACTCATCCCAGGTTGATGGCACTCACTCATCTCAGGTTGCTGGCACTCACTCATTTCAGGTTGCTGGCACTCACTCATCTCAGGTTGCTGGCACTCACTCATCTCAGGTTGCTGGCACTCACTCATCTCAGGTTGCTTACACTCACTCATCTCAGGTTGCTGGCACTCATGTTGCTGGCACTCACTCATCTCAGGTTGCTGGCACTCACTCATCTCAGGTTGCTGGCACTCACTCATCTCAGGTTGCTGTTGGTCGAGTCTCAGCTAACGACTGTTTACTAACGACTGTTTACACTAGTTCCTAAGTCTTCGTGGCCCCACTCATACCTATTGTTCCAACTGTACATTGATTCTGTCCCCAATAATTCCTTTTCCAGACTGTGTGCACGTCGATTTGCTTGTTATTTTGAGACATCATATATCTGTATTAGAACTGAAGAAGCCACTTGTGGCGAAACGTTTCCTCTAATAAAAGTCCTGAACTATACATGTCTTTTTTCACATATATATTCATTTATACACTTCAGCGTTATTTTTTTTACACGGTTCACAACACAAACTGGGAAAAAATCAACTGGACAAAATCTCGGTTTAAAATTATGTTTGCAAAAAACGAATTAGGAAAAAAATCTAATATCACATTGAGTGGTGACCAGATTGATGCCTGTGAATTGCTCCTGATGACCCAAGGAAATGGAGATTCCTTCTCTTGGGGTTCAATTTGATTAGCTTCATTGCCCAGGCGTTATATGACCTCCAACGGGTTTAGTACTCCCCGATTATTATGATAAGTAATTCAATGTATGAGTTAGTTGTAAATTGTTACAGCCAAGGTATTGTGACTAATTCTACGTATGTAATATATGTGTACATATGCAGAGTTATCTAATATATGTGTATAGTTGCGTAACGTGTACATGTGTAGGTATATAAAGTTACGTAATTTGTTAGTTTTCATAGTTATATACTGCAATGTGTATGTATGTATAGGTATGTACTGCAATGTGTATGTATATATGTACTGTAGTATTACATAAACTGCAGTGCTTGTTGGGGGGATTACTTACAATAATAAATAAATGAAAAAAAGCTTTGTACAAACGAACGAGGTATAACAGGCTAACGAGGCTTACGCAAGTGAACAAGGTCTAAACAAGCAAATGAGATTTGTTGCAAGAAAACGAAGGTCATACAAGCACACGAATGACGCCTAAGGAAGCAAAAGGGAGCTTACTCAATTCAGCCAGGCTTATATCAGCGAATGAGGCTGAGAACTAGGCAGCATCATGGGGCTCTTCCTACGTCTTCTCCGTATCTGCAGAAGTGGACATCACGAAAAAGAATGTGTCTTCCACTATCTTCATCATTAGATACTTAAACCATACACAACACATCGCACAGGTGAACTGAGCCTATGCAGACAAATGAGACTCACAGGCGAATGAGGCATAAGTAAGCGAACGAGGCCTATGGAAGCGAACTAGGCCTACATAAGTGAACAAGGCCTATGGAAATGAACGAGGCCTATATAAGCGAACGAGGCCTATGGAAGTGAGCTAGGCTTACATAAGCAAACGAGGCCTATGTAAGTGAACAAAGCCTATATAAGCGAACGAGGCCTTTGTAAGTGAACGAGACTTACATAAGCGATCGAGGCCTACATAAGTGAACGAAGCCTACATAAGCGAAGGCCTCTTGCGTAACTGTGGCATCCAGGCAGGAGTCATCATACATCCTGGCAACAGCTGCTTCCCTCCTGACGGTAAAACAATGTTGCTAATTGTTTTAAATTCTCTCAGCAGCAACCAGGCCTTTACATATTCATAAGCTCCAATTAGCAAATGGGGCCACATTAGTCACTCTTGCCTTAATGTGTTCCGTAAAGTTTATAATTGTATATATATGAGTGTTGAAAAATATTCTACCCTAGTTTTTCTACGTTTGTTGCTACTTAAAAATGTGCTTTTAAATTTAGATTATATATATTTTTTAAAGGTCATGTTATATTCCGCAAAATGGGAAGGTTTGAGGAAAAAATGAGGACCCAGAAATGGATGTAATTAAATTTAAAAAAAAAAATGAAAGTTCATCTGCTTTCACAAGACACGTGAGGATCAAGTTTCCTCTTTCGTTTACGAAACAAGGAAGCTTTGCTGGTGTGCTTCCTCCCTCCTCCAGAGCTTCAAAACTCTCTAACTGACAGGACACAAAAGCTTCAAGACATCTTCATTCCCAAGACTAGATTTTCCCTACAGAGCTTCCTCTTCATTTCACACTCATCGTTATATTTCTCACATAGAGTCTCATCAGCGGAGCTCAGGCAGGAGGCCATTTATCACCCAAGCTCAGTATCCTCTTCTACCTCTTATTTGCTTCAGTGTTACTCACAAAAACATCACCGCTTATCGACTCTGCTCAACTAAGTGCGCAGTGCAATCATTACCGCGGGTAATGTGAATTAATATCTTTGGAAACTAGACAGCGTTCAGTGATTGTTTAGACTTTGTGTCACTAGTACACATGCTTCTAGATAAAGGCTAGACTTGGCAGGTCATCTAAATTCTATCAGCACGTTATTGACCCTAATAAACATTAGGTCACATAGATTTTGCCTCTGACAATAAACATTCTTGAAGAGGTTACTCTACGGGAAGATTATGCAGATTTAATGGTCCTAATGTTTTTTTCTTCCTCAGGAAGGACAAACTGCATGCATAATTAAGCTAAATATTTAATGAACCTCATTAGTGAAGGTTTTTATCGTAGTGTGTGTGTGGAAGTTGCTCCAGAATGCTGTTCTTTGCTATAAATATCTGTTGTATACCTGCTGAAAAACGACTTAAGAGTTAAATTAGCACTTTATTGCCTAATAGTCAGAATTCCATCTCATCGTTGTATAGAGCTGAGTCTCAGGTAATTGTCACTACAGTTCTCCTCTTAACCATGTGTACCAGTAAACTGGCCCCGCAACACTTTAACAGTGATAACGGACGATCCAATATATGAAACGTGTACTCACGATGATATGTGTAAGAACACATTAGCGCTCAATATCTGAAATTAAGTGAGGCATATTTAAATCAACTACGTACACATTCACAGTTATCCACCATCCAAAATGCTTTGATACATTACAAGCACCGAATGGCCAGCAACCCAATGCTTCCTTCTTTTCATTAGCTATAGACCTGATTCAGAAAATTAGGAAAGGAGACATAGCAGAGATTTTTAACTTTTGTAGTGAAAAAAAAAAAGACAAAGCGACATGATGAGATAAAAGTAGGTCAGTCAGGTGGTTATTAATACTAGACACCTAGTGGCTAGGTGTCTAGTACTAATGTTGCATGCATGCCACTAGGCTTGTATGCATGCCACTAGGCTTGTATGCATGCCACTAGGCTTGTATGCATACCACTAGGCTTGTATGCATGCCACTAGGCTTGTATGCATGCCACTAGGCTTGTATGCATTCCACTAGGCTTGTATGCATGCCACTAGGCTTGTATGCATGCCACTAGGCTTGTATGCATGCCACTAGGCTTGTATGCATGCCACTAGGCTTGTATGCATGCCACTAGGCTTGTATGCATGCCACTAGGCTTGTATGCATGCCACTAGGCTTGTATGCATGCCACTAGGCTTGTATGCATGCCACTAGGCTTGTATGCATGCCACTAGGCTTGTATGCATGCCACTAGGCTTGTATGCATGCCACTAGGCTTGTATGCATGCCACTAGGCTTGTATGCATGCCACTAGGCTTGTATGCATGCCACTAGGCTTGTATGCATGCCACTAGGCTTGTATGCATGCCACTAGGCTTGTATGCATGCCACTAGGCTTGTATGCATGCCACTGGGCTTGTATGCATGCCACTGGGCTTGTATGCATGCCACTAGGCTTGTAGGCATGCCACTAGGCTTGTATGCATGCCACTGGGCTTGTATGCATGCCACTAGGCTTGTATGCATGCCACTAGGCTTGTATGCATGCCACTAGGCCCAAATGACGTCTTATTTATCCACAAACAATGACATTATATAACATAAAGTCAGGTTATAGGAAAATTAAGAGTAATCGCTGTGTACTCTTTCTCGTGCGATTGATAGAGGAAAACAAAGATATGGATATGGTATCTTTTGAAAATTCACAATTAATGATGATGAGTAAAAAGCTAAAAAATCTTTATCTTAAGTGATTTCAGTGCTGCCCCGGGATCAAATATGTGTAGTGAATATAATGATGAGGCCTGGTTGTCTGAGAACAAATACACTCATATCAACCAGGACTTCCTTGCTAAAACGGTAGCTGGATCGTTTCAACCTGTCAGGCTATCTGATAATATTGAAAACGAACCTTAAATTACTTATGAGAGTGTTTCGACAAACCCTTTTTGTTTTATTAACGTAAGTATTAAATGTTGGGATCACGTCCAATGTTATTTAATGACGATCATTCTAAACCTTACAAAGTAACGCAACATTTTCATATCCCTAATGGTTTTAAAGTTTAGTGTTTTCGTAACTCAAAATAACAGCTTTACACGAACATCTACGGGAATAATGTTGAAGGCTGGTGGGAATTATTTGTAAAGTGAAAAAGAATCAACATTGGGTTTTCGGTTAGAATAAATTTTCGATAACCAGCAAGTGAATCTCTGATTACATGGCTTAGTTACACTGGCCTTCGAGTTGTACCATTGGCAGAATATATCCGCCGGATCAGACATAAATTTAAGTTGCATCTCTTCATGACCAAGAGATGAAGGCACAGCCACTGACCACTTTTGACCCATAGTCTTCATGGAGAAAGTAAGCACAATGGAGCCGTTCAAAGTGCACTGTTTTTAAGATGTGGTACAATAGGAAAGGCTGGACTAGTTACCATGTTAGGGTGACACTAGTGTGACACTCTTAACCATATCGATAATTAAAAATAACAAGAAAAATCTCATAGATAACGTTAGGCTGTGATATGCAGAAATTAGAGCTGCACATGCAAATCTTTCCTAAAGCATGATGGGCATGATGAGTTTGCCTGAATATACGACTATGCTTAAGATTGTCTCTCGGTCTTCCTGAGCATATTAATAAAAAGCTTACATTATATAATGGGTCACACCCAACATGCAATCAGTGTTTATCTCTTAAAAAGTAAGATATGTTTCATAATTAAACCCCCAAAACACTGTTAAAAGTTGTTAAATCAGCAATATCAAATAATTAAGTTTTTTTTAACACAAAACACATTATAAGCTTGGGTTAAGAAAACGTGTTAATATAGAAATATGTTTCTTAGTTTTAAAATAAATACTATATTAAAACAGGAGAAGCTCCCCAGTGTAGCTATTTTTCTTAGACGCTAAGACAGCTTTTAACATAGGAAAAAATTACTAGCATTTATTTGCTAAAAAAATGAAAAGAATGACAGCTGGCCATACTGGAAACACTATTTTGGTTGGTAAACTGAATAATGGTTTGTTTCAAGTCTGCATAAGGGCTATGCAAACGAGGCATTCACTCACCATACATGTATAATATATACACTGATGAATAAAATGCATTTCTGAGTAGGTACAATTATGGTTGCTACCTAGGACTGGGTGTTATAATCTTAGCTATGGTAATGAGAGCTATGCTTGTTCGCGTCAAGGGAAGTGCTTGCATGTTGATCAAGGGCTCTTGTTTTAAGGAAATTGAACATTCCTTAATGCCATACATCCTCTCGCGTCCCCTTCAGGTTTAACGTTTCCTCTTATTGCTCCTTCTACTACTACGACTAGTACTACTGCTACTACTTCTAATGTTATTACTAGTACTACCACTAGTACTACCACTACTACCGTTGCTACGACTACGACTATTACTACTTCTATTTTAATGTTACTACTACTACTACTACTACTACTACTACTATGCCAGTTACTACATCTACTATTCCCAATGTTACTATTACTACTACTACGACTACCACCACTACTATTAACAATAAAAACAACAACATCAACACCATACCAACGCCACCACATGCTTCACCACGACCAAAATCACCAACAACAACAAATATCAACAACAACACTATCACTACCAGCAATACTTCCACCACCATCACCACCAGAACTACTATTTCTACTACTATTACTACTACTAATACAAATAATAATAATAATAATTTACAGCAACAGATTTTTAGCCAAAGATCATAGCATCATTTAATCTGACAAATAAAATAATAATCACATAAGCCAATAGCCGCAGTAGGTAAATCCTTGAACCAAAATTATTATAGAGAAAAAGCTAGAAGAAGGCCTCCGTCAGCTGACCAAAAGCTCCAGTGGCGGGGACATCATATGACCTGCGTCAGGAAACACCTGTCCTGTTTCCTGATAAATCTTACCTAATCTAACCCTGACTCAAAAAAAGTGTTCTTTTGAAGAAAATAAGTATCCAAATAATTTTTTTTTTAAGAAACTACAAAGATTATTTAATTTAGTAATGGACTATAGGAATTATCATCACATAAATGGATGATGAATTAGAAACGTGTGAAACACATGGGTAGACCTTTATTTTGTAGACGTTTCGCCAGGTAGTAGCTTTATCAATATGGAGTTGGTCATGTGTTGCACAGGTGTCCAGTTCATGGACTATGAGAGAACTATAGTGGATCATCCCTGAGTGAGCTCAGAATCTACCGCTGAGAAATTCTTAAGCTCTTTATTGATTTTATTTAAAAGGTAGAAAATGCAGTGATGTGGTAATTAGACATTTAATGTACAACTTAATAATATGAAGATGTGTGGTCTTCAAGACTCCAGAGATTAGCGGCTTCCAATGCTACAGAGGTTAATGGTTTCAAAGGTTACAGAGATTAATGGTCTTCAAAGCTGCAGAACTTAATGGTCTCCAAGACAACAGAGGTTAGTGTTCTCCAAGACAACAGAGGTTAGGGGCTTCCATCACTACAGTGAGTGTCGGCTTCCAGCTACACAGAGGTTAGCAGCTTCCTACAAAATAAAGTGAAACGGCCTCTAGGAATACAAGAGGTAGTGGCCTCCAACAACACGGAGAATAGCGGCCATCAAGAACTTAAGCCACAGTGAGGTCTTTCCCGTCTACCCTTGTTTACAAAAAAACAATAGAAGCAGCTATGCATTCAGTTACACTTCCGTCTGTAACCCAGTATTAATGTAGTGTTCCTCTCTTCCTCATCGTTTATTATATTCTTTCATATATATATTATTTTCACATAGTCTGTCCTTGTATTGTATTGATAAAGCCACTGGATGGCGAAACGTCTACAAATAAAGATACAACACTTAAAAGAACCGAAAAATGCAACTCGACGCAATCTACAACTGAAAATATTTATGAACTAATATACTCAGACTACCAAAGCAGCACCAGGGCGCACACTACCTTGTGCATGTGTCTATGTTTCATGAGCTAACAGAGACTGAAATACATCATATATCAGAAATAAAATTACTGTCACTACACCAGAGTTAGTTACCGGTTCTTCTCACTGCAGCAGAAAATTAGAAACTGTGTAAAAAAAAAATCGATGATATTTTACGGGTTATCTTTCAAAGTTGACACATTTTTTTCAAATATACAAAAAAGACAGACAGGGAAAAGTTTTCATTACACAAATAACCCGCACATTTAGCAATGAAAGTTTGTCGGATGCAACTGATTTGTTGATAACATAAGAACATAAGAATGGAGGAACACTGCAGGAGGCCTACTGGCCACCCATTCCCACCAACGTATTTGTCCAGTCTTTTCCCAAAACTTTCAAAGATTTTGCTTCAATACCTCAGTTACTGCACAGAAAATAATGTGGTGGTGTGGAGTGCGGTATTTGATAATGCCGAGAGGTATGAGGTAATTTGGACTGAGGTATATTTGGTGATTTTGAGTGAGATATGTTTAATAAAACTGGCAAAGTGGAATTTTTACAGCCCAAGAATAACGTTAATTCTTTTTTTCTTTTATCAGAGCACACAAGAGCCAAACGTTTGAAGCCAAACAGAAGAGGTATTCCCTAGGTATTTGCAAAGAAAACAAAAAGCCTGAATGTATTAACCGTGTTAAAAGATGATAAATTTATAGCTACGTGGCTTACCTGGAGTTTACCTTACCTGGAGAGAGTTCCGGGGGTCAACGCCCCGGCTTAAGCTTATTAAGAACCATTCTTCTCATAATATGTTCATGAATAGTATACAATACGAACATAATGAAGAATTATACACAACTGCAACATCTGGGTATTTTAATTTGTAGACGTTTCGCCATCCAGTGGCTTTATCAATACAATACAGGGATATGATGTGAAGACTGTAGAACTACATACAGAAGATGAGGTAATCAGTCCCTGATTACCTATTCTTTTGTATTCAGCTCTATAGTTATCACATCATGCCCTTGTATTGTGTTGATAAAGCTACTGGAAGGCATCGACTACTGAAGATTCAGAGTGTTCATAAGAGCCATTTTCAAGTTATTTCATATCAAAACAAACACAGTTTAAATACAAAATTAGCAAAGTGGCACCTAACAACTTCAGTAAGAATCCCAACCTTCTTTTAAATAGGAAGGGCACTTGCACATCGCAATAGTTGCGAGAATCTTTATCTAGTTACAATTTACATGCCTCGTAAGTTTGACACATGTCTGTTGAGACGTTCTCTAGGACTAGAAAATATGAAAAAAAATCCCCCTCAAGGATTATCTAATTATTAACAACATGAAACTTGAAGTGGAATATTTATTTACCTGGAGGGTATTTACCTGGAGGGTATTTACCTGGAGGGTGTTTACCTGGAGGGTATTTACCTGGAAGGTGTTTACCTGGAGGGTGTTCACCTGGAGGGTGTTTACCTGGAGGGTGTTTAAATGGAGGGTGTTTAAATGGAGGGTGCTTATCTGGAGGGTGTTTATATAAAGGGTGTTTATTTGGAGGGTGTTTATCTGGATGGTGTTTATCTGGAGGGTGTTTACCTGAAGGGTGTTTATCTGGAGGGTGTTTATCACGAGGGTGTTTATCTGGAGGGTGTTTATCTGGAGGGTGTTTATCACGAGGGTGTTTATCACGAGGGTGTTTATCTGGAGGGTGTTTATCACGAGGGTGTTTATCTGGAGGGTGTTTATCACGAGGGTGTTTCTGGGGTCAACACCCCCCGCGGCCCGGTCCATGACAGGTCTTCAGAAGGAACCAAATGCAGATTTAATATAAATTTACACTTAACTGCAAGTTTTGAAACTGCTGGAAGTTCAAGAGATTCCTTGGAGCTTTAAATGCGATACTCATCTTCTCACCAGCTATTTAAACTCAGACGGTTAATGGCATTTTATTCCCAAAATTTGTTGTCGCCTGGCACTTCGTAGTTTAAGGGGTCCTTAGTCTGCATATTTAATCAATACAGCTGTGCTGGTGCGGTAATAACAAGTCACTGGTGGAGCTTCCAGAAAACTCTTGGTTCATTTTACTGGAGATTTATCCCTCCTGTCTTGGAAAACTATGCGCCGAAGCTGGTTTTTTCCCCAACACATACCTGGGCAAAAAGGAGTTCTGTATCAACGTGCCTCACAAACAGAGAAGACAGCTAATGCACTTTGGGTCGTTCAACTGCTACTTTTGATACACAAATCTGTCTAACGTGCCCTTAAACTTGGCATTGTTTATTTAATATTTTACATGTACGTAGCCGCGAAGTCTGAAGATATTTAAAGATTTTTTATGTAAGATTACTTGCTTTCTGGCAGCTAGTACGTAGGAATGAGATTGTAAGTGGGATTGAAGTTCAAGGTCATACTTACAACTACCTGACGTGTGGTGCAGAGACGTGTGGTGCAGAGACGTGTGGTGCAGAGACGTGTGGTGCAGAGACGTGTGGTGCAGAGACGTGTGGTGCAGAGACGTGTGGTGCAGAGACGTGTGGTGCAGAGACGTGCTAAGTTTGGCTTACACTGTTTATCCACAGTGTTTTACGGGCAAATTACTCCAAGAAGTATGGTAGAGAGGAAGTTTGCACTGCAAGACTTTTTTTTAAGGTTACATTACGTTCAGTGTTGAGCTTTATAATTCATGATTGTATAATCATGACCTACCATGAAATGTTTATCCGCATTAATTGGTATAAACTTTGGTAATATATACCTACAAGATGGTTTACAATAACACGTAAGGAAACACTAGGACATATTTATTAGAAAAAAATCTGAACAAGGTCCCAGGACCGAAACGTTTTTTAATAAATGTCCTAGTGTTTGCTTACGTGTTTTCCTAACACATCTGCATTAACTATCTTTACTACTAGGCAATACAATTAAACATAGAAATATTAAAACATCTCGTAACCTTGTATTGCCTCATCATCCACTCTTGTATGATAATATATACACAGTCCTTCTCATTAGTCCACACTCGGTTAACAGGACCTATTGTACCTGAAATTGATCTTGTTGCCTTCTGTATTGGGGCCCACAGCGGAAACTACTTACTTTGCTGGGGCTCACAGCGGAATCTACTTACTTTTCTGGGAGCCCACTGCACATGGGCTGATAAAACTCCATTTAACTTTTTCATCACAGTAGACAAATATTCCAAGTTTTTAAAAAAGAATTATGGGTCACTATCAGTTTACAGAGAAGGATGACGATGTTCATCCCATGTATACCTGGAGTATACCTGGAGAGGGTTTCGGGGGTCAACGCCCCCTTGGCCCGGTCCGTGACCAAGCCTCGTAGTGGATCAGGGCCTGATCAACCAGACTAATGCTTACCGCACGCAACCTGGTTGTGAGTCAGTAGACCTCTTGCAGAGGTTGTGAGTCAGTAGACCTCTTGCAGAGGTTGTGAGTCAGTAGACCTCTTGCAGAGGTTGTGAGTCAGTAGACCTCTTGCAGAGGTTGTGAGTCAGTAGACATCTTGCAGAGGTTGTGAGTCAGTAGATCTTCAACAGTGGTTGTCAGTATATCTCCTGCAGTGGTTGTGAGTCAGTAGACCTTCAACAGTGGTTGTGAGTCAGTATATCTTCTGCAGTGGTTGTGAGCCAGTAGACCTCC
The DNA here is from genome assembly GCA_009830355.1 of Cherax destructor. Lineage (NCBI taxonomy): Eukaryota > Metazoa > Arthropoda > Malacostraca > Decapoda > Parastacidae > Cherax > Cherax destructor. The sequence continues at coordinate 242,090 of WNWK01000883.1, read as the reverse complement.
TGCAGTGGTTGTGAGTCAGTAGAAATCCTGCAGTGGTTGTGAGTCAGTAGACCTCCTGCAGTGGTTGTGAGTCAGTAGAAATCCTGCAGTGGTTGAGTCAGTAGACCTCCTACCTCCTGCAATGGTTGAGAGTCAGTTGATCTTCAACAATGGTTGTCAGTATATCTCCTGAAGTGGTTGTGAGCCAGTAGACCTCCTGCAGTGGTTGTGAGTCAGTAGAAATCCTGCAGTGGTTGTGAGTCAGTAGAAATACTGCAGTGGTTGTGAGTCAGTAGACCTCCTATAGTGGTTGTGAGTCAGTAGAAATCCTGCAGTGGTTGTGAGTCAGTAGACCTCCTATAGTGGTTGTGAGTCAGTAGACCTCCTGCAGTGCTCCTCTTTGGCTCCAGTATTCTCAACAGAGGTTTGTTAAAGCAAGGTTTCGCAAAGTGGGAGCATCGTCAAGCGTAAGCGAAACGTCGTTTTAATTAAGGCTTCCTCTGATTAAACTGCCCTTTTAACGAAGTGTCTTGATGCTGAAGGGCTCTTGATCCAAAGAATTAGGGACTGCACTCTTTTACCTTGGATTAAATCCTATTGCTTCATAGCTGACTTCCTATGGGGTTAGCCCTTCAACATAATGATAATAATAGTAATAATATAAATTCATAATAATAATAATAATAATAATCATATAAAATAACAATAATAATATAAAATATTAATAATAATAATCATATAAAATAACAATAATAATATAAAATATTAATAATAATAATATAATGATAATGTTACAACTGTTACTACTACTACTACTACTACTTCTACTACTACTACTACTACTACTACTACTACTACTACTACTACTACTACTAATAATAATAATAATAATAATAATAATAATATTAATAATATACTAACAATAGTATAATCTGAGTTTTATAAGACAAATGATCCATACTTTTTCATAGTTGACGTTCATGGCTGAATATCAGGAGAATATAACTTAGGACTAATTCAGTAGCTAGAAAAATGAACTTTTTCGAAAGATATAAACACTTATTTATGCTTCAGGACATTTACTAGAGGAAACTCTCCCCACTATTGGTTTCTTCAGTCCTTTAGAGACGAACTTTTTGTATCACCATCTCGGGAAATTGAACTTAATTATTGTATAGGCAATATCTCATATGGAAAAATGATCTTTCTCCATCACTCAAGATATTCTGCCTTTTCTCCAGGTTCTTCTCCGAACTTGTGTGTAATTCATGACAGAAGGTAAACTTTTTCCCAGTCTTTTTAACATCCGTCCCCATGCTGAGCGAGGGAAAAAATAGGATTTTTTATATTTTATTCTAAATTCGAGCTTTAACCTTTTTTGTATTTGATGGTGAATGTTACAGATGTTCACAATTTTATTCTACCCTGTCGAAAACTTTGCTTGAGAATGACATTCCTTGGAACACGATTGCATACTGATCAGTTGACTACATGAATCTCAATGTTATTGCTATTGATTCTCTAAGATGTTTTTATGATCACACTTTTTAGCAAGCTTCATTATAATTATCAATGAGGAAAGAAGCCAAGATCAGTTTACCATTAGTCACCTGCTACTTGAAGTTCCATTTAATTATTGTTATTAAAATGTTTGTTACAATTGTATATCTTAAAATAAAATTGCATATTCATTGATCAGATAATAATGAAGGTCTGGCAAGTGAGGCTCACATATCTAATAATGCTCCTTCTTTTTATACTAATATAATTCCGGGTTTAATTTTATGCGAATTTAATACAGCCAAATAAACGGAAAAGGTAAGATTAAAAGGAATTTTATCCGTCGTATAAATTAAATTGTAAATACTCACGAGTCACTTACAGCATCTTCCTGCTTAGGTTTAAGATTATACAGCAGATGGTAATTTAAGAGAGACAATCACAATGTAAACCGATGGTAAGTTTGGACCAGCTGACTTAAGGCGTCAGGCGCATATTGTAATATTTATTTTTTCTGACCATTATTTTAAATACTCGGTTCTTGGAGTACATTAGAGGACACACGAGTTGAATAGTAATCAGTGGTATGACTGACATCTCCAGGTAGGCAACCAACAAAAAATAGGCTTTCTTGAGTGGTCAGAATGTAACTTTTAGTGCTGAAGACTAAATCATACATTAGAGGCTATACTTTTTTCTAGTGCTGAACAGGATGAAAATAAGTATAAAAAACTAAATTAAAGAAAGATTGAAAGTAAGGAGTTTGGAGGAAGTGATTGTATTCACATGTTATGGTGTGGATATGGCAGTGGGAAGTAAATTTGGTAGTAGCGTTGATTAATATGTGAAAAAAATAGGCTTGCTAATAGATACTAAAATATGAATGTATTAGAGTATGGAACCAACAATTTTTTATTTTGATTGAAGGATGGTTTTTTTAATGTGGCAGCAAAAAGGACAAATAACATAATTCTAAGAGGAAAAGCAGGTTGTTGAGACGATATGAAAAAAAGAAGGAAATATTTGTATGTTAAGAAGACTTATCTCGACACCCTGTATCTTTCCTTGTTTGGCACGTTTTGGTTATAGCACTATTGAAGAATTGCAGCATATTTTTGTATAACACTTCGTAAAATTAACTTAACACGGTTCAGTTTGCGGGAGGGGAAACAATTTGGAGAGCGCTTAACTGACTGGCTTACTGACTTGACTGACTTACTGACTTGACTGACTGACTTACTGACTTGATTGACTGACTTACTGACTTGATTGACTGACTTACTGACTGACTGACTTACTGACTGACTTACTGACTTGACTGACTTATTGACTTGACTTACTGACTGACTTACTGACTTGACTGACTGGCCTACTGACTTGACTGACTGACTTGACTGACTGACTTGACTGACTGACTGATTTACTTACTTGAATAATTTACTGACTGACTTAAAGTTAGACTTTTTCACTTAAGAGGACTCTGAAACGGTGTCTAGAGCAGTTGATGCCTTACCGTCAGTTGTATAATAAACTGCGGGGTGAAATAGAACAGAAATCCATTACAGAATTTATGCACACTCCAGTGCAACCATCGACTTCAGTACCAGAACCTCTACCATCCACCTTAGCCCATTAGGGCCCCAGAATAACTCTCCACTCTCTTCAAAATCATCCACAAACACCAGCACCCACAATTTAAGGTAACAAATAATATTATTTCTGTTGCATTTGTAATCTTAAGCAGTAAAAACAACATAATGCATCACGACAATGAACTACAATTACATATTCACTTTTATTTTTGTAAGATCTGTTGTTTGGCTTTTTGGGGGCTACCACGAACGTAACCCTATTTTTCCCATAAGTTCTTCAGTTTGTCTAACACGGTTTTAACTACCGTGAAGCTCTCGCTTCACACATTGAGGGTCCGGGTTCGATTCAGACCTCAGTGATTCAGCAGGAATACAGGACCCTAGCTACACCAGTGCCATCACTGAATGGGAGACTCTTGCTGCTCCAACACCAAAACCTAGTGAAGAACTGGCCTACAAACAGTCAAGCTGGGACGGCCCCATCACTGAAAAGATACTTGCCAACATGCTTAGGGCTGTAACATCAGACAGGGAGACTGCCCGTCTCCTAGCTGTGAGTGTGCCTCACTCTGGGGACTTCCTCCAAACAGTTCCCATTTCGGCCATGGGAACACGCCTCGACCCTAAGACCCTTCGTATTGCAGTGGCTCTGCGCCTTGCTGCCCCAATTCACACGGAATATACGTGTATTTGCGGCGATGCGCAAGCCGACCAATATGGTTTACATGGTCTTAACTGTTCCAAAACCAAGGGCTGGCATGCAAGACACAATGAGGTCAACGACAACATAAAGAGAACACTTGCTACAGCTGGATGCCCAGCCGAGAGAGAGCCCAGATCACTAGCAGCCAACAATGCCCACAACCCAGCAAACCGCCCCGACGGGATCACCATCTATCCTTGGGTCCCTGGTGGTGTCGATGAGTCTGGAACCCAGTTCTTTAAGGAAACGTGTTGCATTTTTTCCCCATGATCCCAAGGTCTCTCATCCCACGGGGACAAATTGATACTGTTGGCTTATGTTCCTGTACTGGCCGATCTTGTACTCCTCCCTGTGGTCAGCAGCTCCTAATGGGACTATACCTGTGTGTCGACACTGGCTGACACCTATATCCATCACAGTGTCTGGCGACGGGGAGGAGCTGCTGACCAAAGGGAGGAGTCCAAGATCGGCAAGTACAGGGACATAAGCCAACAGTATCAATTTGTCCCAGTAGGATCAGAGACCTTGGGATCATGGGGAAAAAATGCAACACATTTCCTTAAAGAACTGGGTTCCAGACTCATCGACACCACCAGAGACCCAAGGGCAGCCACTTTCATGTTCCAGAATCTCAGCGTGGCAATCCAGAGGGGAAATGCATGCTGCGTACTGGGCTCGCGTCCGGCTTTGGAGGCGCTGGAAGAGATTCATAATCTTTGATATATTGTACCAATATATTCATATTCATGTTTGTGTTTTCTGTCAATGTATTCTGTCTATTATTAAAGCACTCATTCAATATAATATATATATATATATATATATATATATATATATATATATATATATATATATATATATATATATATATATATATATATATATGTCGTGCCGATTACGTAAAACTTGCGATTTTGGCGTAAATAGCAACGCTCTTCTTGCCATATAAGACAAGCGAAAATTTGTGTATGCAATAATTTCGCAAAAATCATTCTGAGCTTAACGAAAAAATATATTTAATTGTGTTTGTTTATTATTAAATTATTGTAAACGTATCTAAAATATATTTAGTTGGGTTAGGCTAAAATAAATTGCGCTTGTTGTAATAAGGTTAGGTAGGTTTTCAAAGTTTTTCTTGGTACAAAATTATAAATTCTTACATTAACATAAATGAAAAAATATATCTTTAAACGTATAAGAGAAATTTTTAGAAAGGACTTAATTTTAGATGAGTTCTTGCTAATTGACCAGTTTTACCTAATCGGCACGACATATATATATATATATATATATATATATATATATATATATATATATATATATATATATATATATATATATATATATATATATATATATATATATATATATATAGATATATAGATAGATATGTCGTCCAAGTCCGTCACGATACCAAACATACCTTTGACAAGTGTAAATAATGTAACTACTCGTCATTATATTTATGAGATCTCAGTATGTGGTGAGTAGACTAGGCAGCACACAAAATGTTTTACACATGTCCTCACGTCAGAGAGGTGTCTGCCTCATGCATGTGGCATGCTGCTCGAATTAACGTAATTTATCCCTCTATACATTGTTAGTTAGACGAGTGATGTCTCTTTTACTAATAGAAAAGTAGGGTCATTTATGTAGTATAATGATCTTTTTGGAACCCAGTTCGACACCTGTACCTATTCCGACAACTCGTCAGGGACCATCACTTGTTATTTACTTCCTGTCAAGCATTTCCTGATCCACTGCTCCTCTAACTTTTGTACGAGTCTCTTGTGTGGTACTGTTTCAAAAGCCTTCTTACAGTCCAAGAAAATGTATTCTACCCAGCCTTCTCACTCTATCTCTCTCTCGTGTCTTTCTTCTTAAACAGTGCTTAGAGGCAGGTCACCCAGCGATCTAACATCGTCACCAATCAGCCATCCATTATCCGACTACGTTTACCTTCGCATTAAAGAATTTTAGCTAACATTGCATGTCGTATATGTCATGTACTGATCTGATCAAGGTCCAACGTGGTCGAAACATTGTCTTTACAATAAGGGTATTGTCTGCAAATAGTGTCTTATTACAGTAATTAATGCTCCATCATCACAGTTTAACTGTAGATGCAATTAAACTAGATTTCACACGCTTCCTAGCAGCAAATAAAAGCTATGACGGCAGTAGGAATTATACAGCACGCACATATGAATATGAACAAATGTGCTTTCTAATCCTGCAGCTTCGCAGAAATTATCCAATATCTTCACAAATTTATTGCATTGGATCTGCCAGACGTAAATTTTCACCAAGTCAAGTCAGTTTCCCCTCCCCTCCCTCCCTGACGTATCCTGGGCAGCATCAGGTGACCGCAGGCGCTGTCAGTATGTCTCATTAAGTGAATGGATATGCAGCCTGAGAGTTGCTAGTTAGTACTGATCAACATTCCTGGACCTCATTATTAGTCACTTCGCTGGCTGGAACTCTGACGGCCAGCAAGCACTATTTTACACTCCTCTTCAGCGACGGTGTTTTCACTTAATGCTTCTCGTCAACTGTTACCACGAGAGAGAGAATAACCACTATTAGCAAGGACTTAAAGTATCTTCGCATCGTACACACTCTGAAAAGTGTACATCTTTTAGTAGGTAGGTATTAAATATAGCATATCAATTATTAATGCATTATGTTACTTGGCCTCTTCAGCTAATCCAAATATTTATGGTTTCCTGATATTGAAAGTAATATGTACATCGATGAGCTATATTTTATTGTAATTTAGCAGTGTCGTGATATCTGCGATCTCACGGTGATAATTAGAAGAATCATCGAATTTCCAATATACTTTGTATGGCTAGATCCACTGGAGGTTTAGTGATTCACATCAAGGCAATAATAATAATAATAATAATAATAATAATAATAATAATAATAATAATAATAATAATAAATAAAAATTATGTATTATTATTAACAACAATGATTAACAATATCACCTTTGTAGAACAATATATATATATATATATATATATATATATATATATATATATATATATATATATATATATATATAGGATGGGGTCCACCTCTGGTGTACACTGTGGGACCCATAGCCTCGGAGAAGTGGATAAAAAGGCTTCAAGGAAGAATGTTTAGATTTCTTTCTGAAGCCATATGAATATTCCACTTCCCCTACCACCCCATCTTTTGATTGTGTATAAACTTTATTTCAAGACAATGTATAATCTCAAAGCAATATTCATATTATTTTCGAAACCATGGACATGACTGATACAGCTTTCTCGGCCTTTTTCCAAATGGCCGGGGATCGAACCAGCTATATTTTAGGCTGCCTCCTGGGAAGCCCGCCGAAACCCACGATGCCATTGTCCACTGAGCCAACAATGTTTCAAACATCGTGTACCCAGTAACACTGGGCATGTCACTCCTGGTGCGGGCAAATACGTGACTGTTGAAAGCTACAAGAACTAATTTCATTCTTCTCCCATTTGGAACACCTGTCTCACAAGTAGTACACATATTAACACTTCCACGAAACAAGTATTTTTAACCAAATAACAATAGTGCGACTGACCGGGGGTCGAACCCGCGATATTTTAACCATCCTCCTGGGAAGCCCTCCAAAATCCATGACGCACTAGTGCAGTGTCACTAGGTACCTGAAGTATTTTTAACTTAGTGGAGTAAGGTGTCGTGCATTTTGATGGTCTTTCCTGGAGGCGAGGTACAAATATCCCGGGTTCGAAAAAAAAAATATATAATTGATTTTAAGTAATATTAAATATACTTAAACTGAATTTAGCTAACAAATTATTACGTTCAACCAGCATCAATAGTCCTGCCCTCCTGCTGTTCCATCCCATTTCATCTTATTTGCCACTTTAAATCGCTTGCCAATTGCACCGCATTTATTATTACTATTATCATTATTATCACTTATTGATAAATTGCATACGAAAATAACTTTCGAAGTGCCAAAACGTAACTGACACTTGGCAAGCGATGTTTCTCATAGATTGATGAGAGGCGAGCTGGGAGGCTGATCCATCCATCAATGTGGCCACGGCCGTGACAGCACTACGATGGATGGTTCTCTGCCTCGTGCTTGGCTAACATTTACCTGCCTCTGTATTCGGCTCGTATTATCATATTAACCCCTGTCTATGTGGTTACTTAATCTATTATCTCTCTTGTGCGCGGTTAGCCCCTGTATTTCCTTTAGGCAGTGCGAGTACTTATACTGCGAGGTATCGCCTCATGGCTGACGGAGGGCCTTTGTATATGACTTATGTTAACAGATTGCTGATGGGGAAAGCTGGCACATTATCCATGCATTACTAAAGCTAGTTCGATTAATAATAGATATTGACAAATAAATAGACAGTCATATGCCAGTAGGAAGCATCACTCAAACTGCCTAACAAACTGATGAGGAACGTGTAGGTAGGATGTCAGAGGAGGGACTTGACCAACACTTATAACCGGGCCTGGAAGAACACAGCCATCTTAGGGAATGTATTCGTGCAGGTGAAAGGCTCTTGATCCTGGGAACTGGGCTACGGTCTCCTTTTGATTTAATCTGGCTACTTCGTATTCCTCAGGCGCTGTGTGATCTTTACGGGTTTAGCGTTTCCCCCGTTAATATATAAAAAATAACCATCTGTACTAGACTAATAGTATTTCTGCAGTGTTGTTACTACTCAGATTAGATCTATAGTTTAGAAACAAATAAATAAAAGATTTGCGTGTTTCGCCCTGAACGAATACACAATATATCTAGAGTAAGACGCAGGATTACGTTGTTATTCAAATGGTAAATATAGACTTTATGCATGTCACGGGTAAATCATTTACATACATGAACAGAAGCCTAGATGAGTTTTAAACCCTTTAGCTTCAGAATAATGTATGTGTCAGCCAATGTAAACGTATATGTGTAGTTCCACACAATCCGCTTTCCGTCATTCTGGGGTAGCAAGATGATCCCATCCAGGCTACCATCAGACCTCAGTACCTCACAACTGGCTGTGGCGAGTCTTCGCTTTATGATATCATTGAACTCTTCATGTCTAGCATACTTTCCTTCTGGCGTACAACGGACGAGACTATGAAGGCCAAATTCATCATCTGACGCCCTGCTGCTGCTGCACGTACGTTCGTTGGATATGGGAATGGCGGCCTGTGGGTCGAGACGAGTGTCTAAGAAGTATCTGTCTCAGTGGAACTTTTTGGGATCTCTTTGAGTAGCTGGATTGCTTAAAGAATTTGCAAAGGCCATGCCACTGAGCTGCTGCTTCGATGAGGGTCGTGAGCTCCTACAGAACATCTCAGGCATTCTAAAACGATCTTCTTTACTAATTCACTAGATGCCGTACACCAAGATAGGAAAAGCAGGTAATGCTACCTGTATTGACTTGTACACCCCTGTACCGCCCAGTCGCACGGAAAGTGTTGCTTTATCTCGTTTGTGATTTTCCAGTGGCAGATCTTGGGACTTTCTGAATATTGTTCTCAGAAGTACGTCATATTCATTCATTACTGGTGTCAAAAGAGGATGGATACACACCTCAAGAAATAGGTTATTCAGGGCAGGGTAAGACACCTTGTGAGAAGATACAAGATATTGTGGGCAGCCAAATCACTAATTCTCTCCCACATCCTCTTCAATCATTTAGTTTGTCTTCGAGGACTGTCGCTAGCCAGATGATCACAGCGATGCCCCCGGTATGATGCTCTTGGTTGGGACAAGTAGGTGAGGCTTCTGACATGTTGGTTCTAACAGAAAAAAATATTTCCTGGTTTGTCGAGATGATTTCACATTTTGAAATATTAAGGACGAGTCCCAGTGCGTCTACCTATGACTTCACCAGTCGAGGGTCTGCTAACCAGTGACTTCCTCAGTCCGATACAGAGAAGGGTTGAAAATCTGAAGGAATTTGAGGGAATCAGTCCCTCAGCTTGGAGTTGATGTGATCAGTCCATCATTCCAGGCTGATGGACTGATTACCTCCAATTGTTTCGGATCTTCAACCCTTATCTGTACTGGACTGAGAAAACCATTAGCTGGCGAAACATTTCCAGGATAAAGAAGCCCAAGTGTTGTACAAGTGTATAATTCATCAACGGATACTGAGTTTGCTGTTCAAGCTGACTGTGAGTGCACTTACTGCTATGCAGAGGGTCTTCTAGTGAGAGGGTATTCTTGCGACAGGGTCTTCTTGCGACAGGGTCTTCTTGCGACAGGGTTCTCTTGCGACAGGGTCTTCTTGCTAGGCGCCCTCTCCCGAGGTGTTTTCATGTTCGCTGAACAACATGGTTGGATTTTATGTTGTAGCCAGTTGAAATTATTATTATTATTACGGGGCGCGCTAAACCCGCAGGGATTATACAGCGCCTGTGTGAGGGGGGGCTCAACTCAGAGAATTGGTGCACAGATTCAATTCCCTAGATCAAGAGCCCCTTGAGGAGAGCCAGCTGAAATAAAAGAGGAAAAGACTATGGAAATGCTCTAAAACAGAAGCCATGACTACGTCTCTTTTCACCAGATCAACAACATTTCTAAAGTCCTGTTTGACTATGGCCATATCTTTTGGTAAGTCTCTGACTGAGTGGCCCGACGCCAAGTTGGTTTACCTGAAACAAGATGGCAACTTCTGGGAATGTTTCTGACTGTTAGTTTGGCAACGGGACGAAAAAATGGGCGTTACCAGTAGCGTTGGGCATGAAACCCCCACGTCCTTTCTTTTCAAAGAGCATAATGTGTCGGATAATTATTCAGATTCACTCGGTTTTGGTTGAAGACTTTGGGTGTTGCCATCCTAGTCCTGAGAACTTTGATCCAAGGGGGTTGAGAGTTGTAGAAGTTGTTACATCAGATCTATAAGGAATAGAACAACCTGTTTCTAAAGTGAGGGTTACACCTTTAACATTCCCAATTAACACTGAACATGAAGTGACAGGAGCAACAACAGCTTCGGTCCATCCCGTGACCCATTTCGACCTTTTGTAAGTTCGGACTGTCGAGAAGTATCAACACATCCTAAGTAATCTGACAAAGCCTTAGCTTTGTGTTGAGAAGGAACAAGATTAGGAAATAGCTTCCGAGTAATTACGACACAAGAACACCCGGTATCACGTAGGGTAGTCGATACGATCATACCGCTAATGTTCCCAAAGCAGAATGGAGCTTTATCAGTGCTCTCTGAAACACATCGGCCAACATTACTAACCTTAGTCGAGTGGCACTGTTGGACTTCGTGGCTATTTTCACTCCACTTAAAACATCTTACTAGGAATGCTGGATGGCTTACAGAGGTCTTTGTTTATGGATTAGAGTCTAGTTTCTGAGGATAATGTATTTTCCTCTATTCTTTCGGGTATCATTGTGGGTTGAGGCGTAGATATCTACAGCCTCGGCCACTTCAGAAGTCAATCGCAAGTTACGGTCTTGAACAAATGTCCGAACAGGGTAGAGCACTACAGACAAAAATTGATCAGCCACCATGAAATCTTAAGTGTCACAACTGTGATCAATCTCTGCACTATTTACCCAAAAATCGAATAATCTAAAAAAGGTGTGTCTGAAACTCCATTAAATTTTGCCCGGGATTTATAGTTATATTCTAAAAGTCTTTTTGGTATAAGTCCGTGGTCTTCCTGTTAGCTTTAAGGATAGCCCTTTTTAGCAAGTTGTAGTCTACATGTGTGACTACCTCAGATGGTAGGGAGGCATATATGTTAAGGGCGGTGCCGAAAAATAACATCCCTAACCGTGCAGTCCATGTCTCGTAGGCCAATCACATAAGGTAGCTGAGTTCTCAAATCTGATTATATATGCTATGTCATGAACTTCAGAAAATGGACGAAGGTTAGTCATTGGAAATGCTGAAAGGTGTGGAGCTGATTCATCCACCTTCTGTTTAGAAAATTCAAGCCTATTTTGTTCAATCCGTGCTTGCTCTCTCCAAAATTTATCTATTTTGTTCCCTTTTCTCTTCCCTAGCTAATGTTTTATTCTCTCTCTCTCTCTCTCTCTCTCGTCTTCTTTCTTTCATATCCTCTCTAGCAAATCTATCCTTTTCCTTCGTTTCTTCTCTAGATAACCTTTCTTGGATTTTAGCTGAGATAAATGACTAAGGCTGTGCTCGTGATATTCATCTTTATTATCTCAGTGGCCATACAAAAACCTATGTTCTTCCATTACGAGAAAGTAAACAAAGCTTGACAAAATCGAATGGGAAACTAAATTGACAAAGGAATAAATACTAAACCGTTCCCTCGAAACACAAAACAAGTCTCAGTGAAATGTATTGTCCCTGGCGACTCCTGGGTTCATGAGGCAGATACCTTGATACCTCAGGTATCAAGGCCAATTAATTAATTACCTACACATACTAATTCTCCCTTAAACAGGATAATAAGGCTACTCACCTGCTTCTCTATGACCAAAAGTCCGTCTGGCTCCTACAGTACTGTAGAAGAAAACGTTTCTGGTGGTATGTAGAAAACCCGAGAGAATTCGTTGTTTTCTGGGGAGGTCACCAATGTGAGGATTGAAACCCGAAAAGGTGTAGATGTCTTCGAGTTCCATTATAAAAACAAAATTATAAAATTATATAAATCCAAATAGGAATCAAATAAAATATAAATATTGAGGATAAAAAGGTAAGTTTATTTCAATAATACATAGAAAAAAATATGACGTCTAATTAAACGTAAAATTGAAACAAAATATAAAAAAAAATATTGTGACCAAAGTTAACAAGGAATAAGTTTCGGGGATCTAGGTGGGAGCTGGGATCTAGGTGGGAGCTGGGATCTAGGTGGGAGCTGGGATCTAGGTGGGAACTGGGATCTAGGTGGGAGCTGGGATCTAGGTGGGAGCTGGGATCTAGGTGGGAACTGGGATCTAGGTGAGAGCTGGGATCTATGTGGGAGCTGGGATCTAGGTGGGAGCTGGGATCTAGGTGGGAACTGGGATCTAGGTGAGAGATGGGATCTATGTGGGAGCTGGGATCTAGGTGGGAGCTGGGATCTAGGTGGGAGCTGGGATCTAGGTGGGAGCTGGGATCTAGGTGGGAACTGGGATCTAGGTGAGAGATGGGATCTATGTGGGAGCTGGGATCTAGGTGGGAGCTGGGATTTAGGTGGGAACTGGGATCTAGATGGGAGATGGTATCTTGAAAGTTCCGTTGAGATATTTAGGGATATATAGAATAAGGAAAAGGTCTTAATGTTCAGATGTCGGTAGTTCACTTGACAATTTCCCAGTAGAGAAACAAGGCGATGTTGAGGCTAATTGAAGAGCAGACGAGGAGAACCATGCAGCAGACTCAGCCTACGAGCAGACAGGAGCTTCTGACAAGAGACAGTGCCTTCTCTCGCAGACAGCTCCTCGTGGTCCTTCAAACTGAGAACAACAGAGGTTACTAGAGGACACATAGGTAATGGCATAGAAAAACGTGACTAGCCTGATTAAACCTAAGTTAATGCAGGTAACTTAAAATAGAACGAGCAATCCTAGAGGACTACTTACTAGGAGTAGAGTCAGGAGTACAGTGACACTATTACTTACACTGATCGCTAGATAAACACTATTAGTTCTCTTCCGGGAAGGTATGTGGCGCTGATGGTCAAAACAACCCCGGGTAATTAGGCGGAAAGACTACTCATTTACCCTTATCAAATTAGCATACAAAAAATATACAATATACACTTATACCTTACAGTCTCGCTTCAGCAAACACGTACTCAAACATATGCACATGAATTCATTCACATGAATACATAGTCAGACTTGTGAGTATTAAAGGAAGAAATCACAGTTAACTGATGTGACACAAATCTAAAAAAAAAAGAAAAATATAAAGTGAAAAAATTAACAGGAAATTCTGGGCACTGACATGTGCTTACACACATTTCCTTTATTAATACAAACATTCATACATGCGCATATATGCATGAACCTGCATACATATCCATATTCACACCTATACATAAGCATACACACACACATATAAGTGCAGATGTTTGTACTGTATATGCATAATTATACATCCATATAGGCATACCTTCGAATATAGATATTTACACTTGTATTCATACATGCATACATATGCACATGCACACACATACATATGCAAAAAGCATACATACATGCATACATAATCACATACATATGCACACACATAGTTAATTTTTTATTCCGCTTCATTATTTCGTACGCCCACCCTGCACTATTCCTTCTGCTTGCATTGAGGAAGAAGGGGTAATAAGCTTATGGAATAAGCCAATATCTCTCCTGGATGCAACACCGACCGAAACACACGGAGTTGTTTCTGCGTCTGGTCACTGCAGCCATATAATATATTAACATTACTACGGAATATTCTATAATCACTTATTTTTGAAACGTTTTAAGCAACGTAACTTTCGTTGAAGGGCGTCGGGAAAGACCAGTGTGGAAGATCCACCTCCGTGTTTTGTGGTACGACTTTTGCTGTGAGTTACTTCTTGAAAATATTTTTACAGAACTATGTAAATAAAGGCAATAAATCCAGATTGCTATTTTATCATAGTTTACTAAATGACTCGTGACACGACAAAAGAGAAAGTCAGAGACACAGTAACGGTCTTCTATAGCAGAATGTTGCAATAATTAGTGGAGTCAATTTATCGGCTTCGCTATGTTATATAGATGTCGTGCTGAATAGGTAAAACTGGTCGATTAGCAAGAACTCAATTAAAATTAAGTCATTTCTAAAAAAAATTCTCATATACGTTTAAAGATATATATTTTTTCATTATTTTTTTAATAAATTGATACCAAAAGAACCTTAGAAAACTTACCTAAAATTACTATATCAAGCGCTATTTAATTTAGCCTAATCCAACCAAATATATTTTAGATAAGTTTACAATAATTTAATAATAAACAAACACAGTGAAATATATAATTTTTCGTTAGGTTCAGAATGATTTTTTTCGAAATAAATGCATGCACAAATTTTCGCTTGCTTTATTCGGCTCCTTAAATTCATCCCCACCAAGTGCAAAGTCATGAAGATCGGGGAAGGGCAAAGAAGACCGCAGACAGAGTACAGTCTAGGGGGCCAAAGACTACAAACCACACTCAACGAAAAATATCTTGGGGTGAGTATAATACTGAACACATCTCCTGAGGCGCACGTCAACCAAAAACTTACTGCAGCATATGGGCGCCTAGCGAACCTTTGAATAGAATTCCGACACGTCAGTAAGGAATCGTTTAGGACTCTGTACACCGAGTACGTCGGGCCCATATTGGAGTATGCAGCACCAGTTTGGAACCCACACCTGGGCAAGCACGTCAGGAAATTAGAGAAAGTGCAAAAGTTTGCAACGAGACTAGTCCCGGAGCTAAGGAGCATGTTCTACGAAGAGAGGTTAAGGAAAATCGACCTGACGACACTGGAGGACAGGAGAGATATGGATGATATGATAACGACATATAAAATACTGAGAGGAATCGACAGGGTGGACAGAGACAGGATGTTCCAGAGATGGGACACAGCAACAAGGGGTCACAATTGGAAGTTGAAGACTCACATGAGTCACAGGGATGTTAGAAAGAATTTCTTCAGTCATAGAGTTGTCAGGAAGTAGAATAGTCTGGATTGATGTAGTGGAGGCAGGATCGATACATAGCTTTAAGAAGAGGTATGATAAAGTTCATGAAGCAGGCAGAGAGTGGTCCTAGTAGCGACCATTGAAGAGACGGGGCCAGAAGCTATGACTCGACTCCTGCAACCAAAAATAGGTGAGTTCATTTAGGTGAGTACACACACATTGCACCTATTCCATGTGTATGGTCAAGGTGCAGAGATGCGAGGCTAAATGGGGAACAATTTGCTCAGAGGCGCTGAAATCTGCAAGAGCGTGTTGCTAGATACAACGATTTGCATATAAGTGCAGTTAGCGAAGTTACCCAACGATCGTAGAGAAATTATGGGTACTAGCATGGGTCAACTGATGTGTTGTCTGCGGGTGATTCACATCTGTAGAGCAGTAGGAGCAGGGTGTTAGGTGCTAGACATGTTTGTAGCACTGGTGAAGCGAACATGTGTGACTCCTGAACACAAAAAGATTACTCGTGTACCTCACTTGTTATCGCTGTAAGAAATGTGGTTCCTAGCGGTTTACAAGTAAATGACCCTTGATGCTAGAATTTTTTAGTACTGTGTTCCGTGTGGATGGAGTTGTTAAAGTATCACAAACACACAGATACACTTGGAAAATCTACCGATCCTCTTATAGCTGAAAAAAAAAACTTTTGTCAGGGTTAAACTACTTTTTTTGTTACTGAAGAGCCCTGGAAACAAGTGGCCTGGAAAGGTTAGCGAAAATAGATTGTGGTAAGATTGAATCACTGATCCTTACACCTCTTCCTCCATTTCCATTCATCAACTCAGAATTCAGAAGTAATAAAAAGGTAAAGATAGATAAAATGTATTGAGAAAAACTTTTAGCAATTTGAAGCTTATTGAATCAAATGCAACTTCTTGGTGGCCTGGTGGCTAAAGCTCTCGCTTCACACACGGAGGGCCTGGGTTCGATTCCCGGCGGGGTGGAAACATTTCGACGTGTTTCCTTACACATGTTGTCATGTTCACCTAGCAGCAAATAGGTACCTGGGTGTTAGTCGACTGGTGTGGGTCGCATCCTGGGGGACAAGATTGAGGACCCCAATGGAAATAAGACAGACAGTCCTCGATGACACACTGACTTTCTTGGGTTATCATGGGTGGCTAACCCTCCGGGGTTAAAAATCCGAAGAAAATCTTATCTTCTTCCGCGTAACACACAGAAGTATAATGCTTCGGGGAGAGAAAGTTTGATAACATTCGTTAAGGAAAATTTATCATTCAATAGAAGAAATCGAAATACGATGAGAGAAAAGTATTGAATGTGTTACTGTTTATGGGTAGCATTGAGCTCAGTGATGAGTGAGTTCACAACTGTAGAGTTCGGCCTAAGGAAAGGGGCAGAAATGTCGGTAAATCTACACTCTTTGTGAGCAAACACTAGGACATATTTATTAGGAAACGTTTCGGGCCTGGGACCTTGATCACTTAGAAGTGATAAAGGTCGCAGACCGAAACGTTCTCTATTTCCTAATGGTTCGTCAACTGTCTTTTTAAACCATAAATCAAGAACGCAAGAAAGATTCTCGTCATTGCAATACTGGTGTTCAGCTTTTGTCTCATCTGTCGCCTAAACGCTTCTGTGCAAACAAAAGTGTTTTTTAAGACATGTAAGCTCAAACCTGGACTATATATGCATCAGTGTGGTGTCCATAATTTAAGAAATAAGTAGACACAATATGAAAAATTATTGAAACATTCTATAAAACGCACGTTGCAAAATAGGGTTTTCAGTGGAATGTTGCCTCAATAAAACTCTGCCCCAGTAGAAGCTTGTTCTGCAACGTGTGTCGTTTCTTCACTATAGTCGGCAATTGGCTATTCGGCTCCAGCATGACACTAAGGGCTGATGAAGGCCTCGGTCAGATGACCAGAAGCTCCAACGGCGGGTCATTATCTGACTAAGACCCGCGTCAGGAAACACTTGTCCTGTTTCCTGAAGAACCTTACCTAACCTAACCTAGGGCTGAAAAACTTAACATCAAATGAAAGACAAAAAATACTAAAAATCCTCATAACAATATACCGTATTTTCCGATCTATAAGACGCACGAGCATATAAGACGTATTAAAACGATGTTTCCAAGCATTTGTAACGTAACGTTAGTAAACAACTGCTAATGCATAACCCAAAGCCTACCATTTGACCCTGACCTTGAGCATATAAGACGCAGGATGATTTTCCCAGACATTTTTTGTGGGAAACAAGCGCGTCTTGCATGCCGGAAAATATGGTATTATAAATTCGAAATAATACATGCCGAATTAATATATGAGACAATATAACACCATCAACAGGAACAACGAAAGGTCACAATTTTAAAATGAGGAAAGAGAGATGTAAATAAAATAGCCACCGTAATATTAAAAAAAAATTGCTTAACAAACTAGACAAGGAAGAGGAAACACAGCTAGCACGTCTGGAACTACAAAGAAACTTAAAGAAAGTTGCAGATTTACCTTGAAGTTGGTCTAGGAGATAATAAATATAAGCTACGAAGACAAACTAAAGAAAATGAAAGTAAGGTCACTGTAAGAGAGAATTAATTTAGAAATAATCAAGATATAGAAGATATTAAGTGAATCATTGAGGTAAACGAAGAGAGTTCACAATGGAAGTGAAGAATCAGAAGGAACACAGGACAAACCTATCAAAACAGTTATCTGGATTATATACCTGGAGGGTGTTCCAGGGTCAACGCCCCTGCGGCCCGGTCCATGACCAAGCCTCGAGATGGATCAGGGCCTGAGCATCCAGACTGTTATTGCTGGCCGCAAGTAACCCAACGTACGAATCACAGCCCTGCTGATCAGGTACTGACTTTAGATATCCGTCCAGCTCCCTCTTAAAGATAGGTAAGGGTCTTTTTGTAATCTCCTTATGTATGCTGGGAGGCAGTTGAACAGTATTGGGCCCCTGACACTTATTGTCATGGAAGAGACATAGAAAATTACTTCTTCAGAACAATAGTAGCCAGAAAGTGATATGAATTATGAAGAAGGAGGCATTGATTAAAAGTACTCAAGATACAACTAAAGGGGTTAGAAAATAGCCAAGACTGTCAGTTGAAGGATGAGAGGAAGAGCCCAGGAGCTGAAGTTCAGCGTTTACAAATACAGCTAGGTGAATGTATATACATACAACTAAACAATTCTTTCACTGTAAGCATGATTTGTGTTGTTTCTTTGTTCTTTTAAGCATTTAGGTACAATTAACAAATGAAAACTGCAGAAAATAGAAGCAGTAGCATTAATAGCTGAAAAATAAATAAGTGCTATTAGAAGCAGCACCAGCAAGTGAACTAGCAGCAAAAACAAGAGAAGCAGTAACAATAAACGCCGGTGTAACAAACTTCTACCAGTTAGGACTCTCTGCCTCCACATCGACTGCACCATTAACTGTACCATCAGCCACATCATCATTACCACAACCATCATTATCACTGTCATGATCGTTCTAGCGTCTAGCCAGATCTAGCTACACCGTTCCCCTTCACCTTCCCGCCTCCACCTCCTTTTCCTCCAGGATGCTGTTGCTTTCCATTTATATTGGCAGAGCTCGCGGGGACGTCAGTGTTGGGCCAGCAGCCACAAGATCAATTAGTATTACGTCTCTGGATCTCCTGTGGCGACAACATTATTCCCCTCTAATTGTCCTTGTTGGTAATACGAAGAGGAGTATCCTTCGCGGCGCTGGACGGCCCGAACAATCTGATAGATCATCATTATTCTTCGGCTTAATTTAATACGATGTGCATCAAGAACTTACAAGTCTATCCGACGATACCTGGGGACGATACCTGGGGACGATACCTGGGGACGATACCTGGGGACGATACCTGGGGTAAGATAAGAGCCAATGACACGCCCGACAGGCTGCTCACCACGGCCCTGCAAGCGTACTTGGTCGATGATTCTCTTTGACCATACGTTGCCTTAGTCTTTTGTTCCCCGATGTTATCTACTTATGTGAGGGAATGTCTAATGAATGTTTCTGATACGCTTGTGATTTTGAGAGAGAAATTTTGAGGCTTACAATTTCTTTACGAATGTTCTATTTCTTGCCTACTGTGCATTTTTTTTTATTTCTGCTATTGTGTTTTAATCATGTGTTTATGCTGGTGTATGGAGTTGTCTTAACATATTGGTCAACATCTATACGGCGTCTTTACAGCAACACTAAGAATAAAAAAGGTTTTTCTAGTCACCAGCAAAATAAAGGTCAACACTGGGCGAAACGTCGTCTCAATGGCATCATATATTTAATGCTATTTCCATAGTGGCGAATTTAATTTTAGCTTTGATTAATGCATTCATGAGGGATGGGGAAAAGGTCGCTAAACACGTAAGGGGTCATACAGCGTCTAGGGGAATGGGAGGCAATCACGTACGATCTTCCTTGGATCAAGAGTCCTTCACCGACATCAACATGCTGCTCTCATTATCATTATAAACATTATCAATTATTATCATCATTATCATCATACTTCACTCTCATCATTTATAGTGACAGTCGATAATATTGCCTTCGTTATCATTATCATTACTGTCATTAGTAATGTCACTGTATGTATTATCATCTCAAACGTGTTATGGCATCATCGTCACTAAGGTCATTATAACAACATGGTCATTTCATCATCAATTATCATTGTAATCATCGCTATCGTCATTATGATGGCCATAAATTGTAACTCTTGATGTAATTTATCATCAACTTCAATTATAATGGATATCATTATCATACAGATAATGACATTTGTTATCACTGATGTAATAATGACATTTGTTATCACTGATGTAATAATGACATCAATTGTTATCACTGATGTAATAATGATATCAACTGTCGTCACTAATCTAGCAACATCAATTGCTATCATTGATGCAGCAGTTATCACTAATGTAACCATTATTATCATTATAAAAAAACACTCCAACATTATCGTACACAATTATTATTAACAACGCTGCTGGTAATTGAGAGAATGATCATCAGGGAGTAATTGTCCGAGCACCACTCTAGCTATCGTCGTCCTCGCTATCGTCGTCCTAGCTATCGACGTCCTAGCTATCGTCGTCCTCCCTATCGTTGTCCTCGCTATCGTCGTCTTCGCTATCGTTATTCTCGCTATCGTCGTCCTAGCTATCGTTGTTCTCGCTATCGTCGTCCTCCCTATCGTCGTCCTTGCTATCGTTGTTCTCGCTATCGTCGTCTTCGCTATCGTTGTTCTCGCTATCGTCGTCCTCGCTATCGTCGTCCTCCCTATCGTCGTCCTCCCTATCGTTGTCCTCGCTATCGTCGTCCTCCCTATCGTCGTCCTCCCTATCGTCGTCTTCGCTATCGTCGTCCTTGCTATCGTTGTTCTCGCTATCGTCGTCTTCGCTATCGTTGTTCTCCCTATCGTTGTCCTCGCTATCGTCGTCCTCCCTATCGTCGTCCTCCCTATCGTTGTTCTCGCTATCGTCGTCCTCGCTATCGTTATTCTCGCTATCGTCGTCCTCGCTATCGTTGTTCTCGCTATCGTCGTCCTCGCTATCGTTGTTCTCGCTATCGTCGACCTCGCTATCGTTATTCTCGCTATCGTCGTCCTCGCTATCGTTGTTCTCGCTATCGTCGTCCTCCCTATCGTCGTCCTTGCTATCGTTGTTCTCGCTATCGTTGTTCTCGCTATCGTTGTTCTCGATATCGTCGTCCTCGCTATCGTTGTTCTCGCTATCGTCGTCCTCCCTATCGTCGTCCTTGCTATCGTTGTTCTCGCTATCGTTGTTCTCGCTATCGTTGTTCTCGATATCGTCGTCCTCCCTATCGTTGTCCTCGTTATCGTCGTCCTCCCTATCGTCGTCCTCGCTATCGTTGTTCTCGCTATCGTCGTCCTCCCTATCGTTGTCCTCCATATCGTCGTCCTCGCTATCGTTATTCTCGCTATCGTCGTCTTCGCTATCGTTGTTCTCGCTATCGTTGTTCTCGCTATCGTCGTCTTCGCTATCGTTGTTCTCGCTATCGTCGTCTTCGCTATCGTTGTTCTCGCTATCGTCGTCCTCGCTATCGTCGTCCTCGCTATCGTTGTTATCGCTATCGTCGTCCTAGTTATCGTCGTCCTCGCTATCGTTGTTCTCGCTATCGTCGTCCTCGCTATCGTTGTTCTCGCTATCGTCGTCCTCGCTATCGTTGTTCTCGCTATCGTCGTCCTCGCTATCGTTGTTCTCGCTATCGTCGTCCTAGTTATCGTCGTCCTCGCTATCGTTGTTCTCGCTATCGTCGTCCTCGCTATCGTCGTCCTCGCTATCGTTGTTATCGCTATCGTCGTCCTAGTTATCGTCGTCCTCGCTATCGTTGTTCTCGCTATCGTCGTCCTCGCTATCGTTGTTCTCGCTATCGTTGTTCTCGCTATCGTCGTCCTCGCTATCGTTGTTCTCGCTATCGTCGTCCTCGCTATCGTTGTTCTCGCTATCGTCGTCCTCGCTATCGTTGTTCTCGCTATCGTCGTCCTCGCTATCGTTGTTCTCGCTATCGTCACTCTATCGTCCACACTATCGTTATCCACATTATAGTCATTCCCACTATCGTCATTCCCACTATCGTCATTCCAACTATCGTCATTCCCACTATCGTCATTCCAACTATCATCATTCACACTATCGTCATTCCAACTATCGTCATTCCCACTATCGTCATTCCCACTATCGTCATTCCCACTATCGTCATTCCCACTATCGTCATTCACACTACTGTCGTCCTGAATGAGCCTCCTGCTAGAAACCTTGATCGGTCTCCCAGACAGCAAGAGAATGGAGCACCACAACAGACAGGGGTTCAACAATTATTTAAACCTGAGCTTAAGCTTCCAATACCTCACTAAGGAATCATTCAAGACTCTGTATACCATATACGTCAGGCCCATACTGGAGTATGCAGCACCGGTTTGGAACCCACACCTGGTCAAGCACGTCAAGAAATTAGAGAAAGTGCAAAGGTTTGCAACAAGACTAGTCCCAGAGCTAAGGGGATTGTCCTACGAAGAAAGGTTAAGGGAAATCGGCCTGACGACACTAGAGGACAGGAGGGTTAGGGGAGACATGATAACGACATATAAAATACTGCGAGGAATAGATAAGGTGGACAGAGACAAGATGTTCCAGAGAGGGGACACAGAAACAAGGGGTCATAATTGGAAGTTGAAGACTCCTATGAGTCAAAGGGATGTTAGGAAGTATTTCTTCAGTCATAGAGTTGTCAGGAAGTGGAATAGCTTAGAAAGCGACATAGTGGAGGCAGGAACCATACATAGTTTTAAGACTAGGTTTGATAAAGCTCATGGAGCAGGGAGAGAGAGGACCTAGTAGCAATCAGTGAAGAGGCGGGGCCAGGAGCTATGACTCGACCCCTGCAACCACAAATAGGTGAGTACAAATAGGTGAGTACACACACACACACACACACACATACATTTACATATATATGTCGTGTATAATAGGTAAAAACTGCGATTTTGGCGTAAATAGCAACGGTGTTCTTGCCGAATAAGGCAAGCAAAAATTTGTGTATGCAATAATTTCGCAAACATCATTCTGAACCTAACGAAAAAATATGTTTCATTGTGTTTGTTTATTATTAAATTACTGTAAACTTATCTAAAATATATTTAGCTGGATTAGGCTAAAATAAATTGCGCTTGCTATAATAAGGTTAGGTAAGTTTTAAAAAGTTCTTTTGGTATAAAATTATTATTTTTTTACATTAACATAAATGAAAAAAATATTTCTTTAAACGTATAAGAGAAAATTTAAGAGAGAACTTAATTTTAAATGAGTTGTTGGTAATTGACCACTTTTACCTATTCGGCACGACATATATATATATATATATATATATATATATATATATATATATATATATATATATATATATATATATATATATATATATATATATATATATATATATATATATATATATATATATATGTCGGGGATCGAAGCAAGTCAAAACGACGTTCTAAACACTAAACCATCAATCCTACAGAACATCTACAAACCACTTGCTCGTGGTTGCATTAGTATGTAGACTGCTTGTGGAGGCTGCTTTATCAGACTGGAGTAGAATGAAATTAGTTCGGAGCTCACCACAGCCACGTATGTCCTCACATCACGAAACATGCCTAATGCCACTG
The DNA here is from genome assembly GCA_009830355.1 of Cherax destructor. Classification (NCBI taxonomy): domain Eukaryota; kingdom Metazoa; phylum Arthropoda; class Malacostraca; order Decapoda; family Parastacidae; genus Cherax; species Cherax destructor. The sequence continues at coordinate 218,443 of WNWK01000883.1, read as the reverse complement.
GGTACATGATGGTTGTAGGATTGTTGGTGTAGTGGTTAGACCTTCGTTCTGACTTCACCGGCAAGTCACAGTTTTTTTTGCTAAAATACCATTTGTCTGTGGGGATATAAATCTTTAGCTCATGATCTTTCGCAATCTTCGTGCGTCATCAGGAGCACTGCAATGTTGAAAGGCTAGCAAAAGATAGCAGTATAACAAAAATCTGTTAGGCAAGGCAGAAGCGTACTTCCGTAAGGCGGCCGTCATAGCGTGCACATTGTTTTGTGTGCATGGTGTATACCTGGAGATGATTTCGGGGGTCAACGCCCCCGCAGCCCGGTCTGAGACCAGGCCTCGTGGTGGATCATGGTCTGATCAACCAGGCTGTTACTGCTGGCCGCACGTAAACCGACGTACGAACCACAGCCCGGTTCATCAGGTACTGACTTTAGGTGCCTGTACAGAGCCTTCTTGAAGACAGCCAGGGGTCTATTGGTAATCCTTCTTATGTATGCTGGTAGACAGTTGAACAGTCTTGGGCCCCTGACACTTATTGTGCTGTCTTTTAGTGTACTCGTGTCGCCCCTGCTATTCATTGGGGAACTGTTGCATCCCCAGCCGAGTCCTTTGCTTTCTCAGGGAGTGATTTTCGTGTGCAAGTTTGGTACTAATCTCTCTAGGATTTTCAAAGTGTATATTAGCATGTATACTAGCACGCTGTTTAGCTCTTTCACGAAAATTTAACACATTTTAGGCTTCATGATCAGATGCTTTTTCACCACCAATCTTTAAATATTTAATGCCATGTCTATCTTGAGACAGAAAGTACACCTAAAGACCACACAACATTTCAGTTGTGTATAACTGGATCGGGACAGGATAGTGATGGTGAGGCAATATATAAGGATGCACATGAAAACACATGAGGCAGAGAGAAGAGCAGCAGACAAGTGGCCAGGTGAAGTGAGCACCCAAACTCAAGGAACTCCCTCAGATGCAACACTTCTGCTGGTGAAACTCTGAGCCAGCTGATACTTCCCCAGCACTAACAATAATACTAATCATCCTCCGTTCCCCTTTTGCCTTCCCTGCTAGCAATCTTATCCAATTCTCTCCCTGCTAGTGATATGCCCACAAAGATCTACTACCTCCCTCTCCAGTCGGATGAGAAACGTAGAGTAGACGACACAGACCACTGAATGGTAAGGAAATGATTGATGAGCTGAAAGAACGTTGTAACTATCACAGAGACAAAGCTGAGAGAAGTGATCTCAGATACCAACGGGATATCAAGTGATCAAGTGATAAGAAAAGACAATAGAAACGGGGGAAATAGAGGAGTAGCACTAATAGTCAGAAATCAATGGAATTTTGATACGTGAGGATAAACAGACAAGAGGCAAGGGGCTTCATAGCGGACTCATTTGAAACTGAGGAACCTAAAGTAGTAATTGCAATGATATACAACTGGACGCTTAACAACAGGAGACTTAAGCAGGAATATATAGATAATAACTATGGGATAGTTGACAGTATAGCAGAAGCAGTTAAGAGTGCACATGGGAGCAAAAAAAAAAAAAAAAAACTACATATCATAGGTGATTTCAATCACAAAGGATTCGATTGGGAGAACTGGAACCTACATAGTGGACCATAAGTGTGAACCGATAAGTTGATTGTGATTAACAGGCAAAACTTTCTATAGTCAGCATGTTAAAATAACACCAGTATAAATTAGAAGTATGTGCAATGCATATACATTTTGCTCACAAGGAAGTATTTAGAATTTCCTGGAAAACATGTGAGAAGATTAACCAGAAATGAATATTTTTGGGTGAGGAGAGAGGCTGAGCTAAAATTTGAGAACGATATTGTACCAAAGACCAAGTCTGAGACTCCTTCACAGCCACATCAGAAGACGAAAAAAACGACAGTAAAACATCAAGTAACTCGACTGTAAAAGGAAGGAGGAGAATTCACAATGACAAAAAAGTCTCTGAAGAATTAGTCTTCTTAGTGGAAACAATGGCAACAGAAGAAAGCATACGAGACAGGGTATTCTGACGTGTACTAGACGTCATATACACAAGAAATGGATAGGTCAAGAAACTTTATGGATCTGGATACATCAAGGGCAATATGACCTTTGAAGAAATCACCATAGTTTCAGTGAGTAAGCAGAAGCACTGTTAAACCACTTGCTAAGATCAAGTGATATGGGGCCTTTCCCACAGATCTGGAAGACAGTTAATGTAGTCCCATTATATAAGACAAGAGACAGACAGGAAAAGTTGAACTACAAGTAAAGAAGATTATCAGAAGGTCAGTAGTAGAACACATGAAGAGCCGCGGCTTTATAACCGATAAACAGCATGGATTCAGAGAAAGAAAATTTTGTCTTACCAACCTGCTATATTTGATTGACAAAACAACAGATGTGAGACAGGAGAAAGAGAGGATGGATGGATTGCATTTTCTTAGCATTTGATACTCTACCCCACACAAAATACTCGGGTAAAATCACCTTATTGAAAGGAAGCAAAGAGTTATTGTTGTGGAAGAGACATCAGAAATAGGAAGTAATTGAGCGGGGTTCTGCAAGGATTGATATTAGAATCACCATTATTTTTGGTTTATATTGATGGCATTCCAGATGGGATAGAACCAGATGTATCTGTTTCCCAATTATTTGAAATTAATGAGAATGAAAACAAATGAGCACAAGAAAAACGGGTCCAAATAGCTATGAATAAACTGCAAGATGGGTCAGATAAGTGGTTGCATGAGTTCAACCCCAAGAAAATGCAAGGTAATGAAGATTGAAGAAGAGGCAAGAAAACCGGACATGGAGAATAAATTCGGGAGGACAGAGGCTGCAGACTTCTCTCAAAGATAAAAACTTAGGAGCGAACATAGTGCCTGGTATATTGCCAGAGGCTCACATCAGCCAAATAACCTAAGCAGCCAATGATCGTCTTGCAAATCTAAGATTAGCAGCCTTCAGGAATCTCAACAAAAAGTCACTCTGAGCCCTTTATTTAGCAACACCAGTATGGAATCCCCACTCGAAAATGCATGTTAAGAGCTAAGGAGTATGTACTACAAGGAATTTAAGCTAATGACACTAGAGTACAGAAGAACCAGGGAGAATTGATAAGTTAGACAGGCACAGGCTGTTGGAGAGGCGAGAACCAGACTCAGATGAGCTACGTGGATGTCAGGAAGTATTTATTCAGTCTCAAAGTGATCAGGAAGTGGAATATTCTCGATGAAGAAGCAATGGAGGCAGGCTTCACACATTTAAGAGCGGGTAAGGTAGGTCTTACGAAGCGATGGAGTGAATATGGCAAGCTGGAAGTTGTGTTAGGTAAATGGGCACAGATGCAACTAATGTGATATTTTATTTTGACGTCACATTAGTAGCATCTGTGTCCATTTACCTAACATTTTGTCTGAAATTCTCCCATTAATACAAATCTAGATGTAGGGAAAAACGGCTGGATTAGGAGGCAAGACTCGACTACTGCAACAACATATAGATGAGTACACACATGACTTATGCATAGTTTTTAAGAATAGGTATGATGAGATTTACGATACAAGGAGAGAGAGTGAACACAGCAGCGACCGGTTAAGTTGCAGGACCAGGAGCTGTGACATGATCTCAGGAACCACAAATAGATGAGTACACACCAGGACAAGAGGTTGAGGCAGGAAGAGACGGATCCCCGAAGCTCAAACTAGGTGAGTACAACCTGGTGAGTACGCAAAAAAAGTGACCATAAAAAAAAACACTATCATTGTACTGGCAGGATTACAATTGTGAAGAAAATGACTAGATGACATATGAGGCTGGAACGTAAAACAAATGGTCAACCAAATTCCTCATTATGATTAATGGATTTTTCATGCATCACAACATTAGGGAAGCAACTCGACTCAGAAAAGAGAACACTCAATAAACACTAGACCTGATATTTACTAGAAATGAGAAGAAATAATCAGAATAAAAGGTTTAAATACTATTGTCAAAATCATTTAACTTAAGAGATATTGTGTGATGGAGAGTAGTATGACTCGCTGGAGCAAGACGACCAGCATGGACACGATAGGTTAGAATACAAGAATGGGATGTATGCAGATCTACGACCGAGAATTTAAGGCAAATGAAAATAAAACAATCGGCGCGCACACACATACGAACACATGACATGATAACGACATATAAAATACTGAGAGGAATAGATAAGGTGGACAGAGACAGGATGTTCCAGAGATGGGACATAGAAACAAAGGGTTACAATTGGAAGTTGAAGACTCCTATGAGTCAAAGGGATGTTAGGAAGTATTTCTTCAGTCATAGAGTTGTCAGGAAGTGGAATAGCCTAGAAAGTGACGTAGTGGAGGCAGGCACCATACATAGTTTTAAGACGAGGATTGATAAAGCTCATGGAGCAGGGAGAGAGAGGACCTAGTAACAATCAGTGAAGAGGCGGTGCCAGGAGCTATGAATCGACCCCTGCAACCACAAATAGGTGAGTACACACACACCTCACTCAAGGAAAAGAATCTTGGGGTGAGTATAACACCGAACACATCTCACATCAGACAAATAACTGCTGCAGCATACGGGCGACTAGCAAACCTAAGAACAGCATTCCGACATCTCAGTAAGAAGTCGTTCAGCACTCTGTACACCGTGTACATCAGGCCCATATTTGAGTATGCAGCACCAGTTTGGAACCCACACCTGGCCAAGCACGTCAAGAAAGTAGAGAAAGTACAGAGGTTTGCAACGAGACTAGTCTCGGAGCTAAGGGGCATGTCCTACGAGGAGAGGTTAAGGGAAATTGACATCACAACACTGGAGGACAGGAGGGACAGGGGAAAAGACATGATAACAACATATAAAATACTGAGAGGAATCGACAAGGTGGACATGGACAGGATGTTCCAGAGATGGGACACGTCAACAAGGGGTCACAGTTGGAAGTTGAACACTCAGATGAGTCACAGGGTTATTAGGAAGTATTTCATCAGTCACAGAGTTGTGACTGATGAAGGTGGTGGTGGAGGTAGGTTCCATACATAGCTTTATGATAAAGCTCATGACGCAAGGAGAGTGACCCAGTAGTGGCCAGTGAAGAGGCGGGGGCCAGGAGCTATGACTCGACCCCTGCAACCACAACTAGGTGAGTACACAGTCACTCACACACACACAATCGCTTCATAAACATCGGACTCTTGCAAAATTAGCAGGCGTGGGATGGGCCATTGATTGTAGAAGAGCTGTGTTGGTGACACTATTGAGTGAGCGTCACCTAATGTTAGAGCTGTGGCAGCATCTCTGGGGGCGATTGTGTCATCTCTGGTAATTATTCTGATTGCCCATCTGTGTTGCCTTCTTCAGTTTTTTGCTAACCCATATATGAACTTCCTTCCTAAAAGAGACACTACAAAGATATATTTTAGGAAATGATAAGAAAAAACAATATAATAATAATAATAATAATAATAATAATAATAATAATAATAATAATAATAATAATAATAATAATAATAATAATAATAATAATATTATTATTATTATTATTATTATTATTATTATTATTATTATTATTATTATTATATTATTATTATTATTATTATTATTATTATTATTATTATTATTACACTAGCAAAGTATCTAATAAAAATTAGAGGAGTACGTACCTGCAAGTGAAATTTTTAATACAAACAATATAAATCACAGCAAATTATGGAGAGTGAGCAAAGAAAAACAGCTAATAAAAACAATGAAACACAAGAGTTACGCGCAATGTATATACACTTAAAGGTGTATATCACTGTGTATATACACTTAAAGGTGTATATCACTGCATTTACGTAGAAAGTTGCTTATCTCTCAGTAGTATTTATAAACCGAGTGTTTTATATCTGTCTGTGCATATGCTCTGAGTTTATGTTAATCGTTGTTTAAAAGTTAAAGTTTTTGCTGCAGGTTTGTTTGGCTTAAGGTTAATTGTCTGCAGGTGTGTCATAAAGAGAACAATTCACCCGTACGTTAAAATCTTTAAAAGGGACTCGGGTACACCCAGGGTAAATACACAATACCAGACACTCGTTTCTCGGTATATACACACTGTTATTTATGTCAGGTGTACTGCTGAATTGAGTCTTTAATTCCGACCGTTAAAACTTCTGATTAAAATAGTTAACTAACATATAAATTCTTGTAACGTAGTAATATTTGTGTTCTACTGCTTATTGAAATTAAATAAGTAACCTTGGGTCGACATTTATCTGTGTAAGTCGTTACAACACTTTCTCTTTTAATTGATTCTTTCATTAAAAAAATATTAAGCATATGCCTAAAAATTTTGTCTTGGAGTTTTACATACAGCGAAATTAGAAATAAAAGTTCAGCTTTGATACGAACTTATTTTCGAAATCTTCAAAGTTTTATGTGAACATTTTTGTGCAAAAACAATTTATGGAGAATATTTGGCAAATACTTTCACAAATGTCTCCTTCACGTCCGAGACGAACCTTGCTCCTACTGTGTTAGACTCGCTTACCTTCCCGAGCTCATTATCGCTGCTGGCCGCCGATCCTCATTAGTATTCCAGTGGTAGGGTGCGCATCTATCTAGCTATCGGGAAGTCGCTGTCAGGCCACGATAGCTGCTAGAGTTCATCCCAACACCATATCCTGCCGGAGGTCACCGCTACTGGTCTTGCTACCCACAACCACATACTGCCCTTGCCCAGGTGCTGCACACAACCACACACTGGCCTTGCCCAGGTGCTGCCCACAACTACACACTGCCCTTGCCCAGGTGCTGCACACAACTACACACTGGCCTTGCCCAGGTGCTGCACACAACTACACACTGCCCTTGCCCAGGTGCTGCACACAACTACACACTGCCCTTGCCCAGGTGCTGCACACAACTACACACTGCCCTTGCCCAGGTGCTGCACACAACTACACACTGTCCTTACCCAGGTGCTGCACACAACTACACACTGCCCTTGCCCAGGTGCTGCACACAACTACACACTGTCCTTGCCCAGGTGCTGCACACAACTACACACTGTCCTTGCCCAGGTGCTGCACACAACTACACACTGCCCTTGCCCAGGTTCTGCCCACAGCCACACACTCCCCTTGTCCATGTGCTGCCCGCAACCACACCCACAACCACACACTTCTTGCCCAAGTGCTCACCACAACCACACACTTCTTGCCCAAATGCTGTCCACAACCACACACTTCTTGGCCAGGTGCTGCCCACAACCACACACTTCTTGGCCAGGTGCTGTCCACAACCACACACTTCTTGGCCAGGTGCTGCCCACAATCTTGGCCAGGTGCTGTCCACAACCACACTCTTCTTGGCCAGGTGCTGCCCACAATCTTAGCCAGGTGCTGCCCACAATCTTGGCCAGGTGCTGCCCACAACCACGCACTCCTTGCCCATGTATTGCCCACAGCCACACACTACTTGGGTGGGTGCTGTCCACAATCACAACTAAATACACTCCTTGCCCAGGTATTGCCCACAACCACGTCTCCGCCACCGTCAGGGCATTTGTTGCTTGTGATGTTTTTTTCTGGACTCTGAATGACATTCATGAGACCACTGTATACTGTGCACGATGTGTGTGTGTGTGTGTGTGTGTGTGTGTGTGTGTGTGTGTGTGTGTGTGTTTGTGTACTCACCTAATTGTGGCTGCAGGGGTCGATTCATAGCTTCTGGCTACGCCTCTTCATTGATCACTATTAGGTCCACTCTCTCCCTGCTCCAAGAGCGTTAACATACCTCTTTTTAAAGCTATGTATGGATCCTGCCTCCAGTACATCACTTTCCAGACTGTTCCACTTCCTGATAACTCTATGACTGAAGAACTACTTCTTAACATCCCTGTGATTCATCTGAGTCTTCAGTTTCCAATTGTGTCCCCTTGTTGCTGTGTCCCATCTCTGGAACATCCTGTCTCTGTCCACCTTGTCGATTCATCCCTGTGTCTCCTGTCTTCCAGAGTCGTCAGGTCGATTTCCCATAACCTCTCCTCTTAGGACATGCCCCGTAACTCCTTGACTAATCTTGTTGCAAACCTTTGCACTTTCTATAATTTCTTGATATGCTTGTCCAGGTGTGGGTTCCAAACTGGTGCTGCTTACTCCAATATGTGCCTGATGTACACAGTGTAGAGAGTCCTGAACGACTCCTTACTAAGATATCGGAATGCTGTTCTTAGGTTTGCTAGGCGCCCGTATGCCGCAACAGTTATTGGGTTGATGTGCGCCTCAGGAGATGTGCTCGGTGTTATACTCACCCCAAAATCCTTTTCTTTTAGTGAGGTTTGTAGTCTTTGGCCCTCTAGACTGTATTCTGTCTGCTGCCTTTTTGCCCTTCCCGGATCTTCATGACTTTGGACTTGGCGGGTTTGAACTTCAGGAGCCATTTGCTGGACCAGGCCTGTAGCCTGTTCAGATCCCTTTATAGTCCTGCCTGGTCCTTCGAATGAATTGTGTGTGTGTGTGTGAGTGTGTGTGTGTGTGTGTGTGTGTGTGTGTGTTTGTGTGAAAACTTTGTTTGTGATGTGTTTGCTTGTAATAACCGGTGCGACTATTCCTACTCTTTTAGTGATACTCTATGTCGAATCTCTTTTGGAAATTATAAATGATCCTTAATTTCACTATATTTCTTTCGAATGCATTCCATTTGCTCCATTCTCTAGCTTTAAATTAATTGTATTTTTATGCTTGATAATCTGTGAGCTTCATGCTGGCGCTTTGTACTGGAGCACTAGTCTCATAGATGTGAACACCCATCTTCCGGCCTTTGCCTGCAACTGATGTAATTCTGCTTGTGTGCTTCTCCGGAGACTCTGGAGTACTGAGCACCACTAGATTGTTTGTCTAATCGATTCTATGAGTTGTCTCCGTCTTATGTGATGTACTCACGACCTCAACCTCATATTACTATTATCTGAGCCTTGCATTTGCAGGTATTAACTCTCTGCTGTTTCTTATTGGACCATCCCGTTGCATATTCAGTTCATCCTGTAGTCTGGCATTTCTTTACTGTCCCTATTCTTCTAATTAGTCCTTCTTCATCTGGAAATACTGGCAAAGTGAAGTCTATTTCGTTGGGTAGGTCATCACATATAACACCGACGGTATGGGCTGAAGATGTGACAGTCGGTACCTGAAACTCTCTTGATTCAAGTGTGAATACCTTTTAAAAACTTACATGACTTCTACATATTCTTTCCTGTTATCCTTTTGTAATTTCTTTTTTCATTTTCCCCCCTATCCCATTGCATGATCAGTTGCCGTTAATTTTCTCATAATGTGTTTGTATATATTTTGGAAATGATCTTTACCCGTGATTGATGTCAATTTTTAATTGTCTTGTTCAATCCCTTCCGATTTGACAGTATTCCTTCCGTGTCATTATGTGCGATTTTTCGGTTCACTTCTCTCCCCTCTTCAGTGTTTTCATGGCTGCTGCTTTTGTTTCATTACATCGATTTTTAAACCTCGAGTTACTACACTTTTCTCTCTTTCCTTTATTATTTAGACGATTTTTTTCTGATGCTTTTATGTATATCCGGGTAAGGAACTTTATTATTTTCCATTTTTTTTTCTGTTTATTTCATTATTTCACTGTAATTGCGAAAGAACTCTCTCTCTCTCTCTCTCTCTCTCTCTCTCTCTCTCTCTCTCTCTCTCTCTCTCTCTCTCTCTCTCTCTCTCTCTCTCTCTCTCTCTCTCTCTTCCATGCTTTCTCACAGTGTGCCAGTCTTTTGCTCACTTTCCTTCTATTCCACTCTCTTTCTTTCGTCTCCAAGACGCAATCACACCAGAACACAGTTGTTGCTTGCTGATAGATGTTATTCACACTCAATCACAACCTCAGTTTTACTCGAGCTGAATATCTAGTCCAGCTATTATTATTATTATTATTATTATTATTATTATTATTATTATTATTATTATTATTATTATTATTATTATTATTATATCTTCTTCCTCTTCCATATAATATTTTTAATTTTTCATATATTCACCGGAAACCACCAAAACTAAAGGGAATATAGAGCGCCTTGGGGAAGGAAGATAGTCAGGGTTGATCCAATGATTTCAGTGAAATTGATATTGGCTTAATTGTTGCCTGGATAACTTTCAAGTATGATTGTGAACCGATATAATCACGGAACGGGTGGAGTTTGAACCCATGGCGAGGGATTCGTAAAACCCAGGGCCAGTGTGTAAGTCACTCGGCCAGCTGGCTACAATAAGATCCTACTAGGTGTATTTCTAGTTGGATGAATCTTATTGTAGCCAGCTGGCCCAATGTCTTACGCACTGGCCTGGGTTTTACGACTCACTCCAAATGGGTTCAAAGTCCACCTGTTCCATGGATTGTGATCGTGCTGTTACGATTTCGTGAGTTGTAAAATAAAAATTCTGCAGTAGTGTTAGAAGAACGTTAACATTTGCATAAAATGTGCTCATGCACAACGTTAGGAAACTTTTTTAATAGTTTGCGTATGTTGCAAGTGAGTCTATTTTGTTCACTTGTCGATGTTATATACCTTGTGTGATACTACACTGTTTTTGCTACTAAAACGTAATCCAGGAACTACGATGTAGTTTTCAATAGATATAAACTCCTATTTCTTGCTTATTATTTAAACTATTTCTCCAATAAGCATCTTACCGCTTCTTTTGCCCCTCACTATCAGGTATCCCTCGAGGAATATTATACCCATTATGTGTTATTGTCTCCATTATTTTTTTCAACTATTTTTTCATATGGCTTGAGCGAATTTCAATATTTTTTTTTCTGATGATTCACTGCGCTGTCAATCATTTTAAGAGCACAAGGTGAGTGGGTGTCAAGGTGGTAGGTTTTTGATGCGTGGGATGGCTGGGGTGGGATTTGGTGCGTGGGACAGGTGTGGAAAGGTGAGGATGTGTGGGATACGGGACTGACGTGGAAAGGTGAGGATGTGTGGGATACGGGACTGACGTGGAAAGGTGAGGATGCATGGGACAGGTGTGTGGGATGGAGGTAGCTTGAGAAGATTATGTGGAATTTTAGGCTAAATATAAGAGGAAAGTATGGGTCTTTTCTTCTGGTATTGGGTCATGTAGGGGGAATGGGGAAGGGGCAGAGTGATTGATGGGGGTGGATCTGGGAGGGGGTGTGAAGGAGGATTAGGGAGGACCAGGGAGAAGGATGGGGAAGGTGGAAGATAAAAATAGTTTATTTACAGTGTTGAGCTTCCAGTCTTCCACACTCTTCCCAACCCAGTAAAGTTTCTTATTGACTTTCATTGTACTCACTAATTCTCCTTCCACGAAAAATAAAATAAGAACTTAGGGAACAGGAATTGGAACAATTCGTATTTAACAGAGCTACCCATCTAAGCCTAGCCACGAAGTTTATAAATAAAATTACACATTATTTTTCTCTGGTAAACGTTAATGACCACAAAAATAACTGGGCCAAAACACCCAGGCATGAAAATCTCCCATCTCATTTAGGAACGAACCTTAAAAGTGCTTCTGAAGAAATTTTAAAACTGATTTACAGTATATCATGAACTAAATATTGATGAGAGTGATTGCCCCTTCACTGAGTATGAGTTGAATCCTGCATTAAATATAGGTCAACAAACAATCCCTGGAGAGGGGTTGTATAACTTACGATATCCTCAGAACTTCAAGGCAAATTTCTGATAAGCCCTTCTTAGCGCTGTATATTCTTCGTTATACAGCAGGAGTCCTCCCTACTTCCTGGACCAATAGTCTCGTCGTGCCTGTACATAAGTCGCAGCAGCCTGATACATTAAGGCCAATCTCATTAATTTTTGTCTTTGTAAATAATTTGAAATAATAATATACCTAACTGCATATATTACAGAATCAGACACCAGCTCAAGCCTAATATCTGTATTTTTTAATAGGAAAATTTTGCAGAATTGTATTACTACCTGTCTTACTGTACACTCCTCTACTAGTTTTACCACAATTCGTGTTCTAAATTCTATATTTGATATAGCAAACGGATATGTTTCCTTACGTGAACTAGCCAAGATGAATAATTTTGTCAATTTTATCGTTTGGATAATAGGTTAATTATCAGAGAGAACATCCTCTCTTCTCTATCAAGGTTTCTGAAGTGAGTCCAGATAAGTGTCCCAAGGTACACCACAAGGAAGACATCACTCACATGATATTTAACGTTTTAATTAATGATCTATATGCTCTACATACCTCACCTCAATATACACCTACATGCTATGTTGATATCATGATCCATATAGGAGGGCGTAATCAAATGTGAACCATTCTCAGTAAAGTTCCAGTAATATATACTCGACTAGGCCTCGTCATATCTTTATCTAAGCCTATTATAATGGCTAACAAGCGGCATGCCACACCCATTTATCTGCAGGGTGAAAACATCAGATACATTCAATCTTACAGATATCTGGGTAACTAGTTTGAAAACGGCTCCACTCCAAACCAGCTGCCTTAATCACCTCTATTACACCCACCAGTGTGCTGTCTGCCCTCTCCTTACGACGTAGCTGCTGCCAGCTTCTCAAGACTCAAGACCACCAACCACCACAAGACCGTTTCAACACAGCCTTCTACTCCCGATTCTCCAGTCTGTCTCACGAGCGCCTAGACTAGCACTTTCTCTACGACTGTGGACACGCCTCTCCAACGCTATTCTTCGCCTATCCCGTCTTCCCAGCACACCCCACATGGGGTCTTACCTAAACTCTCTTGAACTTGATCTTGGGTATTGAAGTACTCCCCACAGTAAATCCACAACGCCACAGTTAAATTTGAAATGCGGGGATAGGCTAAATTCTCTCAGGGCTGTTGCTGGCTACAACACCAGCAACAGATGGCGCAGGAAATTCTATATGGCCCTTGGAGCCAGAGAATTCTTAATATAAGAAAGGAGCTTGGTATTCCTAGCATCATTTATTGATAAATTATGATTGATACTGTTCAGACAATGTTACCATTAACTTTGCTAAATGTTTAAAAGTAATTAAACACAAATATTAATGGGTTGTTAAAGCATTTAATGATATTAAATTTTATATATTCCACGAAGTATATTTCTGTAGACAACAAGAGCTTCACCCCTCTTTGGAAGTTGTATACATAAGCCCTTCCCAAGAATCTCATCACTAATATTCCCTTCCTTATATCACTTGCAAACCAAGAGCTCAAGAAGAAGCAGGAATGTACTGGCAAGGCTTTCCCTCTTGTTGCCATCTCTCTACATAAGAACTACATCAACTATATTATGTTAAGTAAGGCAAAAAATTAGCAACTGGGCTTTAACATTGCAAAGTGAATTGTTTGCTATCCTGAAAGTACTAAAGTTAATTTATAGCACTGAATATGATTTTATTTTTCACTGATTCAATACGCCATCACTGAAGGCACCTGTCGAATCAGTGACTCTAAGAACTTGCTCATTGGAGAAGCTCAGTACAGATACTCAGAAATCAAAGAAAAATTAATTAATGTTCAACTCTTATGGAATCCAATACACATTAAATTATTCCTGCACGGTGAAGTTAATAAATTAGCCATCGTACCCTATCCCTCCTGTCCTCCAGTGTCATCAGGTTGAGTTCCCTTAACCTCTTCTCGTAGGACATACGCTTTAGCTCCGGGACTAGTCTTGTTGCAAATTTTGCACTTTATCAGATTTCTTGACATGTTTGGTTAGGTGTGGGTTCTGTACTGGTGTTGCATATTCCAATAAGGGTCTGACGTACCCGGTGTACAGTGTAGGGAATGACTCCTAACATGTCGAAAGGCTATTCTTAATAATAATAATAATAATAATAATAATAATAATAATAATAATAATAATAATAATAATAATAATAATAATAATAATAATAATAATAATAATAATAATAATAAAAATAATAGTAATAATAATAATAATACTTTATTTAGACATGGTACAATGATACATGGTTGGGTAGACAAGATACATAGGTATTAATGAGATGTACATGCCAAAAGCCCCTAATATGCTGTGCATTGCGGGCATTCTTAGTGTCAGGTTCCCATATACTGCAGCCGTTAATTGATGTGCGCCTCAGGAGATGTGCTCGGTATGATGCTTACCCCAAGATCCCTTTTCTTGAGTGAGGTTTGAAGTTTTTTACCCCACTAGCCTGTACTCCACTTGCGGTCTTCTTTGTCCTTCCCCAAATTTCATGACTTTGCACTTGCAGGGGTTAAACTCCAGGAGCCATTTGTCGGACCAGGCTTGCAGCCTGTCCAGATCCTCTTATAGTCTTACCTGATCCTCGTCAGCTTGTATTCTCCTCATTAGTGTCACATCGTCTGCAAACAGGGACACTTCTGATTCTATCCAGTTCCATCATGTCATCCACATCTACAAGAAACTGCACCGGACCTAGGACTGACTCTTGTGGAACCCCACTCGACACATGCGTTAACTCTGGCACCTTATGGCGCACCAACTTTCATTGTTTTCTTCCTGTCAAGTATTCCCTGTCAGTCTCTTGTGTGATACTGCGTCGAAGCCTTCTGACAGTCCAAGAAGATGCAGTCTACCCATCCCTCTCTTTCCAGTCTTACTTCTGTTACCTTGTCGTGGAACTCTAATAGGTTTGTCAAACAGAATTTTCCATCCCTGCCGCATGTCATATATCAGTCGTTCTATGCTAGGTGCTAGACCACTCTTCTCCTGATAGTCTGTAGTTTAATGCTCCCTGTGTGTTTATCTTAAAAATTGGGACTACGTTTGCTGTCTTCCACACCTCAGGCAGTTGCCCTGTTTCGAAAAAATTATTGAAGTTTGTTGTTATCAGCGCACACAGTGCGTCTGCACCCTCTCTCAGGACCCAGAGAGAGATATTATTTGGGCCCTAAGCCTTCGAAGTATCTAGTTCACCTAGCAGTTTCTTCATCTCCTCGGTTGTGTGCAGTGTGTCCAGCACTTGCTGGTGTACCCTACCTCCTCTGTTTGCTGGAAGCCTTTCTGTCTCCTTTGTGAATACCTCCCTAAATCTTGTGATAAGCTCTTCACATACTTCCTGGTCCTTTCCTGAAAGCCCTGTTCTTTCCTTCCTCAGCCTGATTACCTGATCCTTGACTTTTGCTCCTGATGTGGCTGTATAACAACTTTGGGTCAGATTTGTCTTTTGACGCTATGTCGTTCTTGTATTGCTGTAAGGCTTTCCCAATTATCCATTCATTTTCGTTTCTGGTTCTTCTGATTAATCCTTGTTTTCTTGTGTCTTTTGACTTCCAAACTTTTTTCATGGTCTAGCACACTTAGCTTTGGCTCTCCACACCTCCAGATAAACCATGGGCGCACTCTGGTCTTCCCATTGTTTCTGTTGGCCCATGGTACGAAATATTCCTCTGCCTCACTGCACTTTGTATGTGTGTGTGTGTGTACTCACCTAGTTGTACTCACCTAGTGGTTGCAGGGGTCGAGTCACAGCTCCTGGCCGTGTGTGTGTGAGAATGTGCATGTAAGTGAGTGTGTGTGTGTGTGAAAATGTGTGTGTGTGTGTGTGTGTATGTGTGTTTGTGTGTACGCACCTATTTGTGGTTGCAAGGGTCGATTCGCAGCTCCTAGCCAGAACGCTTCCCAGGTCGTTACTAGGACTACTCTCTACCTTCTCCATGACCTTTATCGAACCTCTTCTTAAAGCTATGTATAGCTCCTGTCTCCCATTACATCACTCTCCAGATTGTTCCACTTTCTGACAACTCTGTCACTGAAGAAATAATTCCTAATATCCCTGTGACTCATCTGAGTTTTCAACTTCTAGCTGTGACCTCCTGTTGCTGTGTCCCATCTCTGAAACATTCTGTACCTATCCACCTTGTCAATTCCTTTCAGTATTTTATGTCGCTATCATGTCCTCCCTATCCCTCCTATCCTCCAGTGTCGTCAGATTGATTTCCCTTAACCTCTCCTCGTAGGGCATGCCCCTTACCTTCGGGACTAGTTTTGTTGCAAACCTTTGCACTTTCTCTAATTTCTTGACGTGTTTGATCAAGTGTGGGTCACATACTGGTGCTGCATACTCCAATTTGAGCCAGACGTACACAGTGTGCAGTGCCTTGAATAACTCCTTACTTAGATGTTGAAACGCTATTCTTAGGTTTGCCAGGTGCCCATATGTTGCAATAGTTATTTGGTTGATGTACGTCTTGAGAGATGTGCTCGGTATGATGCTGTCCCAAAGATCTTTTTACTTGAGCAAGTTTTGCAGCCTTTGTCCTCCTAGGCTGTATTCCGTCCGCGGTCTTTCTTGACCTTCCCCGAACATAATGACCCGGCACTTGCTGGGGATAGACTCCAGGAGCCATTTATCAGACCAGGCTTCCAGTCTGTCCAGATCTCCTTGTAGGCTTAACTGATCCTCGTCCACTTGTATTTCAAAATTTCCCGTCGTCTGCGAATAGGGACATCTCTGAATATATCCTTTCCATCATGTCATTCACATATACTAGAAACAGCACCGGTCCTAGGACTGACCCTTGTGGAACCCCCATTAACACATGCACTCACTCTGACACCTCGTCACATTCCAGCATACGTTGTTTCCTCCCGATCCAATGCATTACTTTCCTTCCTATTCCTGCCTGCTCCTCTAGTTTCCACTTCTTACAGTCCAAGAAGATACAGCCTACCCATCTCTCTCTCTCTCTCTCTCTCTCTCTCTCTCTCTCTCTCTCTCTCTCTCTCTCTCTCTCTCTCTCTCTCTCTCTCTCTCTCTCTCTCTCTCTCCTGTCTTACTTCTGTTACCATATCGCAGAACTCCAGTAGGTTTGTGATGCAGGATTTCCCTCGTTTTCCTGAAGCCGTGTTGGTTGTTCTGAATAACCCCGCTCCTTTATAGGTGCTCCACCACTCTTCTGATAATCTTCACCATAACTTTACATAATATCCATGTCAGCGACACAGGTCTGAAGTTTAGTGCTACCCGTTTGTCTCCTTTCTTGAAAATTGGGGCTATTTGTGCTGTCTTCCAAATCTCATTGTGTGTGTGTGTGTGTGTGTGTGTGTGTGTGTGTGTGTACTCACCTAATTGTACTCACCTAATTGTGGTTGCAGGGGTCGAGACTCAGCTCCTGGCCCCGCCTCTGCGCTGCCCGCTACTGGGTATCTGCTCGCCCTGCTCCATTAGCTTTATCATACCTCGTCTTAAAACTGTGTATGGCTCCTGCCTCCACTATGTCTTTCTCTAGACTATTCCACTTCCTGACTACTCTGTGGCTGAAGAAATGCTTCCTAACATCCCTTTGACTCATCTGAGTCTTCAGCTTCCAGTTGTGTCCCCTTGTTTCTGTGTTCCCTCTCTGGAACATCCTGTCACTGTCTACCTTGTCGATTCCCCGCAGTATTTTGTATGTCGTTATCATGTCTCCTCTGACCCTTCTTTCCTCCAGTGTTGTTAGTCCTATGTGTGTGTTTGTGTGTGTGTGTATGTGTGTGTGTGTGTGTGTGTGTGTGTGTGTGTGTGTGTGTGTGTGTGTGTGTGTGTAGAGGCCCAGATATCATCGGCCAGTACAGGTCGATGGAAGCCGACAACAGATGCTTAAAGATAGGAAGAAAAATTGTGGTTTCAGGGAGCGCGAATTGCGTAGCTGGCGGTGCTAAGTCACTCCAAGCTAGTACTTTGAATTAAGGGGAGGCTGCTTCTCTCAGCCCACTCTTCCCAAAATGCTAAGTATGCTCGACCGTAAACATTTCAGTTTATACCTCTTTTTTTTTGGTTCGGTTCAGCGGTCAAATAACTGGCCGATTTGCATTTTAATGAATTTCTCGGACTCACATACAGCATTATCCCTTTGAGATTCCGGTCATCAGCTAGAGGAAACCACGTTTCAGATGCCGCTCAAACGGCAGTGGATACTCAGACAACATCCTGGGTCCAGGAGCTCTCTCGAACTGTCGTGTGAATAGTAAATTGAGAGGCTCTTACCTGTGTGTCTGGAGAGCACTAGTGGGTAAGAGCCTTCAGCACAGCATATTCCTTGAAGAATCTCTCCTTGTGTCTTCTTCCTCCTTTCCCTTTCTTTCTCTCAACTCTCCTTTTCTCTCTCTCTCTCTCTCTCTCTCTCTCTCTCTCTCTCTCTCTCTCTCTCTCTCTCTCTCTCTCTCTCTCTCTCTCTCTCTCTCTCTTTTACACAAGGTTTTGTAAGGATAGTTTAGGATTCCTAACTTTATTTGCAAGCTAAGAACTATCAACTACCTCAGTTCTCTGTTTCTCTGTCTGTCTGTCTGTCTGTCTGTCTGTCTGTCTGTCTGTCTGTCTGTCTCTGTCTCTGTCTCTGTCTCTGTCTCTGTCTCTCTCTCTCTCTCTCTCTCTCTCTCTCTCTCTCTCTCTCTCTCTCTCTCTCTCTCTCTCTCTCTCTCTCACTCTCTTCAATATTTCTGTTGCCTATCACTGCATTTACCTTTTATATCAAATTTATTCTCTATCTTTTATATTCTCGCTGTACTTAAATTTTTGTAGTGAACTTAGTTTATCTCTGTTACATGCTTTCCCTTTCTCAGTACTGATCTTTCAGCTTTCTCTCTCCACGGCGGCAGCGGCGGCAGCGGCGGCAGCGGCGGCAGCGGCGGCAGCGGCGGCAGCGGCGGCAGCGGCGGCAGCGGCGGCAGCGGCGGCAGCGGCGGCAGCGGCGGCAGCGGCGGCAGCGGCGGCAGCGGCGGCAGCGACAGCAGCGGGGCAAGCAGCAGTAACGATTGTAATTTATATGTACAAAGCATTCATGTGACATAAAAACGGTGTAATCAATAGAGGATCAAATCTCATTCCTGGACTTGATCCCCTGGCGTCCTGGAAGGACAACACGTGTGTCACCACAAGGCAGTGGAGGACCAGCAGAAGCAGCAGCAGTAACAGCAGCAGCGGCAGTGCCAACAGCAGTAGCAGCAACAGTAGGAGCAGCAGCATCCACAACAGCAGCAACAGCAGCAGCAACAGCAGAAGCAGCGGTAGCAACTGCAGCAGCAGCAGCCGCAACACACTGCAAATACTCATGATGACGCTGGAAGCTTTCCATTATAGGCAGCAGCAATACCTTTGGCCCACTCACTATAATTATGATAATGGTGTATTCGGCAATACCTCTCAGGTGTAGACTTTATAAGGTAATACACAAAACACTTTTAATGTACACCTTTTCACATAACAATAGAGCAAGTGACAGAGGGCGCAACGAATGCGCTGTAGAGCTATATTAGGAGTCACTTATCCCATTAAGTACCATTAAGAACCACTAACTGCCTCGTTACCCACTCATAGATGTGTTGGAGAACACCTTCTCATCGCCTGGCAATTAGTGCCATAAAGAAGCTCATCACCTCTACGCTACTATTAAGTCCTTCATAACCCGGAGGAAACTGTTTGGCACCTCAGAGGTGCAATCAGCGCCACTAGCAGCACCCTGATGGCGTTCCCACCAGTCATACATTAAGGGGTACCGTATCAGCACCACTAACAGCACCCTGTTGGAATTCCTGCCTCTCGTAAGGACACCGAATTACTGTTACCAACAGTGCCCAGGTAGCGATTCTGCCAAACATACATTAAAAGTATCAAATCAGCGTTTTTCACACCCGACTACTTGGTGATTGTCACCTCTTCCCTGGCATCACGTTTTTTTTCGGTATTGTGTATCAATGAAATGTTCAGGTGTCATTCTGAAACCTATGTAATCATTATTTCGCCAGTGTTTTCCCACCATTTTTTTTTTTTTTTGAAGGATATTTTTCCCTCCAAACAAGATTATTAATGTTCATGGCCGATGAGTTGCACATTACACTCCTGCGACAACCCAGGCAACAACGTTCTGAGTGTCTCTGCAGCTGCAGGGACTGCAGCTTTCCGTGAATAATCTGCATTGTTAGTGTGGAGGAGCTGCCAGGTGCTCACTGCCTTAACAACCCAATCAAAGAGAAAGTCTATAACTACAACCTGATCAACGAGACCAACACGTCCCTCGGAGAGTCTGGCTGAGGTTGAACCCTCAATCGGAGCTGAGCTAACCGGCATGTGATTTCGGAGGGGTCCAAGATTTTGCATGATAAAAAGGGCGATAAAATGCATAAGGGGCGAATTATGTCTTAGGGTAACACAGGGTGCCCTCTAGTGCCCTGGGGGCATCAGGAACCACGGGCTCGTCCCTACACGCTACCTGTTTTACACCCTCCAAGTATTACCTCAATATTGGTAAAACGAAAGTGGGGATGTGGGCCTCTAAATATATGGTAATATGAGGCAATTAATGGTTAAAATCCAATTACGGAATCTTGATTAGAGGTTAAGATGAATAAAAAATTAGAAGGAGAGGTGCCGGCGATTGGTGGTGTAATTCTACCTACTTAGGATGGACAGGTTTTTCCATGTGAAGTCGTTATCGTTAAAGGAAATATATTATCAAGGGGTTTAATTAGTTTTTATTGATTCCAAGGGTGGAAGGCAGTGCCCGGGGGCCTTCGTCTCACATCCCGGAATAATGAGAACTGAGATCTTATGATCTCACGCTAGTCAAGACTCACCTGCTTCCTGTCTACCTGCACTCTATACCGTCCCACCCTCCGGCTCTCTCTCTAAGCCTTCCCGCTCTTTGTATATATTTTGAGTATATTTCTATCGATGTGTTTCCACAGAGAGTAGCAATACATATATATATATATATATATATATATATATATATATATATATATATATATATATATATATATATATATATATATATATATATATATATATATATATATATATATATATGTCGTGCCGATTAGGTAAAACTGGTCAATTAGCAAGAACTCATTTAAAATTAAGTCCTTTCTAAAAAAAATTCTTATACGTTTAAAGATATATTTTTTTAATTTATGTTAATGTAAAAAATTATAATTTTGAACCAAGAGAAACTTTGAAAACCTCTATAACCTTATTACAACAAGCTGAATTTAATTTAGCCTAACCCAACTAAATATATTTTAGATACGTTAACAATAATTTAATAATAAACAAACACAATGAAATATATTTTTTTCGTTAGGTTCAGAATGATTTTGGCGAAATTATTGCATACACAAATTTTCACTTGTCTTATATGACAAGGTGAGCGTTGCTATTTAAGCCAATAACGCAAGTTTTACCTAATCGGCACGACATATATATATATATATATATATATATATATATATATATATATATATATAATACATATATTAACGCTTAACGCATAGGCCATTTCCCACCAAGGAAGGGTGCTCCGAAAAATAAAAACTTTCTCCATCATTCACTCCATCTCTGTCTTGCCAGAGGCGTGCTTACACTACAGTTATAAAACTGCAACATTAACGCCCTTCCTCCAGGACTCAAGTCCGGCCTGCCGGTTTTCCTGAATCCCTTCATAAATATTACCCTGCTAACACTCAAACAGCACGTCAAGTCCTAAAAACCATTTGTCTCCATTCGCTCCTATTTAACACGCTCACGCATGCTTGTTTGAAGTTCAAGCCCCTCGCAAGTAAAACCTCTTTTACCCCCTCCCTCCAACCTTTCCTAGGCCGACCTCTACCCCGCCCTCTCTCCACTACAGATTTATACACTCTTGAAGTCATTCTATTTTGTTCCATCCTCTCGACATGTCCGAACCACCTCAACAATCCCTCCTCAGCCCTCTAGATAATAGTTACGTGAAGAATAGGTAAAGCTGGTCAATTAACATGAACTCGTTTAAAGTTTAGTGCTTTCTAAAATTTTCTATTTTACGTTAAAAGGCATTTTTTTTTATTTATGTTAATGTAAAAATTAATAATTTTGTTCTAAAAGAACCTAAGAAGACTTACATAAACTTGTTTTAAGAAGCACAAATTAATTTAGCCTAATTCAACTAAATATATTTTACATAAGTTTACAATAATTTAATAATAAACAAACACAATGAAATATATTTTTTCGTTAGGTTCAGAATTATTTTTGCGAAATTATTGCATACACAAATTTTTGCTTGCCTTATTCGGCAAGAACACCGTTGCTATTTAAGCCAAAATCTCAAGTTTGACCTATTCGGCACGACATATATATATATATATATATATATATATATATATATATATATATATATATATATATATATATATATATATATATATATATATATATATAATGTCGTGCCGATTAGGTAAAACTGGTCAATTAGCAAGAACTCATCTAAAATTAAGTCCTTTCTAAAATTTTATCTTATACGTTTAAAGATATATTTTTTCATTTATGTTAATGTAAGAATTTATAATTTTGTACCAAGAGAAACTTTGAAAACCTACCTAACCTTATTACAACAAGCGCAATTAAATTTAGCCTAACCCAACTAAATATATTTTAGATACGTTAACATTAATTTAATAATAAACAAACACAATGAAATATATTTTTTTTCGTTATGTTCAGAATGATTTTGGCGAAATTATTGCATACACAAATTTTCACTTGTCTTATATGGCAAGGTGAGCGTTGCTATTTAAGCCAAAATCGCAAGTTTTACCTAATCCTTACCTGAGAGTCTGAACTAACTAACTTACCTAATCGGCACGACATATATATATATATATATATATATATATATATATATATATATATATATATATATAAACAGACACACGCTCACACCAATGAGTATTGGCCATGTTAAAAGCGTAATCTCCTAAGCCTACTTAGCGTAGTAGTCGTGGTGGTGGTGGTGATAATGGTGGTGGTGGTGTTGGTGGTGGTGGTGGTGGTGGTGGTGGTGGTGGTGAAGTTGGTGATAATTAGGGTATTTGTTGTTTTAGTGTTGTTCTTAATGATGGCGGTGATGGTGCTGCGGGTAGCGTTGATGGTGGGTTTGGTGATGCTGGAAGTAGTTTTGGTAGTAGTGGCGATAGTGGTGGTGTGGTGATGGAGGTAGACGGAGGTTGGTGATGATTGGTGGTGGTTGGTTGCTATTGGCTGTGGTTGGCGGGATTAGTAGTAGGGGTTGAAGTAGTAGTGGTGGTGTTATTGATTGTGGTGGTGATGGTGTTGGTAGTGATGGTAGCAGTTGTAGCAGTTGCTGGTGATGGTGAAAGTACTGGTGTTGGTGATGGTTTTGTTGGTGGTTATAGTTATGGTTGTAGGGTGGTGGAGGGTAGTGGCAGTTAAGTTTATTCGTGGTGTTGGTGGGGATCGGATGCTGATAGGGCTGATTGGTTGCTGTTAGTTGCAGTTATTGGTGGCTGTGGTTGGCGGTTGGTTACTGCTAGTTCTGGTTGGTTGCTGCTAGTGATGGTTGGTACTGGTTGTTGTTGGTGGTTGTGAGGTTTGATTGTGGTAGTTGGTGGTGGTGGATAGCAGTGGGTGTGGTTGGTGGAGGCTGGTTGTGGTTGGGAGTTGGTTGTGCTGAGAGTTGGTTAGGGTGGCTGGTTGTTATAGATAGTGGTTGATAGTTGTTGATGTTAATGTTATTTTATTTTTTGTTGTTGCTGCTGCTGACGTTTTTGTTGTTGGTAATGGGGATGGTGGTGGTGGTAATGATGGTTATGGTGGTGGTTACTATGGTGGTAGTGGTTGTGTTAGTTGGGTTGTGCACTATGTTTTTTTTATTTTTCATATATCACACAGAACCATACATCCTGCACATTATCAGTCAGCTGACAGCCTGGTAGTTTATTGTCAGTAGGGGCTGTCATTTATCAGTAAGAATAACATTCTAAGAGTTAATCAGCGTGAAGGGAAAATGAGCTGTAGGCTAGCTTACCTTGTAACTGGAGTCAGCCTTTGAAATCAGTCCCTCACCTGCTTTCAGATGATTAACTCATACTAAGGTTTTATTTTAGGAGTGGGTATTAGTTGTAACAGGTGTGAGTACTCATTTTTAAATACTCACACTGGTCAATCTTACTTAGAGAACAGTTTGGACTAGTTTTGGCCTGTGTTGGTCCCAGCTTACCTTTATAATGGAAAAATTGGGAAATTTGACATTTTATTTTCATGCGATAATTTCTGAGTGCTTCATCTCTTCAACGTCGATAACACGATAATGCATCTTCAGGTCGGTTTCAAACTTTTAGTGTACATGTGTTTTCCCCTCAAAGGAAGCATCGCACTGATTATAGATTGTGTAAGTTTTAATGTGCAAGTTTTATTTTAAAAACTGATTTATATGAAATAATTATAAAGAGTGTTTTATTGATCATCAGAAAGTCCCATTGTTTGACTTTATTGTACTATGTTAAGGTTAATCTAAGTAAAGTACTTTTATGTGACTTTAATATTTGTGTGAACTCAAGACCATTTGAAAATTTAGGATACTATATTCATAAACCTAGATAAAAGTTTTTTAAATTATTTACCTATGTACTTACCTATTTACTTAACCTTAATTTTAAATAGCTCACGAAATCATAATAACACGATTGCAAATAAACCAAGGTACAGGCGGGGATTGAACTCGCGGCAAGTGAGTCGCAAAACTACAGACCGGCGCGTTAGCTACTGGGCCAGCTGGCCCGGACCGTGGTTTCAATTTTAAATGCTGGTGAAGCTTACTTTTAGAAAATATAGGATTGATTTTGGCTTGTGTTGGTCCCAGTTTATCTTTTTTATTGAAGAAATGGGGATAATTTGAACACTGCCTTTAGTGGAATAATTTATGAGTACTGAATTCGATTCGCTTTAACACAGATAATGTGCTGGTGCATTTTAGGAAATCGGTCTCTCTGAGATAACAAGAGAAAGCCTCTTCAGATATCGTCAAACCTGGTTCTTCTGAGTGCAAGGTTAGAATTAGCTTTGATCTGTGTATGCCTTAATTTGCCAATTTTATTGAAGAAATTGGTGTATTAGTTTCCATGTGATGACTTGTAAATGCATTTTCTGATTTGCTTCGAATCTTAAACACTAATATTTAGCTGCATTGTTAACTTATGACACACTCTGCACTATTCGTATCGCGTGCATTGAAGCAACAAATAACTGGGGTTATGGAACACGGGGATGTCTTTCTTGGATCGTGCAGCCACCAGTATACATCTACTGTAGTTTCTATTAAGATTTATAGGCGTATTATACAGCTAGTCAAGTAATATTTAAGGTGATAAATGAGACACTTTTGCAACATTTGGCTATCTTTATTCTGGAAGCGTTTTACTGTTCAGTGGCTTTTTCAGTCCAATGCAGAAAAAGGTAGAATAGAATAAGAAGAGAAGTTCGAGGTAATCAGTCCCTCAACCGGAGATGGGACTTATATTCTGATAAGAAATGAGGTGGAGCGGTGGTAGGCGGAGTCACCAGTGAGCAACGGAACTAGAAGCTACTGTTGCAGTCGGAGGATATCTGACTGTGATGTCAACATACTTCTGTTAAGAAGGCAATTAAATGAATCTTGGTGAATGCGTGTTCTTCTTTGGGTCACCCTGCCTTGGCATGATATAGCTGTTGTGTTATAAAAAAATAAAATGCTAACTGAATTTAGAAAGACCTAAAATAGACTAGGATTGTTTACAGAATATAGACAAATGTTGCAAAAGTTTCTCATTTATCAATGTGACGGTTTTATAAACCATTTATTCACATAAGATTTAAGGCGCTGTGTAAGATTTTTGAGTAATGCACAAAACTATTTATGTTTTCTTGTAAGTCTGCATAGT
The DNA here is from genome assembly GCA_009830355.1 of Cherax destructor. Lineage (NCBI taxonomy): Eukaryota > Metazoa > Arthropoda > Malacostraca > Decapoda > Parastacidae > Cherax > Cherax destructor. Next base: position 192,720 of record WNWK01000883.1, on the reverse strand, counting down.
TTAAAAGTTCCTAGCCATGTGTAAAAGATCATGAAATATAAGATATTTCAACTTGGCATATTAGGTATCATTGAACAAGTGTCTTTAATTAATTACCAGAATTTTTTTCATCCTCTAAATTTTCGTGATGCTTTCACTCATAGTACGAGAAGGCCTTCAAGAGTCGGTTTAAAATTTTCATTACTGGTATATGCTAATTAGGGCAAGATTCTTGGAATAATTAGAGTGTGCAAGTACCCAAGATTCTTGGAACAACTAGCATGTGCAAGTAGCCTATCATCAAAGTTGTAGAACCCATTCCAAAATTCCTGTAATGGCTCTGATAACTTTCAAAATCCACTGCTGCTTGGCAAATATATCAGTATGCAAAATAAGCTGAAAAACTTGGAGTAGTTGGAATCCACGTAATAACATGAGAATGCATCTACTGATCGGCTTCAAACTTATAGTGCTGGTGTGAGTTTTCGAACGCATGATTCGCATTAAATTGACTTACATTCAGTAAGTAATAAATGACTACTCAGATCGGCTTCAAACTTCCCCACTGATGAATTTTAATGGAGTGTTCTATAAATTTCTACTCTGTAGTTATAAATTTGTAAACAGACACACACGCGCGCGCGCGTCTCACGAGATTTAAGAAAGTATTTTCGGAGGCGCACAGAAAGGACTCCAACAAACCGTAATGGTAGGATACACCAACAAATGCTGCACAAACTACACACAGCCAAGGAGGAGGTGAAGAAGCTGCTAAATGAAACAGATATCTCAAAATGTGACTGAACATCTTTCCATAGGTCCTGAGAGAGGGAGCAGAGACGCTGAGTGTGCCACTAACAACAATCTTCAGCACATCTATCGATACAAGGCAACTACCTGAGGTGAGGAAGACAATATGAAGTCCCAATATTTAAGGAAAGAGATAGGCACGCAGCACTGCAGATCAGTGTCACTGACTTGTATAGTATGCAAAGTCATGGAGAAGATTACCAGGAGAAGACAGATGGAGCACCTAGAAAGGAATGAGATTATACTCGACAACCAGCACTATCTCAGAGACGATAAATCCTGTGTCACAAACCAACTGGAGTTTTACGACAAGGTGACAAAAGTAAGACAGGGGAGAAAGAGAGCGAGGGGTGGATAGACTGTATTTTCTTGGACTGTAAGAAGGCTTTCGACACAAATTCCGCACAATAGCTAGAAGAGCATGCAAGAATAACAGAGAAGGCACTGCAATGGATCAGAGAAAACCTGACAGGAAGGAAACACAGAGTGATGGTACGTAACTGACGCCTGTGACGAGCGGAGTTCAACCAGGGTCAGTCCTAGGGCCGGTGCTTTTCTCGTATACATGAATGACATGAAGGAAGGGATAGATTCAGAGGTGTCCGTGTTTGCAGACAATGTGAAGTTAATGCAGAGAATTCAAGTGGATGAAGATCAGGTATGACTACAAAGGAATCTGGACAGCCTGCAAGCCTGGTCCGACAACTGGCTAGTAGAATCTAACCCCAGCAGGCTAGGGACTCGAATCCATGTTGTACTGGCCCGCCTCATGGTGAGCCAGAACTACATGACGCCTTAAACCACATGACCACCCAATCCTACAAAAATGGCGCAGCCAGCAGAGCTAGCTGTTTTACCGTCATCCGAGGACATACGGTGTTGTGCGAGCTTCTAGGCTAATATCATTCTCATCCCTGTTTGGTGTACTAGTCCACGAGCAGCATATATATATTATTGTAACCACGAACGAGTGGTATTGACCAATAACAACACTGCACTAGCCAAGGACTCGAACCCATGTTGTTGTTATTGATCAATACCACTCGTTCGTGGTTACAATAATATATATATATGCTGCTCGTGGACTAGTACATCAAACAGGGATAAGAATTATATTAACCTAGAAGCTCCCACAACACCGTATGTCCTCGGATGGCGGTAAAACAGCTCTCTGCTGGCTGTGCCATTCTTGTAAGATTGGGTGGTCATGTGGTTTAAGGCGTCATATAGTTCTGGCTCACCATGAGGCGGGCCAGTACAACATGGGTTCGAGTCCTTGGCTAGTGCAGTGTTGTTATTGATATATATATATATATATATATATATATATATATATATATATATATATATATATATATATATATCAATACCTGGATGTCTCTAAAATTCATAGAAAATTTGAATTTTAGAGACATCCAGGTGACTCAGGTCTGGGATCAGCATTGATATAAACGCTTTTAATTAACACTTAAACACAGAAAAGAATGTGAAGGTAAAAATGAAGGCGCATACATTTTATTGAGAAGAATAGGAGAGCCTTGGGCTTTCCTATTCTTCTCAAAACTTCAGGGAGAAAAATGCTTCTCCACCTGTTAGGGACCCTGGTGTAGGAAGGTGGTAATGTATTTTTCTGTTACTAAGATGGTTCAAAGTGCATACTCGAGGGATAGCAAGATCCAAGGCAGCAGCGTCCTCACTCTCAACCGAAGCCTTATTTTTGTGCACCTAATTGAAATTAAAATATTAACAAGTACTATAATAAAAATAGTAAAACAAAATTACAGCTAATCTGAAAATGTCTTCAAGGCCATCGCCGCCCTTCTCTCGTTCAGATATAAATTACGTCTGAAGAGAGGTAGTGAATGCCGCCACCGGATTTAAGGTGTTCTTTCAAGAATTATTAAGGAAAAATGCAACAATGATCTTTATTAGTGCAAGTGATGGCCGAGTTAGTGTCGGGCATCTAGGCTATCAGCGTGTATAAAAATGTCGCTGTCAGCCCCTGTTTATGTAAGTTGCCCACCAGCATGCAGCTGCCTCTAGTTAACTGCAATACATCACATCCGAGGGTAATATTGTCACAGATCATTGCAGAGGTCCACAGCCCAAAGTATAAGATCGCAGCTAATAGCATAGCATCACAACCCACCTCATAGCATCACAGCCCACGGTAATGGCAGAAAACCACAGCACACAGCAGATGACTGCAGTCCACAGCGGAGAACCACAGCTTATAGAATATTATCACAGTTCACGGCTGAGGGTCACAGTTCACGGCTGAGGGTCACAGCTTACGGCTGAGGGTCACAGCTCAAGAAAGCATCAAAACCTATGACATCACACAGCATCGAAGAGAAAACTCTTTTTGTTAGACTATCTAATCTATTTATTTCACTGCGAGTCCTATCTCTTTCTCGCAGGCGCCCAACGCTGACGAAATCTTGTGCGGTAACGAACCCCAGACAACCCACTAGAGTCCCCCGCCTACTCCACAGACGAGTCTCCACAGACTACTCATCACAGACTGCCCATCACACCAATAAGTCACACAATCTCATCTTTATTTGGCGAGGCAGTAAGACAGGACTAAGCCGTCGTTATATATTCCTCTCGCGTCTCTGTTATTACCTCAAGCAACATACTCGTACTAATTCTTCATCTGCCCTGTGGGTTCTATACTTTTCTTCAATATATCGTAATAATGCTCCGTGAAGGTATAAATTGAAATTTAATTTTCAATACTATTTTGATGCGGTGCTGCATAACATATATCGCCTTGATGGAGTTTGGCACAGCATATATCGTCTTGTTGTTGTGTGGCATAGCTTATATTATGATGTAGTGTAGTATATTGTGCTTTAATGCAGTGTGGCGTATTATATATTGTGTTGATGTAGTGTAGCATAGCATACACTGTGTTGACGTAATGTGGCATAGCATATATTGTGTTGATGTAGTGTGGCATACCATATATTGTGTTGATGTAGTGTGGCATAGCGTGCATTGTGTTGATGTAGTGTGGCATAACATACATTACGTTGATGTAGCGTATCATAGCACACGTTTTGCTGATGTAGGGCAGCATAGCGCATGCTGAAGGAATAAAACACTAAATGCAATCAAGACATTTATATACTGAATGAGACGTGGACTTGAGAGGGACCTGCCGTCTCAATGATTATACATAGTCTTCTACTACTGCGTTGGGCTTCACTTTGTTCCAGACTATGGAACAAAACTCTTCTCCAGGCTGAGGGACTGACCACCTCAAAGGGTGATAGACCGGGTTCATAGTCTTCACTTCTCTATTGCTTCTACTAACTCTTCTATACTGTTGTGCATGTGTCTTATCAACCTGTCAGTAATATATACCATTTTTATATTCAGGCCAGAACTTGATTATAGAACGAAAGAATAGTGGAGCTCTGCAGATAGCCTAATGGCCCATGATAGGCAGGTCAAATGCACACCCAACCACACCACCTCATTTATCTGTCTAACCTTAATTTGTATAATCTATCCAACGAATTAAGGATTAGTAAAGAAGTGGACGGGTCAGGTTAGGTCATTATAGGTCGTGTAGATAAGAAAGACATGTTTAACGGTTAGGTGTCTTCATCAGTCGAATCCAATAGTGGGAAATATGGAGAGAGCAGCAGTGGAATTGTAAACAATTATAAGAACATAAGAAAGGAGGAACACTGCAGCAGGCCTGTTGGCCCATACTAGGCAAGTCCTTCACAATCCATCCCACTAACAGAGCTACCCAAGAAATATGCTTTGATAAATCTATTTACTCATGTGCAAGTCCCACTCACATCCAACCCCTCTCACTCATGAATTTATCCAACCTAAATTTGAAACTACCCAAGGTCCTAGCTTCAATAACCCTACTAGGCAGACTGTTCCACTCATCAACTACCCTATTACCAAACCAATACTTTCCTATATCCTTTCTAAATATAAACTTATCTAATTTGAATCCATTATTGCGAGTTCTCTCTTGGAGAGATATCCTCAAGACCTTATTTATATCCCCTTTGTTAATACCCATTTTTCACTTGTATACCTCGATCATGTCTCCCCTCATTCTTCGTCTTACAAGTGAATGTAATTTTAGGGTCTTCAATCTTTCTTCATACGGAAGATTTCTAATGCTATGTGTTAATTTAGTCATTCTACGCTGAATGTTTTCTAACGAATTAATATCCATTCTGTAATATGTTAAAACCTCATAAAAGTCAAAAGACAGACAGACTAATCAAAAGAGGAGACGGATACTTAGGGAATCAATTAATTTAATTAAGGAGAGAAATACATAAAACGAGTAAGAAAAGCCATAAGAGATTATGAAATTAAAGTCGCCAGGTAATCAAATTCCATCCCAAAAGATTTCTAAAGAAATGAGTACAATCTTCAACATATTTCTTTGTTTTTACGTCAGACGATACTAGCGAAATTCTAGAATTCCAAAAATATATAAGTCAGGACCAAAATAAGTTATGGATAATCAAAGTCACAAGTAACACGATTCTCAGACAAATAGATTAAAACCAAACAAATCACCGGGACAGATGAACTGTTCTCAAGGGTTTTCAAGAATTGCAAGAAAAAAATTAGCAAATCATTATCTAGTCTTTTCAACATATCACTACAAAGTGATTTAGTGTCGGATGAGTGGAAAAGGGCAAATGTGATACCTATCTACAAACCGGGAGATAGGTCGTTAGCTTCGAATTATAGGCCAATTTTGAGAAAACTGAGATGAGGAAGACACATGGGCAACAGTTGGGTATCTTTATCGTTAAAATGCTTCGGTTATGAAGCTGAACTCTTTTCCAGGTTGAGGGAAAGACCACCTCAAGATCTCCTTCTTTATGGTTGATGGACTGAGTTAGTTTAATATCTTTATTATGCACTCCATACCCATGGTGTGGGCGGTAGTCAAAAGATTACAGAGGTACATAATGGGTCCAGGGACTGGGCCCCAAAGTTCTGATAGATTAGACACATATGCAACACTTGGGTATCTTTATTGAGGAAACGTTTCGCCACACAGTGGCTTCATCAGTCCAATACAAAGAAGAAAGTAGTAATAAAAGGAGGAGTTTGAGGTAATCAGTCCCTCGGCCTGGAGTCGATGTGTTCAGTCCATCAATCTTGAAGTAAATACAACATAAGGCAAATAGAAGTTGCTTATATACTGTAGACAGGTGAGATGAAGCAGGAGGAGGCGGGGTCATAGTGGTATCATCCACTAGTCGAAGTAGTCCTGTCCAAGGTTTGGACAAATGTTGAAGAATCCTTTGTATGAAGATTCCAAGAAGTTGCTGTGTCTGACACAGCAACTTCTTGGGATCTTCATACAAAGGGATTCTTCAACATTTGTCCAAACCTTTGGACAAGGACTTACTTCGACTAGAGAAGTTGCTGTGTCTGACACAGCAACGTCTTGGGATCTTCATACAAAGGGATTCTTCAACATTTGTCCAAACCTTTGGACAAGGACTTACTTCGACTAGTGGATGATACCACTATGACCCCGCCTCCTCCTGCTTCATCTCACCTGTCTACAGTATATAAGCAACTTCTATTTGCCTTATGTTGTATTTACTTCAAGATTGATGGACTGAACACATCGACTCCAGGCCGAGGGACTGATTACCTCAAACTCCTCCTTTTATTACTACTTTCTTCTTTGTATTGGACTGATGAAGCCACTGTGTGGCGAAACGTTTCCTCAATAAAGATACCCAAGTGTTGCATATGTGTCTAATTTAACAACTTGTCGGTTCTCTGAACCATTCATCTACATACAAAGTTCTGATAGCTGAGCAAGTTACAAAGGTAATGTACTCCAGGTAGATCTGGTCACAATCATGACAAAGGTATTTACAGATTACAGAGGTACATAATGGGTCCAGGGACTGTTCCCCAAAGTTTTGATAGCGGAACAAGGTACAAAGGTAACGAAGTCACAAGTTACAAAGGTAATGAATCATGTAAGTAAATATACTTACTTAAGTTTATACATGGTTACAATCATGAACAAATTATAAAGTAATGAGCAATTCACACGTCCACACCCAGCAAATTTGCTTACGTCACTATTTTTTCCCTCATCTCTGTCGTTCAGGTATGGAAATTAATGGTATAAAATACCGACACAATGGAAAAATAAACACATAAGCAGTATAATGTGATCCTATATTGACAACGTTTCGCCCACGCACTGGGCTCGATAAGGTATATTGCGAACAACAAAGGGCCAGTACTGACCCCTGTGGAACACCGCTTATAACGCGTCCCCACTCTGATTTTCTCCCACTTAAGCAAATTGTCTGTGGCCTGTTTGTCAACAACACCTCGACATAGAAAACAAAATTTCCTCCTAGTCTGCGTACTCTACCTTCCTTAACAATCTCCTGTGCGGAACTCTATCGAAGGCCTCACTGAAGTCCATTTAAACAATATTGTATTCACTATTATGATATAATATCTCAAGTAGCTTAGTGAGAAAAGTTAATAAGTTCTTAATGCAGGAAAGCCCCTTTGCAAAATCGTGCTGAGTTTCATTGATCATTTAATATATTTCAAAGTGGTTTCGATTTGTTTCAGCAATTATTGACTCCGTAAATTTTCCCATAATAGAGGTAAGGTTAACTGGTTTATAATTCGAAGCTAACGGACTATCTCTTGTTTCCACTCATCTGGCACCATGACAGTTTGTAGCGATAAGTTGGAAAGACTACTTAATGGTTTGCTAAGTCCCTCCTTACATTTCTTGATAACCCTTGAGAGAACAGTTCATCAGGGCCCGGGGATGTGTTAGATTTTAATCTATCTATTTATCAGAGAACCCATGTCACTAGTGACTTTCTAGGTGTAATATACCGACCTCCAGGCTTGGATCACGATAGAGGGAGACTTCTTTGGGACGAAATTGTTAGGGCTTCTAGACACAATAACGTAGTGATAGTAGGGGATTTTAACTTTAGTCAATTTAGAAATTATTTGTCTACTCTATATTTTTGTGCTACCCAAGTAATTGTTTTCACCTTTTCCTCAGGTGCAAGTTGATTATTCTACCTTATTGTATTACTACTACTACTACAACCTATGTCTCTACTACCACCACCACTAGTATTACACCTCACTCTGAGCATATATATACCCTCTGTGTCCTAACGGCCGGCTGGCGCCTCCCAGACCACTGCAGCATCCTACAGGCAGAACTCCACGCCATCCAGAGGGCCATCCAACATGCGCTTCTGGAACACCACCAACCTCCAGTCATCCACGTCGACTCCAGGGCGGCGATACAGGCCATCATGCATAGGGAGCCCAAGGATAACATCCGGCTCCTCACCGCCATCAGAAGAGACCTACACTCACTTGACGAGCAGGGCCGGCAAGCAACAATCAATTGGATACCAAGCCACATCGACCTTGCTGGGAATGATGCGGCGGATGGGGCGGCTAAGTCTGCCACACTTGCGGCCCAACCTGCGACTACAATTGTCATTAGCCGCAGGCAGGTGCACCTGGGGGCAGCTTCGGCAGCCAGACGCCCACTACCAGCACCGGGAGCATCTCGGAGCCGGCACTGGTATGACAGAGCGACACGTAGGGAGTCCCCACCAAACATGAGGAAACTGAACAGGGAGCTGCAAGTCAGCGTCCACCGCCTGCGCCTCGGCTACCCTACTGCAAAGCGCCTCATCGAACGCATGAGTGAGGAGCTTTGCCGCCACTGCGACCGGATGGTTCCAAAGCCTCTAGTTCACTACGTTTTTCAATAAAACATTTGAGGCAGTAGACAGTGATAAAGAATATGATATAGTTTACTTGGATTTCAGTAAGGCCTTCGATAGAGTACCTCACAAGAGACTCTTAAGAAAGGTGGCAGCTCATGGTATAGGAGGTAAAGTTCTAGCATGGATAGAGGCATGGCTTACCAATAGAAAGCAGAGAGTTTCCATTAATGAGGTCAAATCTGAATGGGGATTAGTCACTAGTGGCGTTCCACAAGGATCAGTTTTAGGCCCATTGTTGTTCATAATTTACATAAATGACCTTGATGAAGGAATTGCAAGTGACATGAGTAAATTTGCTGATGATACAAAAATAGGCCGTATAATTCATTCTGAGGAGGATACCAATGAACTAATTCATTCTGAGGAGGATACCAATGAACTCCAGGAGGATTTGGACAAATTAATGTCTTGGTCTGAAAAGTGGCAGATGAAGTTCAATGTGGACAAGTGTAAGGTGCTAGTCGTTGGTAATGAAAATATCCCTCGAATTTATAAACAAGGTGAAGTTGAGCTTGATCATACAGAATGTGAAAAAGACTTGGGAGTCATGGTAAGCAGGAATCTAAAGCCAAGACAACAGTGCCTAAGTGTGCGCAATAAGGCTAACAGATTACTAGGATTTATTTCAAGAAGTATAAGCAACAGAAGTCCAAAAGTTATTTTACAGCTCTATACATCACTAGTGAGACCTCATTTGGATTATGCAGCTCAGTTTTGGTCTCCTTACTACAGGATGGATATAGATTCATTGGAGAACATACAAAGAAGAATGACTAAAATGATTTACAGTATAAGAAATCTCCCGTATGAAGATAGACTTAGAGCGTTGAATCTCCACTCTCTGGAGAGACGTAGAATGAGGGGAGATATCATCGAGGTGTACAAGTGGATGATGGGCATAAACAAGGGAGATATTAATAAAATACTGAGGATATCGAACCAAGTAAGAACCAGAAATAACGGATTTAAATTGGATAAATTTAGATTTAGAAAGAACATAGGCAAGTACTGGTTTTCGAACAGAGTTGTAGATGCGTGGAACAATCTTCCGATTAGGGTGATAGAGGCTAGGACCTTGGGTGGCTTTAAAAAGAGATTGGACAAATATATGAATGGGAGGGGCTGGGTTTGATTGGTGTCGTGGGTGCAGGAGTGAATTCTTAGGTAGTGGTGGTTTTGATAAGGACCTGCCTTGTATGGGCCAGTAGGCCTTCTGCAGTATTCCTCCATTCTTATGTTCTTATGTTCTTATGCTTGACTGTCCTGCGACGACGTCCATCCGCCGCAGGCACTTCCCGATGGTACCTGGGGATCTGACCCGCGAGGACAAAGCAGCCCGGCTGGTTTACCTGGCCACCCATGATTTGGAGACACTGCTCCCAGTCCTAGCCACCCACCCGCCCCCTCGATGACGACGCCGGAAAACCCCGAAGACGACCAAGACTACCCACTACAGCTATTCTTTCTCTCACTTCTTTCTTATCCCCCATCCTTCTTCCTATGTAGGTAGAACCACAGCCTGAAGTACCAAGATCTGCTGATGAAGATGCGACGTCAGAAGACACTCCCCATCATGCAACACTTGCATATGTGTCTAATTTACCAACTCGTCGGTTCTCTGAACCATTCATTCACATCCTGTCTGACACTGCAACATCTTGGTATCTTAATACAGGGATTTCTTCGCTTGCCTATTCCTTGGGCACGACCTACTTCCACATTGAACAAATGTGACACCTCCTACAACTGCTGCATCTCTCCTGTCTACAGTATATAAGCTTCCTCTGCTCATATGCTGTTATTCTGTTCAAGATTGATGGACTGACAACATCGACTCAAGATTGAGGGACTGACAACCTCACACTCCTGTTCTTCACGATTCTCCTTTGTATGGACTGATGAAGCCACTGTGTGGCGAAACGTTTCCTCAATAAAGATACCCAAGTGTTGCATATGTGTCTAATTTACCAACTCGTCGGTTATCTGAACCATTCATTCACATACTCTTATATACCTGAAAGAAACCTGTATTGGACTTTCATAATCTTTTTTAGCCTTCCTTATTTTGTTTTATATTTTACTTAATTAAATATATTGATTTATTAAGTGTCCCTCTCAAATTTTCATTCCTCTGTAAATATTTGCCTCTCTTTTGAACCATGAGATGTTTTAATGCATTGTTTATGTATTCTGGATTACTTTTGCTTGATCTAATTTTCCTGTTTGGAACACATGTTGCCTAGACACCATGGGTTCCAGACAGCCTAGACACCATGGGTTCCAGACAGCCTAGACACCATGGGTTCCAGACAGCCTAGACACCATGGGTTCCAGACAGCCTAGACACCATGGGTTCCAGACAGCCTAGACACCATGGGTTCCAGACAGCCTAGACACCATGGGTTCCAGACAGCCTAGACACCATGGGTTCCAGACAGCCTAGACACCATGGGTTCCAGACAGCCTAGACACCATGGGTTCCAGACAGCCTAGACACCATGGGTTCCAGACAGCCTAGACAGCATGAACTATGCTTTGAAAAATGTAATATTAACAACCATCTCCACCCACTTGTTTCACAGAATAATCACCTGTCAAGTCACACCACTCCACTACACCTTGATAATCCCTCAGCCCCACAAAATCGGCTCCATGAAAATCAGGGACCTCGACTTGATTATAGTTATTAAGGTAATTCCATGATATATTGAAAATGAGTGATTTGTGGTCGCTTTCTCCGAGTTCATCCTTTAGCCTCAAGATTATTAATTAGAGATTCCATGCTAGAAAGAACCAAGTCAATCAGGTTATTTCCTCTAGTTGGTTCTGTCACTAGACTCAAGATTTCCAGTCATATAGTTTCAGTCAATTTGGTTAAGGTTAAAATCACTCATTAAAACAACATTTTCGTATATACATGCCTTAGTAATTTCGCCCAAAAGAATTTTACTGTGTTCCCTATCAAGATTTGGGGCCCTGTAAATCTCACCCAAGAGAAGCTTCTCACGTCTCTCAAGAAACTGTAGCCAAATTGATTCAGTGTAAGTTTCATCCACTTATATCCTGTCTAATGCAATTGTTTAAATTATCTCTGACATAACTTGTTACACAAGAAGATAAGAAAGGAGGAACAATGCAGTAGGCCTGTTGGCCCATACTTGGCAGGTCCTTTACAATAACAACCCACTAACAGAACATTTGAACTTAAGAACATAAGAACTGCTTATGTGTTTATCTTTCCAACATAAGAACCCGCAATAATGGATTCAAATTAGATAAGTTTAGATTTAGAAAGGATATAGGAAAGTATTGGTTTGGAAATAGGGTAGTTGATGAGTGGAACAGTCTGCCTAGTAGGGTTATAAAAGCTAGGACCTTGGGTAGTTTCAAATTTAGGTTGGATAAATTCATGAGTGAGAGGGGTTGGATTTGAGTGGGACTCGCACTTGAGTAAATAGAATTATCAAAGCTTATTTCTTGAGTAACATTGAAAATTGGGATTGCGAAGGACCTGCCTAGTATGGGCCAACAGGCCTGCTGCAGTGTTCCTCCTTTCTTATGTTCTTATGTGAGGAATGTTGAAGTGATGGCTGCATTTGTGTCTCCTTTTCCATCGTGTAAGTATATTACACCATTTATCTTCATCTGTGCTTCCTGCACATATAATTAATCTTAACTCATCTATCATATTCTGCGCTCCTACTCTTTTTATAGTAGACCTTAAAGGAGTTAGTCACTCGTCTTCCTCTCACTCGTCTTCCTCTAATGTCTCTCTCTGTTTATTTACGAATTCTGTTGTGCTTGAAGATTGAGACTCTTAAGCAACATATGGGAATCTTTACTGAGGAAACGTCTCTCCACAACCATTTATCGCATTCTTTATGCTTATTTGTAACTATATGATGAGCAATCATGTCTTGGGAGTATTTCTCAGTCTTGCTTCTGGGAAATTTCTAGGTAGGTTCCCGGCGTTTCTGTGTGCACAAAAGATTGTCCATTTAGAAAGCTCTCCTGGTTTACCTTTTCTGGATTTTCTAACCTTCATTTGGGGATGGGAGCCTTGATGCTAATCATTGGCTATTGATCCGAGGAATTGGAGCTACCCACTCCTTCCTTGTTCTTTCCCTCTTGTAATAAGAGTGAAAAATAGATAATATTTTCCTCGTTGCCAGACGTGTCGCGGCAGGTTCTCGTAATTTGCTTGGATAAGTTTACGTTGTCATTGGTTTATGTAACCTAACCTAGCCTAATCTAACCTAACCTAAGCTAACCTAACCTAGCCTAATCTAACCTAACCTAAGCTAACCTAACCTAGCCTAATCTAACCTAACCTAAGCTAACCTAACCTAGCCTAATCTAACCTAACCTAACGTAGCCTAATCTAATGATAAATTAGACACATATGCAACACTTGGGTATCTTGTGTGAAATGAAGACACATGTGCAACATCTGGGTATCTTTATTGCAACACTTGAGTATCAATAAAGATACCCAAGTGTTGCATATGTGTCTAATTTATCAACTTGTCGGTTCTCTGAACCATTCATCTACAAACAGATCTACCTGGATAACAGAAACATGAGTATTTATAGGATTTAGTCAGGTGGAAAATGCTGCATGTGACAGTCTTCAAAGTAGGGTGATAGTTATAGGCTTTTTCCTGCGCGCACTCAGAATCTGCAGCAGTGAGTTCCTTGAGGAAGAATGCTCCCTTATTGAGCAAGTTTTTTCTAAACTTCACTATCCTCGTCACTTTATTAGAGACTGCAGACGACGGGCATTAAACATCTTCAACACATCCAGAGAAGACACTGCCGAGAAGAGATACATAGTTCTCCCCACCAACTCCATTGCCAAACACGTTTCCAACATTTTTTCCAATACCTCATTCCGAGTATCTACCTCCACATCCACCACCATCAAGGACATTACCAGTAACAGACAGGACAAGCCTCAATCCACTGCAGGGGTATACACAATTCCTTGTAATGACTGCAGCAAATTATACGTCGGCGAAACATCCAGAGACCTCCAAACACGTATTTCAGAACACCAGTACGCAGGCAGATCTGACGACCCAAGAAATGCCTGTGTTCAACACCGAAATTCACACAACCATTTAATCAACTACAGAAACGCAAGACTCATCGCCAGAGAAGACAACACTCAATACCGAAGAATCCTGGAATCATCACTTATCTGTATATCCAACAACTTCAACCAGAACAACGGCTTCTACAACATAGCTGAACCTATTGCCAAGAAACTTCTTCATCGCTTTCCCACATAGAACTTAAGTGTTTATTTTTCCTAACCTAACCTAGTCTAACACAACATAACTTAACACAACCTAACTTAGCATTGCATACATTCCCTCATCATAATTAAACATGAAATAAGTAATAAAACGAGAATGCGTTGAGTTGATATAAGATAACAAACTCGTGTAATTAAAGTCCCCGCAGTGTTGTGGCAACCATTGTACCTTCGTAATGAGCAGTTGTAAGTACCGTAATGAATCCTTAGCCACCAGCGGCACCAAAGTCACCATTTTTTTTTTTTTGTTAATGATCAATTGCCATGCGATTAAAATTCCGCATTTGGCATCTGCGAGCGCTTAGACAACAGCTAGTAAATAAGAAACTTCTTGATTGAGTATCTCAAGTAGTCGAACGTCTTTTCATTGCTTGAAATCTTGCATCTACATAATCCTAATATATCTCTCATATCTAGCCAACGTTAACTGGCTGCGAGAGAAGCGTGTCGCTCTCTAGATTAACAGACGAAGGTTCGAGTATCCACCATTCCAAAGTATATAAACGTTCTAGAAAACCGAAAAGTTGATGAATGAGACACTGTTCTTGTCTGTATTGGACTGATGACGCCACTGGCTGGCGAAACGTTTCTACAATAAAGATACCCGAGGCTCAGGTTCATGTAGGTTTGCCAAGACGGGCCCTGACTCGGGTCTTTTTTATGCGGTAACCCGCAGACAAAAGATACCTGAGTGTTGCACACGTGTCTTCATTCATCCTGGGTTTTTAGCCCGCATTGTCTTGTTCTTAATATACCCTCAGCGCCCTGTTTTCCAGACGTCATATACAGTGTATCAGAGCTATTTTATTCCTTGAATACACCCGCTACGTGCTGCATGAGCCTTAGAGACACTCCAAGAGTGATTAATTTTATGGATTTTCACATCATGGACATTTTCTTGACGAAGGGACTAACAACGATGAAGGAGGTTTTCTCCTGATAAAGAAGGACCAGCCATAAAGAAGGCTTCCTCCCAGTGAAGAAGGATCAACGAAGAAGAAGGCTTTCTCCTGGTGATATGTTAGGGAGGGGTTAAAAACGAATGGAAACTAATGACCAAGAGGCTGGAAGCCGTGTTTGGAGCTCCACCAGGATTCTGGAGGGAGGGTTACAACATCCCCCACCCATGGTCACCCTCCCAGTTGCTTGCCTCATCCCTCCACCTTCACTCATCACGCTCACTGCCCTTCACCCTCACTGCCCTTCACCATCCACCGTCCATCACCCTACACACACATTCTCTGCACTGCCAGTTGGTCATTAAGCTGATAGTCATGGGGAGGAGATTAGAGAGTCCCAGTCCCAGCTTTTAAGAAAATAAGTTTTGTGTAAGCTTAGTGGACATAATAAACAAATTTTTAACAATGGTCGTGAGGTCCTACAGATGTTATAGGCAAATAAGAGAACATTAAGTTGGTTTAACCCAAGATATTATCCCAAAAAAGTCAAACATTGTGACTTATTTCTGATCAGAAGAAACATTCGCCAATTATTTCACAGAAACCAATTTGATTAACAAAATTGGCACATGATAACTTACCTAACATCAAGAAGTTGTTACCTTTGAGAGAAACACATCGGAACTAAAAGTTTGAAGCTGACCAGAAGATGCATTTTCCAGTTATTGCATAAACTACAACATAATTTGGTCCTACACAGTCTAAACCAATGAAACATTCCGTCCTTTTGATGCCGTTCACAAGTTTCACAAGTCAAAATAAATGGCAAAATGACATCAATACACGCCATTAAATATTCCAACCATCTTCTAACTAGATTTTTGAAGGTAATTCGAGGGTCTGCCTCCACCTGTTATCTGGAAACAAAATTTTGGAAAGGCCTGTGTAGTATTGAGCATTGGCCAGTACAAATGCAAAATCACATGATTCCTTACACAGTCATTGAGAATTTCAAACAGATTGAATAAGGCGTTATAGAGTAATCAAATAAAAATTTTGAGAAAGAAAACGAAAATATTGGTGAAAATACTCAGAAAAATTGAAGATTCTCGTCTTGTTAATGTTTACTCCAGTTTTCTGATCTCATTTACACTATTTAAAATTTTCCACAATCTTTAAGAAAAATATTTAATTTTTATTTCTCTAAAAATCCAGTTCATAAATTTGGGAAAAAATAGGTAAATTTGAAATGTTAATTTATATTAATTTTGAGGTGTGTGGGTGTTGGCACCCACACACCTCAAAATTAATAAAAAAAATACTTCCATTTAAGATACTCCAGTATTTAGGGTTTGAAGCCGATCATAAGAGTCATTCTATAAGTATTACATGAGTAACAATTTGATTAATAAAATTGGCAAATTGAAATTTACACAGCTAAAAGTGAGTGACAAATCGTGTTGTAATAAAATCCAACAATAGTAAAAGTTTCATGCCGATCAGAAAATGCATTCTCCAGTAATTAATCTTATTCCAATCATTCCTATTTTTTTAACTATTTCATTAAAATTTTAAATTGGCACTTATCAAACTAAAGTTATAGGTTGTCATCCTTCTTATAGAATGCATCGTCAATAATATTTTGAAGTCAATAAGAAGAATCATTGCTTACTAATTGAAAAAAAAATTGAAATTGAATATTTAAATCAATAAAATTGGCAAATTGGTATTTATGGCACCCAACTGTAGCGTGAGCCTTGTGTTCAGAATGTAACAGCAATGGGGAAAGTTTGAAGCTGATCTGATGAGTCATCCTTCAGTTATTGCACTTATTCCAACAATTTCAAAGTTTTTACTAATTTTTCTACATCAACAAACTTGCCTGAACGCAAACACAACATAGTAGTTACAAGAGCGTTTTTGTCTGTTACGATCTAAGCAATGGCTTGATAAAAATCTTAATGTATTGACTCACGAAATGGTAATGGCACGATTGCAAACAATAAAAGCTAGTTCTGGTAAATGTGTCTCTACTCCACAAATACCTGGGCCACAGCCGACTGTTGTTGGTGGCATTCTTAAGGCAAGAGGATGGGACTGTGATAACAAGGTTGCTCACTGAAACGAACTGAAGTTAGATAAAAGCTTTTAGCCAGTAAATTCAGCTTTGCAAAATATACTCTGTCCATTTACCAGTATAAATGAAAGACCTGCAGCTCACGCCTCAGAACCATGAATGCATATCAGTGACTTTAATTCACCTGGATGCAAACTCAAGGAATTTTATAGCAAGCCATTAATATATTTTTAGCCGCCTTAGTGTGCAGCTTACTGCTTGTTCAAGAACATGTGCGTTGATAATTGCTTTGGTCATTTAGATTACATTTGAGGAAGGAACAGGTTTCTCCCGAAGAAGAAAAAATATCTTTGGTTGGAGCGTATCTCCACGGGAGGTAGATTGAGACTTATATATACATCACAGTTTTAATTCTTTCCCTGAATTTAGCTTCGTGTTTTCAAATACAGTAATTAAATATATAAGGCAAGCTCATAAACTCTCGCAAAATCATTCAAAACTTTTAGTTTCCCAACACACTGATCTCCTGCATTAGATTATTGTTTATTGTGAGTATTAATCAGGAAATGAAAACATTTGACGACGTGTAGTTGTATGATGTATATGTCTTATAGTGCATGTATATAATACAATACTTGATTCGATATCCACCTAAAGCGAATGCATGGAGAAACATCTACAATAAAGATACCCAGATGTTGCACATGTGTATATGTTCTACATAATTGAAACAGAGGAAGTAATGTTTCTGTCATGTAGAAACAATGGGCCAAAGAAGACTGAACATAAGAACATAAGAAAGAAGGAACACTGCAGCAGGCCTACTGGCCCATGCGAGGCAAGTCCAAGTCTCCAACAGGCTTAAGCCAATGCCCCGACCCAGCCAGGTCAGGTTACATTCACTTAAGGAAGGAGCACTGCATCTGACCCAGTAGCACAAGCTAGTCAGGACAAACTCACACCCAACCGCACCCACTCATATAATTATCTAGCCGACCACCTGGAGCTACCGTCTCCAGGTAGTCAGGTCACTACCACTTAAGGAATTAGTACGGCAACTGACCTGGTAGTACAAGCTAGTCAGGTCCAAACTCACACCCACCCACACCCACTCATGTATTTATCTAACCTATTTTTAAAACTACACAACGTCTTAGCATCTATGACGGTACTTGGGAGTTTGTTCCACTCATCCACAACTCTATTACCAAACCAGTGCTTTCCTTTATCCTTCCTGAATCTGAACTTTTCCAACTTGAAACCATTGCTGCGAGTCCTGTCTTGGCTGGATATTTTCAGCACCCTATTTACATCCCCTTTATTTATTACTGTTTTCCATTTATACACCTCAATCATATCCCCCCTAATTCTACGCCTTTCTAGAGAGTGCAGATTCAAGGCCCTCAGTCTATCCTCATAGGGAAGATTTCTGATACATGGGATCAACTTTGTCATCCTCCTCTGTACGTTTTCCAGTGCATTTATATCCATTCTGTAATACGGTGACCAAAACTGTGCATCATAATCTAAATGAGGCCTAACCAAAGATATATAGAGTTGAAGAACAACCTGAGGACTTCTATTATTTATACTTCTTGATATGAAGCCAAGGATTCTGTTAGCTTTATTGCGAACACTTATGCACTGTTGTCTTGGCTTCAGATTACTACTAACCAGAACTCCTAAATCCTTCTCGCAATCACAAGTAATAAGATCTACATTATTCAGTTTATATGTGGCATGGTTATTGTCCTGCCCAACATTTAGAACTTTGCATTTGTTTACATTAAACTGCATCTGCCACTTCTCCGACCACTGCATCAGTGTATTCAAATCATCCTGGAGTGCTCTAATGTCCTCATTTGAATGAATTGGACGGCCTATTTTGGTGTCATCAGCAAATTTGCTTATGTTGCTATTTATTCCCTCATCTATGTCGTTTATGTAAATTGTAAACAACAGGGGGCCCAAAACTGACCCCTGTGGAACACCGCTTGAGACGTGCCCCCATTCTGATTTCTCTCCATTTATGCAAACTCTCTGCCGCCTATTTGTCAACCATGCCTCTACCCAGGAAAAAATTTCTCCTCCTATTCCGTGTGCCTTAGTTTCCTCAGTAGCCTCTGATGTGGAATTTTATCGAAAGCCTTACTGAAGTCCATATACACAATATCATATGCATTACCATGATCTACCTCCTCAAACACCTTAGTGAAAAAAGTTAGTAAATTCGTAAGACAGGAACGCCCCTTAGTAAAACCGTGTTGAGATTCATTAATCAGAAATAGTATAAATGTGTATAAATTTTATGTGAATGGCAAAAGGTACAGAGACCGGTTGAAAAAAATCCTTCGTGTGACGTCCCCAACATTTCGCCAAATGAAATAGCATTGAAATATCTATATATTAATTGCGAGTGTATTAAATGTGTTATACTTCCTAAAGAACTGGAGCTGTAACATTCACTGGATCAAGCCTGATTTCCTTCCGTTACTCAGAAACTGTTCAACTCTTACGGGTTCAACGACATTTTTTTGTGTGTGTGTGTGTGTCCTGTGCAACCCATTCTCTCACCACGAGTGATAATCGAGTAAATTACAAGGATTCATAGTTATGTTCGACCACCTTGTTGCCAGACATAAGGGGTGCCTAACTACCTTATTTTTAAATAAAGAAAATACTACATTTGAACATTCTGCTGAAAGTCTTATTAATAAGCATACGTTACTTCTTCTTGACTGCCTCAGAGAGATGAAACTTCCCAGATCTACTCCGGCCCATCTCAGCTGCTTTGGTCTTCCTTTCTCCTACCCGGGCCAAACCTGCCTTTTAGATTCTGTCGGGAACCTCACTTTAAACAAAGTCAGGCTATCAGGAAGTAGTCTTCCCTATAGTTATGGACAAAAATGGAGCTAAACACATTCGCAATATTGTTACAGTCGCCACTGTTCACTAGAAGTTTATAATCAACCGTGTTCTCTTGACTCTGTAATCCAACAGCTGTTGGAAGAATGGTAACAGATCAGAGATAAACTTCATTCTACCCCACGGACACCCTCAAATAGTACCAGGAAAGTTTTCACCGGTTCGAAACCCTAGCCCAACTCTTGTTCCCAGGGACGCCTACATAAACCAAGGAATTAATGAGAAGACCGGGACAGGATCAATAATAATCATACCATTGCTTATGTTCTTCCGAAGATTAGCTGTCAACACATAGCCCTGTGATCCAGTAACTACTGGAAGGATATTGTCGGCCAGTGATCCAGTAACTACTGGAAGGATATTGTCGGTCCAGAGTACACGATCGACGGAAGAGTAACCTCTTACCTATGCACCTGAACAAGCTTGGTAACCGAGCGAAAAATTGTATTTGTCAGTTTTCCCTTTTTTTGGGGGGGGGAGGGGGGACACAAGAAAAAGTCTTCGAAAATTTACAGAACTGAGAAACTGACGTTGGGTACCTCGTAAGAAAATTAACGTAGCAAAATGAGAATAGGTTGATCAGTGACCCCTGGCCTGGGTGAGACGACACACCCCTTGAGGTTGGAACAACCCACACCCACCCCCCACCAACAAACCATCTCTGACAATAACATCTTCCTCTTCCTTCCCCAACACAATCACTCATCTCCAACCTGACAAGGTGTAAGTTGTAGCAATGCAATGTGCATGTTGCCCTTGTTGCACGTAAACTTTGTGCCACTAATGAGCTAAGAAGTGATACACTATTAATTAAATATGTCTTAACGTTGACAGTGATAAATAATGCAAAAAGATTGAACAAATAAAATGAGGTGTGTTTGTATTGAGGATAATGACGAATCATGGCCATGTTTAGGTTTTGGAGAATCGATGGTACGTTTAGGTAATTGAGATTCGATGGTATGTTTAGGTATTTCAGAGTCGATGATACGTTCAGATGTTTCAGAATCTACGGTGAAATTTTGTATTTCAGAGTCATGGTATAAATTAAATATTTGAGAACCTCATGAAAAAGTTGTACCTGAGAATGTTTGATATAATTATGTATCTGACAGTCTATGGCATATAGAAAAAAATGACAAAAGTGCTTAGAATATTAACACGTACAATACAACAAAATAAAGTTTCAGACATAGAAATAGGAAGACTTGACAGCAGACTGGAGTCTGAACAAGCGTATGGGCCAAACCTTCATGCAATAATAATACCATTTTAAGCAACTAAAAATATGATCAATTGTTATTTGAGTGTTGTTGAAAAGCTTTGAAGTCGGGATGCAGCGGGTAACCAGAGCATTCCTTGGTCAAATAACTAAAAAAAAAAAACACTGAGCAGATCGATCAGATAACTTATACTCGCATTAAAGGTAACTTCTCCATTTCACTGGAGAAACGAAACTCTTTCACTCATAGGTGATAAATGGGAAATGATTGATAATAATGATTAGATAAACAAAATAGTTTATTTGTAATTACAGGTGAAACTATGTTCATAATTATATTATAAACTACACACAGACACAGACACAGACACACACACACACAAACACACACACACACACACACATACACACATACACACACACACACACACACACATAAAGGAAGGGGTAGACTCAGAAGTGTCACTATTTGCAGATGATGTGAAGTTAATGAGAAGAATCAAATCAATCGAGGATCAGGCAGGACTACAAAGAGACCTGGACAGGCTGCAAGCCTGGTCCAGTAAGTGGCTCCTTGAATTTAACCCTGCCAAATGTAAAGTCATGAATATCGGGGAAGGGCAAAGAAGACCGCAGACAGAGTATAGTCTAGGTGGCCAAAGACTGCAAACCTCACTCAAAGAAAAAGATCTTGGGGTGAGTATAATACCGAGCACATCTCCTGAGGCACACATCAATCAGATAACTGCTGCAGCATACGGGCGGCTGGCAAACCTAAGAATAGCGTTCCAATACCTCACTAAGGAATCATTCAAGACTCTGTATACCATATACGTCAGGCCCATACTGGAGTATGCAGCACCAGTTTGGAACCCACACCTGGTCAAGCACGTCAAGAAATTAGAGAAAGTGCAAAGGTTTGCAACAAGACTAGTCCCAGAGCTAAGGGGATTGTCCTACGAAGAAAGGTTAAGGGAAATCGGCCTGACGACACTAGAGGACAGGAGGGTTAGGGGAGACATGATAACGACATATAAAATACTGCGAGGAATAGATAAGGTGGACAGAGACAAGATGTTCCAGAGAGGGGACACAGAAACAAGGGGTCACAATTGGAAGTTGAAGACTCCTATGAGTCAAAGGGATGTTAGGAAGTATTTCTTCAGTCATAGAGTTGTCAGGAAGTGGAATAGCTTAGAAAGCGACATAGTGGAGGCAGGAACCATACATAGTTTTAAGACTAGGTTTGATAAAGCTCGTGGAGCAGGGAGAGAGAGAGAGAGGACCTAGTAGCAATCAGTGAAGAGGCGGGGCCAGGAGCTATGAATCGACCCCTGCAACCACAAATAGGTGAGTACAAATAGGTGAGTACACAACTCCCGGTCAGGCCGAAAGTTATGTGCCCCGATGGCATGGTGGCTAGCGCTCTTGCTTTACGCACGGAGGGCCCGGGTTCAATTCCCGGCGAGGCCGAAACATTTCGAAGTGTATCGTTACACACACACACACACACACATACATACAACAGGCCTAGTGTCTAATCGACATGTGCCTAGGACAAAATGGTAACTAACTAACACACACACATACACACACACACAACACACACACACACACACACACACACACACACACACACACACACACACACACACACACACATATATATATATATATATATATATATATATATGTCGTGCCGATTAGGTAAAACTTGCGATTTTGGCTTAAATAGCAACGCTCACCTTGCCATATAAGACAATTGAAAATTTGTGTATGCAATAATTTCGCCAAAATCATTCTGAACATAACGAAAAAAATATATTTCATTGTTTGTTTATTATTAAATTAATGTTAACGTATCTAAAATATATTTAGTTGGGTTAGGCTAAATTAAATTGCGCTTGTTGTAATAAGGTTAGGTAGGTTTTCAAAGTTTCTCTTGGTACAAAATTATAAATTCTTACATTAACATAAATGAAAAAAAATATATCTCTAAACGTATAAGAGAAAATTTTAGAAAGGACTTAATTTTAGATGAGTTCTTGCTAATTGACCAGTTTTACTTAATCGGCACGACATATATATATATATATATATATATATATATTGTGTGTGTGTGTGTGTGTGTGTGTGTGTGTGTGTGTTGTGTGTGTGTGTGTGTACTTTATTAATAGAGAGAATTCATTGACAGAAAACACAAAAATGAACATGAATACATTGGTACAATATATCAAAGATTATGAATCTCCTCCAGCTCCTCCGAAGCCGGACGCGAGCCCAGCATGCAGCATGCATTTCCCCTCTGGATGGCCACGCTGAGGCGCTGGAACATGAACGTGGCTGCCTTTGGGTCCCTCGTGGTGTCGATGAGTCTGGAACCCAGTTCTTTGAGGAAACGTGTGGCATTTTCCCCCATGATCCCAAGGTCTCTGATCCCACTGTGACAAATTGATACTGTTGGCTTAAGTCCCTGTACTTGCCGATCTTGTTCTCCTCCCTGTGATCAGCAGCTCCTCCCTGTCGCCCTAAACTGTGATGGATGTAGGTGTCAGCCAGTGTCGACACACTGGTATAGTCCCATATTATATATATATATATATATATATATATATATATATATATATATATATATATATATATATATAAATAATATGGGACTATACCTGTGTGTCGACACTGGCTGACACCTCATCCATCACAGTGTCGGGCGACAGGGAGGAGCTGCTGACCACAGGGAGGAGTACAAGATTGGCAAGTACAGGGACATAAGCCAACAGTATCAATTTGTCCCAGTAGGATCGGAGACCTTGGGATCATGGGGGAAAAATGCAACACGTTTCCTCAAAGAACTGGGTTCCAAACTCATCGACACCACGAGGGACCCAAGGGCAGCCACTTTCATGTTCCAGCGCCTCAGCGTGGCTATCGAGAGGGGAAATGCATGCTGCATGCTGGGCTTGCGTCCGGCTTCGGAGGAGCTGGAGGAGATTCATAATCTTTGATATATTGTACCATATATATTTATATATATATATTTATATATTTATATATATGATGCTAAACCTCCCGAGACATAATTAAGAGCAGATTTAAGGTCAGTTACTTATATATTTTTTTTTTCAATAGGCTGGCATTACACACGTTAGTCTCAATAATTAGCGTGACTAAAACTTTTTATAATATAATAAATACGCATATCGAGTTATAGCTAATTTTTCCGTATCCTCAAGGTTCAAGGCTGGTCAGAGGCCGTTATTAGCAGCAGATGAAGAGCGCAGAGGAGCGGGGAAATACAGCTATATCAATTAGATTCGCTCGTCCAAATAATATACATTACTGGGTGTATTAGACAATCTTTGTATACCTCTGTACTCCTCACACTCTCGCAGTCCACACACTCAGCCCCAGGCTTTCCCAAGGGGGCGGTGTGTGTGTGTGTGTGTGTGTGTGTGTGTGAGTGTGTTTGTGTGTGTGCGTGTATGTACTCACCTATTTGTGGTTGTGGCTGGGTTGAGTCATTAGACTCCTGGCAGGGTAGTGATAATGGTGTTAGGTGTGTGCGTAGTATGTGTGTGTGTTTTGTGTGATGTGTATGGTAAAGATGTGGTTGTGATGGCGTGACAGGATGGATAGGCTGGAGGTAGGGGTGAGAGGTAGTAATAGGTGATAGAGGCATGGGCAGGGTAAGGATAATGGTGATAGAGGCGTGTACAGGGTAAGGATGGGGCTGGAGATTGAGGCGTGGGCAGGGTAAGGATAATGGTGATAGAGGCATGGGCAGGGTAAGGATAATGGTGATAGGATGGCAGGTGTTAAAGCGTGGAGTAGATAGGATGGGGTAGGGTAGGAGGGAGTGGATGATGGTAGAGCGTGGGCAGGGTAAGGGATAATGGTGATGGAGGCGTGGGAAGGGTAAGGATATAGGGACTGGAGATAGGAGGCATGGAGGAGGGTAAGGAATAATGGCTGGATGAGGGCGGTAGGTGGAGGGAATAAGTGATGGAGTAGGTGGATAATGTGATGAGGCGTGGCAGGGTAAGATAAGGGTGGAGGCGTGGGCAGGGTAATGGATAAGTGTGGATGGCGTGGAGGGTAAGATGGGGCTGGGATGGAGCGTGGCAGGGTAAGTAGTGATGGAGGCGGGCAGGATCAAGGCGTGGGCAGGGTAAGGATAACTGGTGATGGAGGCGTGGGCAGGAGTAAGGATAATGTGTGAGCGTGGCAGGGTAGGATATGGTGATAAGGCGTGGAGCAGGGTAGGATGGAGGCTGGATGAGCGTGGGCAAGTAGGATTATGGTTGAGCGTGGGCAGGGTAGGATAATGTGATAGGCGTGGGCAGGGTAGGATAATGGTGATTGAGGCGTGGGAAGGGTAAGAATGGGGCTGGAGATGGAGGCGTGGGCAGGGTAAGATAGATGGGCGTGGAGGTGAGATATGGTGAGGCAGGGTAAGGATAAGGATGGTGGCTTGGGATGGAGTGGGCAGAGGTAAGTGATGGAGCTGGGGATGGAGGCGTGGGCAGGGTAAGGATAATAGTGATGGAGGCGTGGGCAGGGTAAGTATGCGGACGGTGATGGAGGCGTGGGCAGGAAGGATGGAGGCGTGGCAGGGTAGGATGGTGGAGGCTGGGAGTATGGTGATGAGGCGTGGGCAGGGTAGATATGGAAAAGGGTAGAATGGGGCTGGGGATGGAGGCGTGGGCAGGTAAGGATAATGGTGATGGAGGCGTGGCAGGGTAAGGATAATGGTGATGGAGGCGTGGGCAGGGTAGATAATGGTGATGGAGCGTGGCAGGGTAGGATAAGTAGGCGTGGGCAGGGTAAGGATGGGGTTGGAGATGGAGGCGTGGGCAGGGTAAGGATAATGGTGGGCATGGAAGATAAGGTGGGCAGGGTAAGTAGGATGGAGTGAGATGTAGAGGCGTGGGCAGAGGATAAGTATGGAGGTAGGGCAGGGTAGGATAATGGTGATAAGGCGTGGGCAGGGAAGGATAATGGTGATGGAGCGTGGACAGGGTAAGATATGGTGATGGAGGCGTGGGCAGGGTAAGGATGGGGCTGGACAGGTGGATAGTGATGAGGCTTGGAAGAGGAATGGGCTGGGATGGAGGCGTGGGCAGGGTAAGGATGGGGCTGGTGGAGGCGTGGGCAGGGTGGGAATGGTGATGGAGGCGTGGGGAGGGTAAGAATAATGGTGATGGAGGCGTGGGCAGGGTAAGGATAATGGTGTTGGAGGCGTGGGCAGGGTAAGGATAATGGTGATGGAGGCGTGGGCAGGGTAAGGATAATGGTGATGGAGGCGTGGGCAGGGTAAGGATAATGGTGATGGAGGCGTGGGCAGGGTAAGTATGGGGCTGAAGATGAAGGCGTGGGCAGGGTAAGGATGGGGCTGGCGATGGAGGCGTGGGCAGAGTAAGGATGGGGCTGGGGATGGAGGCGTGGGCAGGGTAAGGATGGGGCTGGGGATGGAGGCGTGGGCATGGTAAGGATAATAGTGATGGAGGCGTGGGCAGGGTAAGGATGGGGCTGGGGATGGAGGCGTGGGCAGGGTAAGTATGGGGCTGAAGATCAAGGCGTGGGCAGGGTAAGGATGGGGCTGGCGATGGAGGCGTGGGCAGAGTAAGGATGGGGCTGGGGATGGAGGCGTGGGCAGGGTAAGGATGGGGCTGGGGATGGAGGCGTGGGCAGAGTAAGAATGGGGCTGGAGTTGGAGGCGTTGGCAGAGTTAGGATGGGGCTGGTGATGGAGGCTTGGGCAGGGTAAGGATGGGGCTGGTGATGGAGGCTTGGGCAGGGTAAGGATAATGGTGATGGAGGCGTGGGCAGGGTAAGGATAATCGTGATGGAGGCGTTGGCAGGGTAAGTATGGGGCAGAAGATCAAGGCGTGGGCAGGGTAAGGATGGGGCTGGTGATGGAGGCGTGGGCAGGGTAAGGATGGGGCTGGGGATGGAGGCGTGGGCAGAGTAAGGATGGGGCTGGGGATGGAGGCGTGGGCAAGGTAAGGATGGGGCTGGGGATGGAGGCTTGGGCAGAGTAAGGATGGGGCTGGGGATGGAGGCTTGGGCAGAGTAAGGATGGGGCTGGGGATGGAGGCGTGGGCAAGGTAAGGATGGGGCTGGGGATGGAGGCTTGGGCAGAGTAAGGATGGGGCTTGGGATGGAGGCTTGGGCAGAGTAAGGATGGGGCTGGGGATGGAGGCGTGGGCAAGGTAAGGATGGGGCTGGGGATGGAGGCTTGGGCAGAGTAAGGATGGGGCTGGGGATGGAGGCTTGGGCATAGTAAGGATGGGGCTGGGGATGGAGGCTTGGGCAGTGTAAGGATGGGTCTCTTAACCACATATTCTTAATCATCCTTCTTTTCCTCCTATAAATCCACCTCGTCCTCATGTGTTGTTCTCTTTATTATGCTCCCACCTTTTTATCTTCCTCCGTCGTATTCATTATCATATTTTCTCTTCCTTCCCTTAGAGTCTCTCCTACACAGGTACACACATACACTACAGAAGGCTCCGCAAGGTGAGTCTAAAAATTCAACAGCAGGAATACGTATTAAGCTCCTTAAGAATATGGAAAAATTGGCAGGAAGAAACATTATGCAGAATTTTATTTAATTGGAACGACGTTTTGCCCATTGCGTCTTCATACCCAAACCTATCAACAATAGGTCTCGCTTTTCTTGAAGAAAGAGATTTGTAAATTCTTAATGCTACCAATAAAATGACAAAAAGCAGGTCAAACACGACCCTAGGAAGTGAGTGTGTGTGTGTGCATTATATATATATATATATATATATATATATATATATATATATATATATATATATATATATATATATATATATATATATATATATATATACATATATATAATTATTCTTCAGTTGTTGTGAAATATAGCGGCTCTTAATAATATTATTTAAAGTCAAAGGCTGTAATATTTACGTTAAAATATATATAAATGCTTCAGTGATGTTCTGTGGCAACTATGTACTTAAAGACAATATTTGGCATTTAAATAAACACTTTACTGATGTTTAGTTCGTATTTGCAGGACTGATCCCTAATTTATTGTTGGTATCGTAATCGTTGTGGTTTCTGCCCATCAGCATCATTTGTGTAACATTATCATCATATTATTATGTTCGCTACTACCTAATCATTACCACCTGATTCCCATAATAATTGCCATATTATCTAATCATCTTATCATTTTATCGTTTTTCATCTGGTCATGACCGTGATGACCTGATCGCCTGGTCATTATCATTCTAATAATATCATCATCATTATCTTAAAATTTTAGGAATATCATCATTTGCATCATATCATAATAAACATACGATCATTATTACCCTCATTAGAATGTGTTTATTATTGACCCATTCTCAGCTTCCCATCTTCATCATATTTCCTCTTCGAATATATCTCATTTTCATTATCAAAAATCCTGTTCACTAGCATATCATCAGATCTTCATTACCATCCTCCTGAGGTATCTACTTCGGCCTTGGACCTGACTCTGGACTATAATTAGTATATTCGTGTGAAGCGCTAAATTCATATGGGTATTCCAGCGCCTGGGTAATAGTTGGTAATCAGGCTTGACCCAAACAAGGAGAGAAGAGCTCTTTAATTATTTAGATCAAGGGCTCTTCACTAGACTTAAGATAAAAAACACCAATCACCGATCTCTTCTAGAAGCGACAGTATATGATATAAATGATTTACTAATCTAAAACGTTGAAGATTGAGACACTTTTGCAGCATTTGTGAATCTTTATTGCGGGATCGTTTCGCCACAAGTGTCTCACTCTTCAAGGGTCGGAACTCAGAAGCTTTGGTCAGGAAGGCTTTTCAGAGATTCAAATGGCATAACAGACTTGAGATTAACAGGATATTAACTCATTAGACCTGGTTTATCAGGCGAGGATGGGGAAACGGAGATTGGTAAACAGAGACTGGTAAACAGAGATAGGTAAAAGGAGATGGGTAAACAGAGATTGGAAAAGGAATTTTTTTTGAATGAATCGCCTTCGTTATTAGTGACACCAGTTATGCTAATACGCAAAATTAACCCTTAATTTCGAATGGAAACTTCAGACAACATTTCGGTCTGCCCTTGAAATTTATCGAGGCTCGGGATTTGATAATGTTCAAAGAACAGATCGAAATGTCACCTGAAAAGTTTTATCTCCAAACTGCGAGTCAGTTGTGAATTGTTTCAGCCAAGGTGTTGTGACTTTTATACCTCGACGTTAATATATATCATTGCAGTTCCTGTTTTAAATATTTAGCGTCATGGAGCAACAGCTGATATAGCCGGTCTCTTTCCGGGCATCTAGTCTCAAAAAATTCGGCAAGTCTATATTAGGGCAGCTGATCTATTTTAGGGCAGTATTCTCTTTTTGGGGGGGCAGTTAGTCACTATTAGGAGAGTTAATCAGGGCATCATGATAAAAATATAGCGGGATATTTTATTGTGACACTATACTAACAGTAGTAATTGTAGCTAGAATATGACGAATTGCGGTAGTAGCAACAGAGGTAATGGTAACATATGTGGTTTAATAATATATGTAGCATAATAATAATATAGGTCGTAAAATAATTAATGTAGTTAGTATAACAATAAAGTATATAATTATTGTTAGTAGTAATTGTGGTGGTGTTAGTGCTAATAGTAGTGGTGGTAGTTGTGGTAGTATTAGTAATCATCGTGGCGGTGTAGTGGAAGTAGTAGCAGTTGAAGTAATAGTACATTATTTACGTTCAACTGAGGTAGTCTACTTTATTTGACTATGGTAGCAATTTAACCTTGGGGGTAATAATAAAACCAAGAAATCAATAAAGGATAAATAACGAAAATATAATTTAAACAATCAATAATGTTTCTACCATTACGATTGCCTCTCTTCACCCTTCACTTCCCTTTCCCTTCCTCGTGCCACCACTGAACTACTCTTTCTACTTTGTACTACCACTATTACTTCTACCACTACTTCCACTACCAGCTTTACACTACCTTCACTTCTTTTTCTTCCTCTCTTGGTCCCGTTCTTGACCCCCTCGCCCATATATACTGGCTCCCTCACTCTTTTGTGTTAGTGTGACCTTGTAAATGGTCCAAGTCGGACCGAAATGTCGTCATAAGCTCCTCTCTCCTCTGTGTGGGTTATTTGTGTATTGTTCCAGTCACGGTATTGCGTTCTTTTCATTTGTTCTTCAATAATAATTACCATTCAAAAACAATAGTTTAAATAAAAACTCAGATTCAGATTCAGATTTTTTATTTCCTTTCAAGTTTACAATGTGGTTGACATATTGTAGGAAGTATATATACATAGGTATTTTAAAGTGAGGGTTTACAATGATTTGTAGTGCAAAGAGAGCAACTATTATGCCTTGGCATTACGGGCATTCTAAACTTAACAGATTCCTGTGAATGAATGGTTCAGAGAACCGACGAGTTGGTAAATTAGACACATATGCAACACTTGGGTATCTTTATTGAGGAAACGTTTCGCCACACAGTGGCTTCATCAGTCCATACAAAGGAGAATCGTGAAGAACAGGAGGAGTGTGAGGTTGTCAGTCCCTCAATCTTGAGTCGATGTTGTCAGTCCATCAATCTTGAATAGAATAACAGCATATGAGCAGAGGAAGCTTATATACTGTAGACAGGAGAGGTGCAGCAGTTGTAGGAGGTGTCACATTTGTCCAATGTGGAAGTAGGTCGTGCCCAAGGAATAGGCAAGCGGAGAAATCCCTGTATTAAGATACCAAGATGTTGCAGTGTCAGACAGGATGTGAATGAATATGTGTCTAATTTACCAACTCGTCGGTTCTCTGAACCATTCATTCACATCCTGTCTGACACTGCAACATCTTGGTATCTTAATACAGGATTTCTTCGCTTGCCTATTCTGGGCGACCTCTCCACATTGAACAAATGTGACACCTCCCAACTGCTGCACCTCCCTGTCTACAGTTATAGCTCCTCTGCTCATATGCTGTATTCTATTCAAGTGATGGACTGCACATCGACTCAAGTGAGGACTGACAACCTCCACTCCTCCTGTTCTTACGATTCTCCTGTATGGACGATGAAGCCACTGTGGAACTTTCTCAATAAGATACCCAAGTGTTGCATATGTGTCTAATTTACTAACAGATTCCTGATTACTTAGCACTTGACGTACAAAACATAGTTTTATCAGGTTGCACTAATTATACAATAAGTTATACTTCTACCAAAATATGTAATTCAACATTTGCATTAGGTTAAAATATGAGGATTTATTGAACTCTGAGTATTTACTTTTGGGGTTCTGAGGCTCGGGGAGAAACACAGTGAGCAATTATAATTTGAGGCAGTGGAGAGTGATTTGGTAGCTTTGTTGGTAAGGTTAAGTACTGAGTATTTAGTTTTGGGTGAGTAGGTGGTTTTTAAGAAGAGTCTTGAATTGATATACAGACAGGGTTTCTTTGGTATTCACTGGTAATGAATTCCAAATTTTTGGCCCCTTTATGTGCATAGAGTTTTTACATATTGTGAGATGGACTCGGGAAACATCAAAGAGTGATCTGTGTCTTGTGTTATGGTCGTGTGTCCTGTTAAGGTTGGTAAGGAGAAGTTTGAGTGGAGGGTTTATATTTGAGAGTAGTGTTCTATGTATGTAGTAGGCACAATAATAAGTATGGATGTTCTCTATGGTGAGAAAATTTAGACTTTTGAATATTGGTGGAGTATGCTGTCTGGAGTGAGAATTTGTTATCATTCTGACTGCAGCCTTTTGCTGGGTTATTAATGGTCTGAGATGGTTTATTGTTGTTGAACCCCATGCACAAATTCCATAGGTGAGATAGGGGTAAATGAGTGAGTGATACAGGGATAGGAGAGCTAATTGTGGAACATTTTACCGTATCTTTGATAGTATGCCTACGGTCCTAGAGATTGTCTTGGAGATTTGTTGTATATGTGTCTGAAATTTGAGACTACTGTCAAGGTGGATTCCTAAGAATTTTCCCTCTGTGAGTCTTGCGACAGGTGATCCGTTTATCATTATGTTAAGTGGAAAATTTGTAGCTCTTTTTCCAAACTGAATGAAATAGGTTTTGTCAATATTGAGAGTAAGCTTCCCTGTTCACCTATCAGTAAGTAGGTAGCTGGGTGTTAGCCGATTGATGTCGGTCGCATCCTGGGGACGAAATTAACCTAATTTGTCCGAAATGCTCTGCGTTACCAGGGGCTCTCTATATAGTATGTCATCGTTATTAGTTTGGTCTTTATACCATGTATCATGTACTTGTAGAAATAATTATTATTATTATTATTATTATTATTAGTATTAGTATTGCAATGTAACGGTGATCAGTGCTATGGCTACCATAACCACCAATGATACCTTACCTTCAACCCTTGCCATCATTATTTATTGTGGTGACTGTTAACTGTTAGTACTGATCAGGAAAATCAGATAACGTCACGAATCTATTGATTTCAGTTTGCACCTTCATAGTATCGTATTGAATGCAAAGTTTACAAAGTGCTTGTTCAGCTGGGTCCTGAAGAAATATATTATTTTTGCAATCATAACTTCAACATGCTGTTGCATTCCGAGTGCGATAAACTTTACACAGCAGAGTGCGTGTGAGAGAGAGATAGAGGAGAGAGAGAGAGAGAGAGAGAGAGAGAGAGAGAGAGAGAGAGAGAGAGAGAGAGAGAGAGAGAGAGAGAGAGAGAGAGACAGAGAGAGACAGAGAGAGGAGAGAGAGAGAGACAGAGAGAGACAGAGAGAGACAGAGAGAGACAGAGAGAGACAGAGAGAGAGAGAGAGAGAGAGAGAGAGAGAGAGAGAGAGAGACAGACAGACAGACAGAGAGAGAGACATAGAGAGAGACAGAGAGACAGAGAGAGAGACAGAGAGAGAGACAGAGAGAGAGACAGAGAGAGAGAGAGAGAGGTGTGTGTGTGTATACAAACATGAAAACTGCAACTTAAAGGAGACCCCCGCGGATCATATCGATTTTACTAGCTGTCAAGGCACTTCCTAACTACATTTAATTATGTCTGGATCAGGCATTACCAACCATTTTCTTCACGTGGGACACATTAAAGTTTAAAATATACAACGAGGGTGCAGTTCAAAATCATGAAATAAAATCCATTTCTATGATTTTTAACCCCCCAACTCTTGATAAAATTAAATGAGCACAGCAGAAGGTCTACTGTCCAATAAGGATAAAGACACAGGCAGACACTTAGGTTGTTAATAAGTTAACATTTTTGTCCTGGAACCACGTTCACGTGTACTATACACAGGATATGAACACATGTATTTAAGAAGCCTTGGTGAGGTCAGATGAGGAGGTGCAGAAGCCTTGATGAGGTCAGATGAGGAGGTGCAGAGAGGTTATGAAGTCACCTACCGGCTGTGCCGTGAGGTGGAGAATCATGTTAACCTGCATGGTAGTGCTCCTATATCTTCCAGCCTTCTGAATCGTCATGTCCATCATTGATATCAAGGATGCTTCTAAACATCGTCGCCTGCTTAGTTCTAGTTGAATGATGATGAGTTGGGTTTTGTTCTAGTTCATCAAACGTCCTTTGGTGTCTCTGCTACAAGCATTTGTGTGTTCATTAATCGTTACCGATAAACTATTACCAGTCTTCCCCATGTACTTTTTTTTAAAGTGTCCGCACGGGATAGTGTAGACAACAGTGGCAGATAATGAGGAAGAGAAGGGAGAGTTAGAGTAGGTAGCTTCCTGTTGAGGCCTTTTTAATAGAAATGGAAACCCTGGTTCTCACGATGATACCGCTCCTGGTGTAGGCACAGAGTGTTGCCAGTTACAACTCTCCACAGGAAGACCAAGTACCTGTTCTTGGCGTATACAGACTACGTGTTATTTAGATTGGATTGGGTTTCGCATCTACATTTAGGATAAAGTTCTAAAGTGTTGGAATGAGGAGGCTAATAAGATGTACAATCGTAGACAGGTGATCTTAATATTGCAGCACAAGCCACGGGAGATGGTGGAAATCTTCAGCTCAAGATCTTTGACACGGGTCTGTACAGGTAGATTTAATGTAAGTT
Source organism: Cherax destructor (assembly GCA_009830355.1). NCBI lineage: Eukaryota > Metazoa > Arthropoda > Malacostraca > Decapoda > Parastacidae > Cherax > Cherax destructor. The sequence continues at coordinate 158,575 of WNWK01000883.1, read as the reverse complement.
TTCTTAGAGGAAAGGTAGCGTGTTGACGCTGGCCTATACCGCATCAGATGGAGTCTATAAACTTGACAATTTTATTGACCAGAATATTATAGTTGATATAGTTAATGTTAATAAAAAAAAAAAAAAATCACAAAAATACAGATTGTTTTTTTCTCAAACGAACAATTTGTCTTGAAGTTTATAAATGTTTGGCAAATGTATATATGTGAGTGGTCGGATTTTGGAGTCACATTCATGGAGTGGGCTGGTGAACCTACTATAGCGCATCATTACGTTTAATTTTTTTGAGCTTATGGTCTGAAATGTTTAATTTGAATTACCTATACCACTTTTTCCTTCTTATAGGTTGGATATAATTTTAATATATTTAGACGTTCGACTTATTTTCAATTTACTGTTTCGCTGGAAAAGCTTTACTATTATTTATAACTGAAATTGTGGCCCAGTAGGCCTCCTACAGTGAATTTTGAGTTATGTAACAACTCACTGGGTTAGTTGTGACGTTTTCAGAGGTATAAACTCAGTGTTTAAAATAGAATATGCTTCTCTTACCTCGTCTTACGATTCCTCTGATGATCTATGTGTAAGCACATGATAGCACTGAGAAGTTTTTCCTATTTTCACTGTGTTATTTTTATATATGTGCAGTCACGCGTTTATTGTGATTTTTTCCATATATATATATATATATATATATATATATATATATATATATATATATATATATATATATATATATATATATATATATATATATATATATATATATATATATATATATGCAGAAGTGATACTGACACTGTTGTATTCCTTGAAGGTGAGATCCTCTTACATTAACACTCCCAGGTCCTTTACGCTATTTTTCACACTGTTGTGTGGTTGGAGTTTGTAGTATACTCTATTCAAGCTATTGTTTCCTCCTATTTTCCATTAGGAGTAGTTGAAATTTGTAATAATAATATATATATATATATATATATATATATATATATATATATATATATATATATATATATATATATATATATATATATATATTATTATTATTACAAATTTCAACTACTCCTAATGGAAAATAGGAGAAACAATAGCTGAATAGAGTATACAAACTCCAACCACCAACAGTGTGAAAAATGCTAAAGGACCTGGGAGTGTTAATGTAAGAGGATCTCACCTTCAAGGAATACAACAGTGTCAGTATCACTTCTGCAAGAATAATGATAGGATGGATATTGAAAACTTTCAAAACAAGGGATGCCAAACCAATGATGATCCTTTGTAAATCATTTGTTCTCTCTAGGCTGGAATACTGCTGTACACTAACAACTTCATTCAAGGCAGGTGAAATAGCAGATCTTGAGAATGTACAGAGAACCTTCACTGCACATACAAGTTCAGTCAAGCACCTTAATTACTGGGAACCGTTGGAGTCACTTGACCTGTACTCAATAGAGCAGATGAGAGAAATACATCATAATTTATACCTGGAAATTCCTAGAGGAACTTGTCCCAAATCTTCACACAGAAATCACTCCCTACGAAAGCAAAAGACTGGGCAGTGATAAGTAGGAGCGCCATAAGTACACTAAGAGAAAATATAATAAGTGTCCGGGGCCCAAGACTGTTCAACAGCCTCCCACCAGGCATAAGGTGGATTACCACTAGACCCCTGGCTGCCTTCAAAAGGAAGCTGGACAGATACCTAAAGTCAGCACTCGATCAGTCGGACTGTGGTTCGTACTTTGGGCTAAGTACGGCCAGCAGTAACAGTCTCTTGATCAGGCCCTGATCCACCGAGAGGCCTGGTCGAGGATAGGTCCGCGGGGGCGTTGACCCCCGAAACACCCTCCCTAGCTAGGCGTCTGCTAGGAAACGAGCCCTAGCATGAGAAGGATGAGTTGACGCTTAAAGTTCATTACTACTCTTCGTCCAGGGTCACGTCTACCAGGGAATGATCCTAGCATGAGAGAAATCAGGAAAACGCGTATCTTCTATCAGAGCTTGTTATCTGCCAGGAAGCCTCCCTAGCATAAGAAGAATGATTTCCTCAGTATGACAATGAATCATTAGCGTCTGCCAAGGAGATCCCATACCATCAAAAATTTCAACAGCGTTGGTGTGTGTGTGTGTGATACCCTGATTTGGGTAACTAACGCTCTCTGATGGACGCTTTCGATAAGGAACTCCCTAATGTCTACCTTTCTATATACATGATCGACTGTGGCGTCTGCGCCCTCCTAGCTTCACGGGATGCGCTCTTGGTATACCAGGTGATGAGAATCCCAGCCGGGTTCTTGTGCTGATCAATTTTCCGCCACCTGAAGGGCTTTGTTTAGATTGCGCTTATCTCCAGTTCAGTAGGAGATATCGCTAAGTATCTGATCCAGACAAAGCCAATTTATCACTGGATTATTACACGGACGAGAACTGACCGAAGGCATCTCCTGCGGATTCAGGACGAGTGTACATTATGGCTAAATAATGCAAGAAAAAAGACTTACAAATGAAGAGGGGCTGATTTGTAGGTCCAGATATTCATAATTTTAATTAAATGATGTCAGTGAAATACATGAAGTAGCTGTGAGAAAGAGAATTACACGAAGAGAAACTGCAATCAACAACAGCACCTCATAGAGTGCTGGAGAAATCAGCAGCACTTCACAAAGTGCTAGAGGAATCAGCAGCACATCACAGAGTGCTAGAGGAAGCAGCAGTACTTCACAGAGTGCTGGAAGAGGCAGCAGCAGCAGCAGCAGCACCACACGCCAGGGTTAGCACCTCACATGCCAGACCTCTAACACCCCTGCCCTTCACATAATATTTGATCAACGATTTCCCTGATGCGAAATCATTTCTGTCAACCCATCAGATAATAACCACACACTGCCAATGTCTGCCTGATAGATCTGGTAATGAAGGGTCGAGGAGAACCGGCGTGACTTGTGCTTCTGTCTTGGGGAATGTGTAGCTGCCGTTGGTAATAACAGATGAGGAAAAGAAGAAACATTCACCGTCGTGCCTTTGTTATCCTTCCAGAAGAAAATATACACTCAGTGGCCATTTTATTAGGTACACCTGTACACCTGCTTGTTAATGCAAATATTAAATCAGCCAATCACTTGGCAACACGACAATGCCTAAAAATTATACAGACGTGGTCTAGAGGTTCGGTTATTGTTCAGAATGAACATCAGAATTGGGAAGGAATGTTATCTAAGTGACTTTGACTGGAGAATAATTGTTGATGCCAGAAGGGGTGGTTTGTATATCTCAGAAACTACTGATCTGAGATTTTTACGCACAAGTCTATAGAGTTTACAGAGAATGGCGTCTAAAACACAAAATATCCAGTGAGTGGTAGTTCTGTGGGCGAGAACGCCTTGTTAATGAGAGAGGTCAGAAGAGAATGGGCAGATTGGTTATAGTTGACACGAAGGCGATAGTAACTCAAATAACCACACGTTACTGCAGTGGTATGTAGAAGAGCATTTCTGGATGCACAGTGCAATGGATTGTCTACAGCAGCAAAAGACCATACCCAGCTGGTTAAGAACAGGAAATTGAAGATACAGTAGTGTGAAAATTAATAAGGACAGCAGTAAATTTTGTGATTTTCTCATAATGTCTTAGTCTCGGGCTTAAAGTAGTTTGGGTTCTTTTATTTTCAGAAGAGCTTGCTACCAACTTCTGGCAACCATCCAGCTGTAGTGTTACCCTGCTGCTCTGGTCACTGCTACAGCAGCTGTTGTTCTGTGAGGTTGTTCCTACTAGCGTACTCCGTGAATGAATGTGGTATCGCCAAATTCTTTTCCTCATTTCATGATTACTGCTGAAATTCATGATGGATGCTACACCTAGGAAGCATGTAGGTATTGTAGCTCTTAAAATCATGTCGATTTGAGTATGAGACAAATCGCCGAAAATTTGAGCCTAGCGAAGACAACTGTTGGTCGGATTCTGAAGAGAGCTGACGACACTGGTGATTGTTTTGCACTGCGTCCAGGAAGATGTGGAAGAAAATGCAAGACAACATTTCACGATGACGAAGTTATTATACAAAAATATGGTGAAGGATCCCAAGAAAACCAACTGTTCGACAAAGGCTCCTTTAAGTTGACAGAACTGTCAGAAAGACGGTAAAGAAGCAACTATTGATTGGTGCTATGAAGAAAAACGGCTGTGGTGGACACTCGATCATAAGGGATGGATGACAGATGAATAGAGAAAAGTTATATTTCCATATGAATCGCATTCTGAAGTACATAGGATCAGATCAGTGGACACAATCAACAAGCGCCAAAACAACCACCTAATATGTTTTGGGGTAGTTTTACTGCTAAATGCCCTGAATAAGTTGTTATTGTTGAGGGAACGATGAAAAGTGACAAATACAAGGCAATCCTGGCAACTAATTTCCTTCCATTTGTGGATAGAGACTTTTCAGTTGGAGAAGGCATTTTTTGCAGCAGGATCTTGCCCCCATACAACATTTCCAGAAAAATACTGACCTTCGAAGAACTAATTGTTCTAAATTAGCCTGGAAATTCTCCTGACCTCAACCCAATTGAGAATCTATGGAAAATAACCAAACTAAGGATAGTGAAACATGACTGTTCAACTTTGGAGAAGCTAATTGCTGCTGTTATTAGGACCTGGTACCACGACAAGGAACTTGTCAAAATGTGTTCGACATTGGTCGATTGTATTCCAAAGCGTGTAACAATGCTTATAAAAGCCAAGGGTAGTCATATCTCTTATTAAATAAATTATCTGCCATACCATTGCCGTGTATTTTTCAAATAAGCATTAATTTTCCAAATAAATATCTTATTTCATCACTGTCCCAATTAATATGCACACTACTCTACAGTGGGGACAGTTGAAGATTGGTGAAAGCTCGCCCGGTCTGACGAATCGCGATTTCTGCTGCGACATGCAGATGGTGAGGTCCAAACATGTGAGGGACGAGAAATTCGCAGTATGAACGCAGCCTACAAATCTCCAGCAACTGTATGAGGCTTACATGTCATCATGGACCAGAATATTTAAGGGATGTTTCCAGCACCTTGTTCAGTCCATGCCGCAAAAAAATCAGGCTGTTTTTGGGGCAAAGGTGGAACCCTGCTAGAAGGGTGTATCTAATAATGTGGCCACTGAATAAATATTAAAGTTCAAATAATGACCCACGGAAAAGCTTTATCACTAATTGGTTTCGCAGGTGTATTATATATCGTAGATCTTTTAAAACTCAAGTCCGTCTAATTGCTTATCCTTAATCTTTTCATAAGTGTTACCATAACTCATAATCCGAGAGCACTTCACATTAAAAAATTTATCTTGTTTCCACTCCAATGTAGCACTGTCACTTATGTCTGCTGGATGTTCAGACATCTACCACTTGAAACCTTCTAAGGTGAAGGAATTTTTATCTACCTGGAATAACATCCCTAAGAATGGTTGCATTATTTTCTGTGGTTCTCAGGTCAAGAAACCAGAAACAGATAAATATGAGCCATTTATATTTTAGCTTCAGCCATCACTGCCTCTGAGAGAACTTCACCTGGTGATAGGACTCCAGCCTTTCCTCAGACGTTTGTTACGTCTACTTCCTTCCATCCACACTGTGAGACATGCGTCTCTGCTTCCATAGCACGGCCTGTTGTAAGCAAATATCTCACCATTTGCTTATATTCAACAGTCGAGGGATATGGTAAGAGAATAAGTATGATATGAAAAAAGACGTGGTCAGATATATTTACAATCTGTATGAGAAACGATAATCACAATATATAACATAACTGAACAAAACTCGATTACAAATTTATCAACCCCTCTAGTTGAACGTAAGTTAATCAATCCATAACCTAATAATTATTCGACATCAATCACTCGGTTAATCACATAGAAGATGCATCACGCAAAACTTTCAAGGTCCGAACAAGTATCAAGGTGTGCAACGTACTATCACATGATTCTAAGTTCATGCTGTGTTTATGTGTGCTGTTACCATCTAATCAAAGACAAACAAAAGATAGTGTAGTCAGCAACAACGCAAACAGAGACCAAGTCTCTTCAGTCATAGAATAAAATGAGTCCACCAGGCCGAGCAAATACTAAATTCATTCACTATAAAGTATGCACAAGCCACGTCAGACAACCTCAGTCCGAAACAAAGACCACACAATACAATGTATAGACTGATGTACGTAGTGTGTTATAGATTCTGTGAAGAAGAGGGTGACAACCCTTGCTTCCAGATAAATGATTTTGGAACATAGCCATTAGACCATTGTCACTGACATGTATAGTATGTAAAGTCATGGAGAATATCAGGAAAAGAGTGATGGATTACATAGTAAGGACTGGGCTCATACATGACACTCAGCACGGCTTCCGGAATGGGAAATCCTGTCACAAATCTACTTGAGTTCTACGACAAGGTAACAGAAGTAAAACAGGAGAGAGAAGGATGGGTAGATTCCATCTTTTTGGACTGTAAGAAGGCTTTTGACACAGTACCACACAAGTGACTGGTTCAGAAACTAGAGGACCAGGCAGGAATAGTAGAGAATTGACTGCAATGTATCAAGGAATACCTGACAGGAGGGAAACAACGAGTATTGGTACGTGATAAAGTGTCAGAGTGGGCGTATATGTCGAATGGGGTTCCACAAGGGACAGTTCTGAGTCCGGTGCTATTTCTTGTATATGTGAATGATATAATGGAAGGAATAGATTCAGAGGTGTCCCTGTTTGCTGATGATGTGAAACTAATAAGGAGAATACAAGTGGACGAGGATCAGGTAAGATTAGAAGGGAATCTGGACAGACTGAAAACCTGGTCCAACAAATGACTCCTGGAGTTTAACTCCAGTAATTGCAAAGTTATGAACCTTCGGGAAGGACAGAGAAGACCGCAGACGGAGTACAGACTAGGGGATCAAGGGGTGTAAACCTCACTTAAGGAAAAAGATCTTCGGGTGAGCATATGACGCCTGGCAAACCTGAGAATAGCTTTCCGATGTCTAAGGAATCATTCATGACACTACACACTGTGTACGTCAGGCCCATACTAGAGTATACAGCATCAGTATGGAACCCACACCTGGTGAAACACGTCAATAAATTGGAGAAAGTGCAAAAGTTTGGAACAAGACTGAGATAAGGGGTATGTCTTATGAGGAGAGGTTAAGAGAACTTAAACTGATGGCATGCGAGGATAGGAAGGATAGGGGGGACATGATAACGACGTATAAAATACAGAGAGGAACTGACATGGTGGACAAGGCTAGAATGTTTCAGAGATGGGGTACAGGAACAAGGGGACACAACAGTAAGCTGAAAACTCAGATGAGTCACAGGGATGTTAGGAAGTATTTCTTTAGCCTTTGAGTTGCCAGGAAGTGGAAGAATCTGGAGAGTGAAATAGTGGATTCAAGAGTCATACATAGCTTTAAGAAGAGGTATGATAAAGCTCATGGAACAGGGAGAGAATGGACCTAGTGGCGACCAGTGAAGAGGCGGGGCCAGGAGCTATGAATCGACCCCTGCAACCACAATTAGGTGAGTACAATTAGGTGAGTATACACTGGAAAACCACAAGCCAAATGTTATATATCACTTTCCAACAACACAAATAAGGCAGCGATGACAGGTTCGCTGAAGGCTGTGGCCTCACGCACTCCACTGCGATGAAGGAGTACACCTCAGGATCTAACAAATCAAACTTAGTTCTGGTGAAGTTGTATCTTCACTTGTCTCTTGTCCTCTTGGTTGAGAGCTCACTGGTTGTTCTGGTAACGGTTCCCAGTGAATCGTGGTGGTGATTGGGTTATTCCTTCAGCTCTCCTAATTCTGGAAAGGTCACTCAATTCCTTACTATGCTCGGCCTTCCAGCCAGTGAAGAGGTCACAGTGTGATCTACCCGTTATTCAATTCACCAACGGTTGCACTTTACTCCACTCAGTCTCCTCTCGTTACTAATCTGTTGAAGATTAAAACATGTTTTATTTTAATAGTCTTTTTGATCTTAGAAATGTGAGAAGCGCCTGATTGGTACTAGATTAGTTCATCACCATCCTCTTGTCTGATGATTACAGTAGCTTTGTGAATAAACGGTTTAGACAACCGACAAGTTGATTGATGGAACACTTAGCAACATTTGGGTATCTTTATTCTCGAAACGTTTCGCCAGGCAGTGGCTTCTTGAGTGTAATGCAGAGAAAGGAAAACGATGATGAGGAGTTTGAGGTAATCAGTCCCCCAGCCTGGAGTCAATCTTGTTAGTCCTTCAGTCTTGTCAAGATTGATGGACTGAACACATCGACTCCAGGCTAAAGGACTGGTTACCTCAAACTCCTCATTTTCCTCCTTTCTCTACAATGGACTGAAGAAGCCACGAAACAAGAGATTTTAGATTATTTACCAAACTGCTGCAGGCCAGGATTCGATCCTACAAACATTGTACCGCTTCAAGAGACAACACAAATATACGCGTCACCTTACCTCTAAGCCAGCGATCCTTCAAAAATCACGCATACAGCCAAGCTACATGTTTTTCTCGTGATCCGAGGACACTCGTGGCAGTGGTATCTCAAGGATTAATTAATTCAAACAGGAGGAGGCTGAAATTAATCCTTGAGATACCACTGTCACGAGTGTCCTCGGATCACGAGAAAACATGTAGCTTGGCTGCATGCGTGATTTTTGAAGGATCTCTGCTCAGAGGTAAGGTGACACGTATATTGTGTTGTCTCTTGAGATACAATGTTCGTAGGATCGAATCCTGGCCTGAGCAGTTTGGTAAATATATATATATATATATATATATATATATATATATATATATATATATATATATATATATATATATATATATATATATATATATATATATATATTAACTTATGCTTACATGTGCACACATATACATGTACGCATATATATGTACATGATACCAAGAATTATCTTCATAAATCACAGTAAGTTTGCTGACATCGATTCAACCAACAGTCTTTTATAGAGGTTGTAATAAACTTTCCATCAGTAGGTAGTCTGTAATAGCTGGAGAATTAGACAAAGATGCAACATCAGATTCTTCAAGATTACGGCGCTCTTCACCATCTTCAAGGCTGAGGGACTGATTACCTCATCTTTTATATGTACTTTTACATTCTTCGCATTATGTCCTTGTATTATATTGATAAAACAACTGGATGGCGAAACATCTACAAATAAATTCACCCGTGTATATATATGTGGAAGTGCACGTACAGAAATTCATATGCAGAAACACACACACACGTATACATATTTTATATTTTGCTGCATTGCAATATTATGACCATACTCCAGTACTCCTTTGCTTGCAGTGAGAAAGAGGAGTCTGGGCCTTCAGAGTACAGGGATACTCTTCTCGTATCACGTAGCGATTGAAATGTGTCTAGTACACAAATAACCCGTTCATAGGAGACTTGGACTATTTACAAGTCACACTAACACACGAAAGTGTGGGAGCCCGTCACTCTCGTGTGTCTGTGTGACTCACGAAATCGTAATGACAAGTCCGCGGGTTCTATCCCTGCCCATGGTTTGTATTTGTGTGACTTGTAAATGATCCAAGTCGGACCGAAACGTCGTGGTAAGCTTCTCTCTCTTCTGCGAGGGTTATTTGTGTGTTCCAGTCACGGTATTGTGCCTTTCTGTTCTTTATGCCTCTCGTCTCTGTTTAATTTGTAAAAGGCTGTCAATCCTACACTGCTCTCTGGTACGTGAGAAAACAAATTTCTGGGGTCAACAATTCGATTCTTGGTTAAATGTTAATTGTTCCAGTAACGGCATTCTGTGAATTTTTCCAGTAGTTGTGAAAAGTTCTAGTAACTGTCAAAGATATTCACTGCACCAGTGACATTGTATTGTTGTGAATTGTTCCACCCACAGTTTTGAGTAATTGTGAATTATTCCAGTAATGTAGTTGTGTAGGCGTTAATTGTTCCAGGAACAGTATTAGTATTTATTTGTAAATGGTTCCAAAAACGGTATTATGTACTCGTAAAATGTTCCAATTACGGGACTGTGGAGCTGTCCCTTAATGTAGATGAATTGTTCAGAGAACTTAATCCAGTAATGATGCCGTTAACCTGTTAATTGTTCCAGTAACGGCGCTGTGAACATATAAATTACTGAACCAGTAACAGTATTGTGATGTTTATTCTCCTTGTTAAATATAAACAGCCTTCGTGTAGTAAGATGATGCCTCCTTGCTAGCGCTAATAAGCTATTGTGAATGTGTGTTCTGTAATTCATAACATGATCGAGTTGTGTGTCATACTTAATCCACCCAGTCAATGTAGATTACCTTATGATTTATGGACCAGAGCCGTAGATGATTATTGCAGTTTCAGAGGCGCATTTGTTTTTCTTGGCAGGTATCGTGGGAACAAACAGACGATATGGAGGCGGTGGAGCCGCAGCGGCAACACCAGCAATAGCAGCAGCAAAACTAGCAAGCAGCAGCAGGAATTGCGCTAATAGCCACAGAAGCTTCAGCAGCGGAAGCAACAGCACCGACAGCAGCGATGCAATAACAACAGCTTTACCACCAGCAATCAATGCAGCAGTAGCACCACTAACAACAGTCATCAGCAGCTGCACAAGCAACAACAACCGTAACAACAGCAGCAGCAACAACAACAACAGCCCCAGCAGCAGCAGCAGCAGCAGTCAGATCTCATAATTGCACTATTCCTCAAGGATGGGTGCTGGTGATAGGCAGCAAGAAACACTGCAGCTTGTGCAATTTGAACTCACCGAGAAAATTATTTACCGCTGATTGAGGGTCGTGATCAGCGGCATTATCTCAGGATCTGGCTGGCTAGCACCAGGACCATCCCTAGCTAGCTAGCACTGGGACCAACCACCATTAGCTGGCTAGCACCACTACCAGCCTTAGAGGGCTATCACAGCTGTTAACACTATCTCCCCCCCACCAGAACCAACTCGCTACTACAAGCTTTTCCACCAGCCACCCCATCAACCTCCCCACCCATTGACAAAGTTATCGGTGAAAGATGCAGCACATGATAAGGAGATCATTACAGGACTCTGCACTTGATAGCGATCTTATTGAAGGACAGCAGTCTACCGCCTCATTACACTATTACCCTCAGTTATGTGGAGGCAGAGGCAGTGCGGCCTCGGGGATGGGGGGTCGGTAAGGACTGCCTTTCTCAGATAGATGGTCCCACCAGCAGCTATTTGCTGATGATGTATAGTGAGACCGTCGCGCGTCCTTCTCTCTCTCTCTCTCTCTCTCTCTCTCTCTCTCTCTCTCTCTCTCTCTCTCTCTCTCTCTCTCTCTCTCTCTCTCTCTCTCTCTCTCCTCTCTCTCCCTCTCTCTCTCTCTCTCTCTCTCTCTCTCTCTCTCTCTCTCTCTCTCTCTCTCTCTCTCTCTCTCTCTCTCTCTCTTCCTCTTTCTCCAAATGTCTTTGTAATCTGTTTATTACGACAATTTGTATTTTGAAATGGGGTTTAAGTTTATTATTTTCGAGAAGCGCTAGGTCCGTATGGACTCGTGTCGGGAAACATACATAGTTAAATGAGTGTGTGTGTATATATATATATATATATATATATATATATATTATTGTAACCACGAACGAGTGGTATTGATCAATAACTACACTGCACTAGCCAGGGGTCGAACCTATGATGCTTTGGCCCGCCTCATGGTGAGCGAAAACACATAACGTTATAGTCCACTGAACCACACAACCCTTAAGAGTAGCACATTGATTATTGATCAATACCACTCGTTCTTGGTTACAATAATATAATATACTGCTTGTAGAGCTAGTACATAAAACATGGAGGAGAATGAAATTAGCTTAGAGACGTCCACACCACCGTATGTCCTTGGGTAGCGAGTAAAACATCCAGTTCTACTGGATATATATATATATATATATATATATATATATATATATATATATATATATATATATATATATATATATATATATATATATATATACAGCAGTGTGTCACGCCTGGCCACACAACATACAACAGTGTGTCACCCTGGCCACACAACATACAACAGTGTGTCACGCCTGGCCACACAACATACAACAGTGTGTCACGCCTGGGCACACAACATACAGCAGTGTGTCACGCCTGGCCACACAACATACAACAGTGTGTCACCCCTGGCCACACAACATACAACAGTGTGTCACGCCTGGCCACACAACATACAGCAATGTGTCACCCCTGGCCACACAACATACAACAGTGTGTCACGCCTGGCCACACAACATACAACAGTGTGTCACCCCTGGCCACACAACATACAACAGTGTGTCACGCCTGGCCACACAAAGTACCATACACTAAGAGAACCATAGTTTACATTGAGCTTAATATCAAAGTGCGTGAGTAATGCTTCCCTTACCAGTCAGGGTATAAGAGATTCTCGTAGCTGGGATAGCAAGGTAGCTGGCTATCTTCCTCCTCACTAGTGGGTAGCTGGCTATCTTCCTCTGGTGGCCGGCAGTAACAGCCTGGTTGATCAGACTCTGATCCACCATGAAGCCTGGTCTCAGACCGAGCCGCGGGAGCGTTGACCCCAGAAACCCTCTCCAGGTAAACTTCAGGTAGTTGGTAGCTGGCTATCTTCCTCCTCATTAGTTGGTAGCTGGCTATCTCCCTCCTCACTAGTGGGCAGCTGGCTATCTCCCTCCTCACTAGTGGGTAGCTGGCTATCTCCCTCCTCACTAGTGGGTAGCTGGCTATCTCCCTCCTCACTAGTTGGCAGCTGGCTATCTTCCTCCTCACTAGTGGGTAGCTGGCTATCTCCCTCCTCACTAGTGGGTAGCTGGCTATCTCCCACCTCACTAGTGGGCAGCTGGCTATCTTCCTCCTCACTAGTGGGTAGCTGGCTATCTCCCTCCTCACTAGTGAGCAGCTGGCTATCTCCCTCCTCACTAGTGGGCAGCTGGCTATCTTCCTCTTCACTAGTTGGTAGCTGGCTAGCTCCCTCCTTACTAGTGGGTAGCTGGCTATCTCTCTCCTCACTAGTGGGTAGCTGGCTATCTTCCTCCTTACTAGTTGGTAGCTGGCTATCTCCCTCCTCACTAGTGGGTAGCTGGCTATCTTCCTCCTCACTAGTGGGTAGCTGGCTATCTTCCTCCTCACTAGTGGGCAGCTGGCTATCTTCCTCTTCACTAGTTGGTAGCTGGCTAGCTCCCTCCTTACTAGTGGGTAGCTGGCTATCTCCCTCCTCACTAGTGGGTAGCTGGCTATCTTCCTCTTCACTAGTTGGTAGCTGGCTATCTTCCTCTTCACTAGTTGGTAGCTGGCTATCTCCCTCCTCACTAGTTGGTAGCTGGCTATCTCCCTCCTCACTAGTGGGTAGCTGGCTATCTCCCTCCTCACTAGTTGGTAGCTGGCTATCTCCCTCCTCACTAGTTGGTAGCTGGCTATCTTCCTCCTCACTAGTTGGTAGCTGGCTATCTCCCTCCTCACTAGTGGGTAGCTGGCTATCTTCCTCCTCACTAGTGGGTAGCTGGCTATCTCCCTCCTCACTAGTTGGTAGCTGGCTATCTTCCTCCTCACTAGTTGGTAGCTGGCTATCTTCCTCCTCACTAGTGGGTAGCTGGCTATCTTCCTCCTCACTAGTGGGTAGCTGGCTATCTCCCTCCTCACTAGTTGGTAGCTGGCTATCTCCTTCCTCACTAGTTGGTAGCTGGCTATCTTCCTCCTCACTAGTGGGTAGCTGGCTATCTTCCTCCTCACTAGTGGGTAGCTGGCTATCTCCCTCCTCACTAGTTGGTAGCTGGCTATCTCCTTCCTCACTAGTTGGTAGCTGGCTATCTTCCTCCTCACTAGTTGGTAGCTGGCTAGCTCCCTCCTTACTAGTGGTACTATTTCTTGCAGTAGTAGCGATTGTAGTAGTTATGGTGGTAGTAGTAGCAGCAGTAGCAGTAGTATGAACATTATTATTATTATTATTATCGCATCATTATTTTTCACAATATTATGCTAGTCTGTGAGTCCCATATCCTTGTGTAGCAAATGTTCGATCTTCTGTCCGCTAACTGCTAGACAGACACTGTACCCAGCTCAACCCACTAAGCACATTTCATACTCACAGTTTTTGCGAGGTTGGACACACTGTATAGTCACAAACTGCTCCGGCTCCCATCATTAATGAGTATTGGAAAAAAAATAGATACATGAGGACTTGGGAGTCTACTCCGAGGACTGTCCACTGGGAGGAACTATCTATTTTCTAACTAGAATAAGAACTATCGCGGATTTTAATAGGTGTATGATTCAAGGATTTAAAAGCAATAGCTATTTTTTGGACCATTTGTATTATGTTTACGAATAATTTGAGCGAACCAAATTCGCGTCAAAAATCTTATAAAATAAGTTTGTGCAGATAAATCCTTTTAATATATTTCATTTTCGTATGTGATTTCCTAGACGACTTGACTTCAGTCAGCCTTAGTAAAGATTAACCAGCATAGCTCCTCACCTGATAAAACAGCTCTATTAGGCTATTATACGAATAATCTAGACTTGTAACACATTTTCGTGAATGCTGGACCACCGTAAGGACTTGCTTTCCATAACTCGAATCACACCTGATTGTCCCCCTTTCCACAGGCCATAATTTCAGCTTTACGGGTTGACCGTAATGATAATATAATAATAATAATAATAATAATAATAATAATAATAATAATAATAATAATAATAATAATAATAATAATAATAATATTAAAACCACCCTCACCATTAAAAAGAAAGAAAAATGCAGCAGATAACGGGAAAGAGATTAAAAGATAATGGAAAGGAACACTAAATAAATCATACGAGAGCAACGAAACAAGACTATGAAATAAAGAATGAGAAAAAAAATAATTTTTGATAACGATTGATTAAACGTAGCAGCCAAAATACAGCATTTGTCATGAACAGCAATAACAGCAACAGAAACACAGCAACAGCATACAAAGAAGCTGTAATGGAGAACATCACCAGTAACAGTAGGAACAACAACAACAGAAGCAGCATAACGCCACTAGAAACAATAACAAAGAACAGCAGTTTCAACAACAGGAGCAGCAACATAAAAGCAGCAATAGTTTAAAAGGTCAAAAGCTAAAGAAGCAATAAAAATATTAACAGCAAGAGCTGCCACAGTATTAGTAGCAACATCAGCAGAAGTAGCAACAGAAGCATCAACAAAAGGAGCATCAAGAGAAGTAGCAGGAGCATCAGTAGCAGGAGCAGCAGCAGAGAAATCCCATTAAAAAAAAAGACTTTAAATCAGGCGTAGTGAAGAGCAAAAACAGCCTCATTAGGCATTAATAGCACCATCAGCAGCAGCAACAGTTAGTAACAGTAAGAGCGATAGGAGTCAATAACAATAGCAGCAAGAGACAATAGCGCCAACAGCTGAAGGAGAATTACACAACCAACAGTAGCTAGAGTCAATAGCCTCAGCAGTAGAGACACATCCAGCAATAGCTACCTAGAGTCAATAGCCTCAGCAGTAGAGACACAACCAGCAATAGCTAGCTAGAGTCAATAGCCTCAGCAGTAGAAACACAACCAGCAATAGCTAGCTAGAGTCAATAGCCTCAGCAGTAGAAACACAACCAGCAATAGCTAGCTAGAGTCAATAGCCTCAGCAGTAGAAACACAGCTAGCAAGGGTCATGAGCACCACACAGCAAGAAGACTTATGACCAGCAAAAGGAATCAATAACAAGTGTCAAATGTAGTTGGATTAAGCGCAGCAGGAGTAAGGGCGACTGGGGTCAAATTTAGATAAGAATCTGATAAGACGTTGGAGCCTGACAGAGCTCCAGGTAAGCAGGTTCCACCACACCTGTGAGTCCAGATTATAGAAGGCACAACATCTAAAGCCTTATTATCGAAGATACAGGTGACTGCGTATCTAGCCCGCTATCACTAATTACAACTCATATTAATATACGAGAAAATGTTTTGCTTAGTAGTTCGATGCAGCCATTCCAGCGAATAGGAAGAAACTGCTCCAAGGATAATAAAAAAAAGTCCACGTTAATTGCGCACGAAGTGAGAATATATTGTTCCTCTGATACTTACTTCCTTTGCTACACTCAACGTATCTCTGTCCACACATGCATATTTAGATAAGGATCTCGAAATAAAGAATTTATGATAGGAATGATTCATAGTATTAAAAGATTAATGGTAATTTTCTTCCATAAATGCTGGTTTACAATATTTCCAGCCAGGCATTTCTGAATATTTCATTTTTTTATTTCCCCAAAGCCATCTTAATAACGACGCTGAGAAGAAGACAACACAAGGTGGCTACGAGGGCCACATAGCTTGTGGCCTAGTGAACTGTGACCGGTGGACTTGTAACCGCTTATTTTCACCAGCACATACAAGCTTCTAGATTTTCCTCTTGATAAGGTAATAATCTGACTTGCTCAAATGAGATAAACTTATCTCGCAGTTAAACCAACTTCTCTTTTTTTATTTGGAATTCATTTGTTCGCTTTCTCTTTTGTTCGTTTTTGCTGTCTTGTGTCTTGTACTTTATTTGGGGACATGTCATTTACTTTTACAGTGACTCTCTTCCTGTGGTTATACCTTACTTATAATATAAGTTCATATTCTTGGTAATATGCAGTTTAAATTTTATATATATATATATATATATATATATATATATATATATATATATATATATATATATATATATATATATATATATATATATATTCACTCAACACACCGGCCGCCTCCCACCGAGGCAGGGTGGCCACCGAGACAGGGTGGTCACCGAGACAGGGTGGCCACCGAGGCAGGATGGCCCAAAAGAAAAAAAACAAAAGTTTATCTTTTTACATTTAGTAATATATGCAGGAGAAGGGGTTACTAGCCCCTTGCTCCCGGCATTTTAGTCGCCTCTTACGACACGCATGGCTTACGGAGGAAGAATTCTGTTCCACTTCCCCATGGAGATAAGTGGAAATAAACATGAACAAGAACTAGTAAGAAAATAGAAGAAAACCCAGAGAGGTGTGTATATATATGCTTGTACATGCATGTGTAGTGTGACTATTTACGTATCATAATAAAACTGGATCAGAAAAATGAATTATTTTCGTAATAATTTATCGGTTAAGATAAAAATATCAAGGTTTAAATCCTACATAATTAAAGAGCGGTTCATCACATTAAGAAAATTAATACCGTGGCGTTTACACACAAAACAAATCATCGATGTAGATCAAGAATTACGTTAACAAGTTTGACAGAGTTCCAGCAAATACAAAATTAAATAAACAGGATTTGTGTCCACAAAAAACTTTTACGAGTGACATTCACAAGGTGATGCCAATGCAGGTCCACGAGCGCCAGAACACTGCCAGTAAGCTGTTGCTTTATGTTGCAAGTGAGTTGTGGAAGTATGAGTGTAGTGTATAGCAATACTGGACGAAGCTTAGGTCTATCCTAATGACATTAACAAGTATAAAAATATTTAGTACTGCCTACAAGAGGATAAAAATACATCAGCTTTAGCGTGAAGGTAAGATTCAAAATTTATGCGCAAATATCTGCTGAGATTATGTTTATAAATTTATGTTTTTTCTTCAGTATGCGTATAGGAAGTGTTGTCAAGCTGAATAGAAATAGAATATTGCTGGATTATACCGACTAAAATCGACTTATATTTTAAAATAAAATAGTCCAGAATGTAGCATTATTTATGAGAGCACTTAAACCCGAGTAACACAAGTTTCTACTTTGCTGTAAATATTTATATTTTGGTTGAAGTCGAAGGTAGTTACAGTTACAGCAGTTTGCCACGAGGGTGGTCCCAGTCAAGACATGGACAGCAACAATCTCTAAAATTGTCACCAGTTTGGTTTATATCCATGAGTGGTATGACAGAGGAGGACATCTACAATCACACACAGCGACTGGTCAAGCAAGATGAAATGCATAAAGAAAATTATGTACATGGTGTGTTCTTTCCCCCACTTGTGAGTAAAAATATTGTACAAAATCCACCTTGTTTTGGTATTTAAGAAGCTGATGAGGCCTTCCAAACCAGTCTTTAATACATCAGCCCTGATAATAATTAACACAAATCCAATGCCTAAAAATGCTAAACGAAAACGAAGAGAACACAATTTCTATCCCGAGGATGGCAGAAGGATTGCTAATTTACCGACGTTTGTGACGGAGGTAAGGTGTTATCTCAGTTGCATCAGGTCTGGTGACCCATAACAGCCACGACTCAGATCCTCACTATCACCAGCATCTCGACTCATCAGTCTCGCCAGGCGACATGTTTGGTCCCTGGTCCACCTCCGTGCTGTGCCTCACACAACACTTTAATTTACCTAAGGAAGTCTACTGACCAATCTGTCCCAATGTTATCTTCGTCCTGAAAGATATAACAGAGTTAGTGTCTCAGCCAGAGCAGCTGAATACGTTCACTTTACATGATATGAAGAAAAGTGAAGCAGGTAGGATGGGTGCAGACATGGGTGGGAGCATCTTGGAGGGGTGAGGAGATACACCAAGATAGTCTCAGTAGCCCTCACCTGCGTGGTCCTTAAGCCGTCAGCACACTAATCACATAAGATTTTATGAATCTTCATAGAGAAGCAGCGAGGGCATTTATTCTTGAACTTTTTGTGTGTGTGGCTGGCTACTTTAATGCTCAAAACTGGCGTGCCATACATATATAACCCGCACATAGGACAAAGACGCTTATGACGACGTTTCGGTCATGCTTGGACCATTGACTAGTCACATTAACACACGAAGACGAGGGAGCCAGTATATACAGGAGAGGAGGACAGGGACGGGACAAAGAGAGGAAGAAAGAAGGAAGCGGAGAATTAGTGGTAGATGTAATGCTGGTATTGAAAAATATCTTACATATGTGGTGAAGAAGATTGTGAATGAATCCTTATATATATATATTCATGAAAACAGCTTTAAGTCTCACCAACTTTTATATACTATTAACATTATTATATTTATGTGCACTTAGAGGAACAGGTTCAGCATATCTATTCTCAGATCCATTTTTTTTCCTTGTTGTCATCTTGGGTTGCGTCCTACCATGTGATATGTTGTGTCTGATCTCTGTTTCCACAACGCACAGTTTTAATACTTTACATTTGCCGGGGCTGAACGCATCCCCAGCAAAGGTGGAAGTCACAACTAGACAACAAAAACGAGAAGATTCAAGACTTTTTATAAAATAAATTATCACATTATCATACAATGAAGGTTAAAAAAATAACAGGTTCAAGTGAACATATATGTGCACATATACTTGTTCGGGGAAAATAGAATTACTATAACATTTATGCTTCACTGAGCACTAAGATGCACTTTCAGCAATAACTAATGACAATTTAATTAACAGTTCAAAAAGGCTGTTTGAGTGTCAAGACATGTAAATCTATACTCAAGGGTTTTTTGTGGAGTTCCGTAGCATTTTTTTTTCCATTCAGAAATTCAGATGAAGGACAGAATAATAGGAAGGGGGGAGACCTAAGAAGGCAGTGGGGCGGCAAGTAGATGAATGGGGACAGATGGTGTTGATAATGTCAGGTTACTCCAGATGTCCCCCACTCCCAGGGACGTTCACGATATCTCCCGCCCACAGCGACTCTGGCGATGTTCCATCCCCCACAGTGACTCGTGTCTAGGTGGATAATATACAGTACATCGTCCCTGAGTTTCCATCTTCGATGTCTCGTTAAATTTCGCTGCACCACAGTGATGCCAGATGCGCACGAGATTTGTTGAGATCTAACTGCGGAGGCCATGGCTGTCGGTGAGAGGTGAGGGAAAAAGCAGAAACATTATTCCTTTTGCAATTGACATGTATGAAGACAAAAACATAAGTTGCAGAACGAGCTTTTATTGGGACAACGCTTCTCTAGTGACTTGATAAAGATCTACACAGAGCGAGACGTTGTCCCACAGAAAGCTAGTTCTGAAACTTGTGTCTGTTTCTTCAAGAGCCTAATACATTAATCTTTGCCGTTGAGAACCTAACAGCAGTACGCTTATCTCTCCTTATTTACAGGCATATAGATTTTTAATTATGAGAGAAAAACAATAAACACGTACACACTTTGTTTCAAAAGTTGTACATACTATTTTCAATTAGAGAACTCGGTTAGGAAGGTAAGGTTCGTCAGGAAACAGGACAAGTGTTTCCTGACGCGGGTCTTAGAGAACTCACTATAACGTCTGTAATAAATACTAATTCAGCAGTGATTATGGCACGGAAAAGAAATTAGCGAGTCGTCAGGCGACTTCGAGAATAAAGAGATGAGGTGATAGTTCAGCAGACCACAGGGGGCAATGTTTATTCTTCTTTATCTATAATTACAGTTTATAGCCACATCCATCATGATAGGAGGTGTCAAGAGGGCAGGTGCTGTGACCACACTGCTGCCACTCCTGTCTTCACAGCATTTAGGGGCTCTGTCACTCTGTCTAACTTTTTTGGGTTATCCTAGGTTCTCTACACATATGCTGCTATGTATGATATTCTATGTAACTGTATTTGTGTATACCTCAATAAACTTACTTACACTCACCCAAACGATCCACTCCAGCCACCCACTTCTTAGACTCCATCTGGAACTTCAGTAAATACGCTCATGAAGTCACTAAATGATATGCTGCTCACAGGTCCCTCGTTCACTAGAGATGCAACCAAATCAGCTTCTACTCAGTTTAGAAAGAAAAAAATATCTTAAAATCTTACATAGATTTTCCCGTGCTACGAGTTTTTTTTCAACTGTACTTATCATGTAAGTGAACAAACCGTAGTGATAAGAACATTAGAATGGAGGAACACTGCAGAAAGCCTACTAGCCCATACAAGGCAGGTCCATAACGGTACATTACGGTACATTGACGGTATATTACAGCCCAAATCGTTTATGCACCATTAGCAATATCATCTCCAGCCTTTCTTGTTACAACATAGAGCTTCCACAAATTTTCCAATCATCTTTACCTATTTGTTGCAACTGGACATGTTGGAAAAATTCGGCTTATCTTAGTTACAACAACTTAAACAACGACAAACCTCATTTTTATAAAGTACAGTAAAGTATACAACTGATATAGGATTAATTGACATAAATAAACTATTTTATAAAAAGTCCCTTGTTATGTAAGGCATTTTGGGAAGCCTTAAAATTAACTTATAACTACTGATTTTTTAATTAGGTTTGCAGTCTTAAACAATTTGGTATAACATTTGTAGTGGTAAATGTTGAAGTAAAAAAATATTTTTGACTATAACATATATTGAAATATTGTATGAATGGCAATATCGTTTGGATCAACAGAGATGCTATTAATAAGAGAAGAAGAAGAGGGATAGGTGGATGAAGAAAAGGTGTATAAATTTGGGGTGGACGGAAGAAGGGACAGGGGTGGCGCCAGGAACGATTAGAGTGGAGATAAGGTTGCGAGTTTTAGGGCCGTGAGCGTCCAACAGGCCTGTATGTGCCTGTATGTATGAATGGCGACAAGTGGTTTTAAATCAAATGTCCTGTTGGAGTGAGAACAGGGCATCTTAAATGAAGGGATACCGGGAAACAGGTTAGCAGGATTTGAGTCTAGGTGGGAAGGAGAGTGCCTACATAATAGGGAAAGACTGGGTAGTCGGAGGGTAATATAATATAGTATAATACAAATATATAAATATATATATATATATATATATATATATATATATATATATATATATATATATATATATAGATGAAAAGCTGTATGCCACCTGCCTGAAAGCTGCTGCCTTGGAGTAACGTCTAGCGAAAGCTGGATGCCAAGGTATTGGACCAGTGTGGTACGGTCGGTAAAGCACTGCGTACCTTGTCATGAGGTTCGTAGGTTCGAGTCTCCGTCGGCCAGAGATCAGTGTTTGTGAATATTTCGCCTGCTCTTGCGAATTCCTAGCATATATATATATACGTATATATATATATATATATATATATATATATATATATATATATATATATATATATATATATATATATATATACAATATATATATATATATATATATATATATATATATATATATATATATATATATATATATATATATATATATATATATATATATATATTTATATATATATACATAAATATATACAAATTGTAGACTCAGGTGAAATATATATTTTCGAATACGAGAACACTTAATGATAAACCAAATAATTATTAAACAAAGTAAAATAACGTTCAATAACGGTAAACTTAAGCACATATGTAACATAGGGATAACAAATATCTGTAATGGTTACAAAAAAAAAAAGAATATACAGAAGAAGCTATCACTGAAATTACGAGCGAAACTTAGTATAAATAAAAACGTGTTCTGCATATTGGTTCTTTATGCCCATACCTGTAAGGATTACTCCTCTTCTATATCCAAATAAATTGAAATTAATTTTGGACATGCATGTGTGTTGTTTGGTGCTATGCAAGGAACCACGGAATGTTTTTATAAGGTTCTGTTTTAAGCCTTATGTGTTGAGATCTTGATACGGGTTTTGAGGTAGTATAGGCCTCGGTTTGGTTTTGTTTACTTTAACCTGTATGGTGAAGTGCTATGAGATGCTTGGTTTGTTGTTTTGTCAAGTGTGAAAGGATGGAATGTATGGGAAGTGGAAGTATTATGGTTGGGTTACTATTTTGTAGCAATTAGAGTGAATGGTTTGTTGTGTGTTGTTTTGAAGCCTTTATGTTTACGGTTTAATGTATGGCTTTTATGTTGTGTATGACTGCTAATGATCAGTTGATCCTTTATTTTTGTGAGAGCCTATAATGTTTTTTGGCTCGGGTTGGGTGTGGGGTATGTTGTCACATTTTGTTGTTGGTTAAAGCCAATTGTTTTTTGGGGTGTAATAACCAGGTGTGGTGGATGTGTTGTACTTTTTAGGTTTTATTGAGCAGATTTCATCTATTTTTGTGGGTGTTGGAGTTAAATTGTTTAGTTGCAAGTTGATAATGAGAATGTATAGCACTGTCATAAATAAATACACCTTTTGGTGTCTGATGCTCGATTTGATGTTTGCTATTGTCTAATGTTTGGATAATATTTTGTTTTTGGTTTATGTTCTTTAAAATTGTTAAAGTAAAGTTACGTTTTGAATGAGTTCATATTTTACTATGTAAATTTGTTTGGTTTGGTTATATTCGGTTCAGGGTATGTTATAATGTATGTAAGTTTATGTTTAATAAAATATAAAAAAAAAAAAAAAAAAAAACGTTATAACCACCAAATGATTAGTGTTGAAAATAGATAGGACCAAGCCTGTGCACTACATTTTAAATGCTAATACCAAACTGATGCATAAACAGCTGTTGCAAAATGTCTGTTTTTTCGTCAGTTTTAAGGTAATTAGCATTCGCTGATCCTCATATCCGGCAGAACGTTTTATGCGCTCTTAATTACACGACGTAAAGACCAACAATTAGTTTCTTGCTGAGAAGGACCTTAGTCTGACCCAGGAAGAGGCGGGAGGCAGCAGGCATTGATGGAGTGTTCCGTACCCTAAGTCCTGTTCATTCAAAGTAACAGGCTTCATTACAAAGCTATGAGCCAAAACAGTCTTCGAGCTAAGGCTCCTTACAGAGCCCAGCACCAAAACAATCTTCCAGCTAAGCTCAGTGTACATGGTAACAAGGCTCCTTACAGAGCTCATCACCAAAATAGTCTTCCAGATAAGCTCAGTGAACATAGTAACAAGGTTCTTTACAGAGCTCTGCACCAAAACAATCTTCCAGCTAAGCTCAGTGTACATGGTAACAAGGCTCCTTACAGAGCTCATCACCAAAATAGTCTTCCAGATAAGCTCAGTGAACATAGTAACAAGGTTCTTTACAGAGCTCTGCACCAAAACAATCTTCCAGCTAAGCTCAGTGTACATGGTAACAAGGCTCCTTACAGAGCTCAGCGCCAAAACTATCTTCCAGCTAGGCTCAGTCCACTCAGAGTACCAAGGCTAATTACAGAGCTCTGCACTAAAAGACCCGTCCACCAGAAGAATCAAGTTACCTTACAGAGGGAATTAGTGTAGTTATGTTACCTTGTGTTTTGCTGTCTGACGAATGTTGTTTTGTGCTATTTTTTCTTGTGGTTTACTGCTCTGTTGTATGTTGTCTTGTATAATGCTTTCTTTTGTTATATTGCCTTGTGCTATATTGTCAGTTCTATTTTTCCGAGTGGTATGTCACCATATGTTAAGTTGCTTTATATAGAGGAGCCTTGTGCTGTTGCAGCCTTATCAAAAATACACGCACTCTTGGGGAATGTTGATGGAAGAAATGTTTAAGTAATCTTTACCTCGTTTTCGAGCCTTCAAACACCTGTATTCAACCCAAAAATCAGTCTTTCATTCAATGAGCACCAGGTTGACCGACCTTATGCCATATCACTTTTCTTGGATTATGGACAAAAACAAACCACCAAAATTCATTTCTGACTATAGGAATTATTTCCCCAATAAGAATTAAACGGTGTTAAGCACGATTATTATAGCGAATTACATGGTCTCATGATTAACTGGTTCTGAAGATGCATTCTACTTAAAATTATTAGTGTCCATCTTTTAAATATAAAATCTAGTTTGGCATAAACAACAGCTTAACTCTTATTACGTCTTTGATTATATAAAATTGTTGGTATAAGAAATATTTACTCCAGCGATTATTCAAATTATCGCATCGTATGAAAGCTGGAGGAAAATTTGTAAGATTTATTTTTTGCTTGACGCAAAGTAACGAAGAATAACAGTGTTCACACAGTCGCAGTATATATATATATATATATATATATATATATATATATATATATATATATATATATATATATATATATATATATTTTTTTTTTTTTTTTTTCAACAAGTCGGCCGTCTCCCACCGAGGCAGGGTGACCCAAAAAGAAAGAAAATCCCCAAAAAGAAAATACTTTCATCATCATTCAACACTTTCACCTCACTCATACATAATCCCTGTCTTTGCAGAGGCGCTCAGATACAACAGCTGAGAATAGTCCCTCCCAGCTGTCACTATCCCAGACCCCTCCTTTAAAGTGCAGGCATTGTACTTCCCATTTCCAGGACTCAAGTCCAACTAAATCAATTAACTGGTTTCCCTGAATCCCTTCACAAAATATTACCCTGCTCACACTCCAACAGCTCGTCAGGTCCCAAAAACCATTCGTCTCCATTCACTCCTATCTAACACGCTCACACATGCTTGCTGGAAGTCCAAGCCCCTCGCCCACAAAACTTCATTAACCCCCTCCCTCCAACCTTTTCTAAGACGACCCTTACCCTGCCTTCCTGTCCCTACAGATTTATACGCACTCCAAGTCATTCTACTTTGATCCATTCTCTCTAAATGAAAAAAAACACATCAACAACCCCTCTTCAGCCCTCTGACAAATACTTTTAGTAACTCCACACCTTCTCCTAATTTCCACATTCCGAATTTTCTGCATAATATTTACACCAGGACAGGACATCTCCACAGCCTCCAGGTTCCTCCTCGCTGCAGCATTTGCAACCCATGCTTCACACCCATATAAGAGTGTTGGTTCCACTATACTTTCGTACATTCCCTTCTTTGCCTCCATGGATAACGTTTGTCTCCACATATACCTCAACGCACCACTCACCTTATTTCCTTCATAAATTCTATGCTTAAACTCAACCTTCATAAACCCATCCGCTGATACGTCAACTCCCAAATATATGAAAACATTTACTTCTTCCATAATCCCTCTCTCCAATGTGATATCCATTTTTTCTTTATTTAAATCGGTTTATACCCTCATTACCTTACTCTTATCTATGTTCACTTTCAACTTTCTACCTTTACACACTCTCCCAAACTCGTCCACTGACCTTTGCAACTTTTCTTTGGAATCTCCCATAAGCACAGTATCATCAGCAAAAAGTAACTGTGTCAACTCCCATTTTGCATTTAATTCCCCATAATTTAATCCCACCCCTCTCCCCAACACCCTAGCATTTACTTCTTTTACAACCCCATCTATAAATATATTAAACAACCATGGTGACATTACACATCCCTGTCTAAGACCTACTTTTACCGGGAAGTAATCTCCCTCTCTCCTACACACCCTAACCTGAGCCTCACTATCCTCATAAAAACTCTTTACAGCCTTCAGTAACTTACTACCTATTCCATACCCTTGCAACATTTGCCACATTGCTCCCCTATCCACTCTGTCATATGCCTTTTCAAAATCCATAAATGCAATGAAAACTTCTCTACCTTTATCTAAATACTGTTCATATATATGTTTCACTGTAAACACATGATCTACACATCCCCTACCCACTCTAAAGCCTCCTTGCTCATCTGCAATCCTACTCTCTGTCTTACCTCTAATTCTTTCAATAATAACCCTGCCATACACTTTACCTGGTATACTCAGTAAACTTATTCCACTATAATTCTTCAAATCTCTTTTATCCCCCTTCCCTTTATATAAAGGAACTATACATGCTCTCTGCCAATCCCTAGGTACCTTCCCCTCTTTCATCTCTTTCATACATTTATTAAACAAAAATACCAACCACTCCAACACTATATTCTCCCCCCTGCTTTTAACATTTCTGTCATGATCCCGTCAATTCCAGCTGCTTTACCCCCTTTCATTCTACGTAATGCCTCACGCACCTCCCCCACACTCACATCCTCCTCTTCTACACTCCTAAACGATGTTGTACCTCCCTGGCCAGTACATGAAATTACCGCCTTTTTTTTCAGCGACATTTAAAAGTTCCTCAAAATATTCCTGCCATCTACCCAATACCTTCAGCTCCCCATCTACTAACTCCCCTACTCTGTTTTTAACTGACAAATCCATTCGTTCCCTAGGCTTTCTTACCTTGTTTATCTCACTCCAATTTTTTTTTTGTTTTCAGCAAAATTTCTTGACAGAGCCTCTCCCGTTCTTTCATCTGCTCTTCTTTTGCACTCTCTCACCACTCTCTTCACCTTTCTTTTACTCTCCATATACTCTGCTCTTCTATTAACACTTCTGTTTTGTAAAAACCTCTCATAAGCTACCTTTTTCTCTTTTATCACACCCTTTACTTCTTCATTCCACCACTCACTCCTCTTTCCTCCTGCACTCACCCTCCTATAACCACAAACTTCTGCCTCACATTCTAATACTGCATTTTTAAAACTATCCCAACTCTCTTCAACCCCCCCACTACTCATACTTGCACTAGCCCACCTTTCTGCCAATAGTTGCTTATATCTCACCCTAACTTCCTCCTCCCTTAGTTTATACACTTTTACCTCTCTTATTTGCTGTTGCCATTTTCTTTTTGTCCCATCTACCTTTTACTCTAACTGTAGCTACAACTAAATAATGATCCGATATATCCGTTGCCCCTCTATAAACATGTACATCCTGAAGCCTACCCATCAAC
The DNA here is from genome assembly GCA_009830355.1 of Cherax destructor. NCBI lineage: Eukaryota > Metazoa > Arthropoda > Malacostraca > Decapoda > Parastacidae > Cherax > Cherax destructor. The sequence goes on along the minus strand of WNWK01000883.1, from coordinate 131,019 downwards.
CTTTTATCCACCAATACATAACCTAACAAACTACTTTCCTTACGTGCTATAGCATACCTTGTATATGTATTTATTATCTTTTTCATAAAATATGTATTACCAAACCTCTTTCTACACATAGCTCAATTAATGGTTCCCCATTTACATTTACCCCTGGCACCCCAAATTTACCTACTACTCCCTCCACAACATTTTTACCCACTTTAGCATTAAGATCCCCATCCACAATTACTCTCTCACTTGGTTCAAAACTCCCCACACACTCACTCAACATTTCCCAAAATCTCTCTCTCTCCTCTACACTTCTCTCTTCTCCAGGTGCATAAACACTTACAATAACCCACTTTTCACATCCAACCTTTATTTTACTCCACATAATCCTTGAATTTATACATTTATATTCCTTCTTTACCTGCCATAACTGATTATTCAACATTTTTGCCACTCCTTCTTTAGCTCTAACTATTTGAAACCCCTGACCTAATCCCATTTATTTCTCCCCACTGAAACTCTCCTACCACATTCAGCTTTGTCTCACTTAAAGCCAGGACATCCAGCTTCCTTTCATTCATAACATCTACAATCATCTCTTTCTTATCATTCGCACAACATCCACGCACATTCAAACATCCCACTTTGACGGTTTTCTTCTTTTTCTTTTTAGTAAGCTATACAGGAAAAGGGGTTACTAGCCCATTGTTCCCGGTATTTTAGTTGACTTCTACAACACGCATGGCTTACGGAGGAAATATTCTTATTCCACTTCTCCATGGATATGAAAGGAAAAGCAATAAGAACAAGAACTATTAAGATAAAATCAAAGAAAATTCGAAATCTTGCATGTTTATGAGACAGAAAAAAGACACCAGCAATCCTACCGTCATGTAAAACAGATACAGGCTTTCGTTTTTCACTCACTTGGCAGGACGGTAGTACCTCCCTGGGTGGTTGCTGTCTACCAACCTACTACCTTTATACGTATATATATATATGTCGTGCCGATTAGGTAAAACTGGTCAATTAGCAAGAACTCATCTAAAATTAAGTCCTTTCTAAAATTTTCTCTTATACGTTTAAAGATATATTTTTTTTTTCATTTATTTTAATGTTAGAATTTATAATTTTGTACCAAGAGAAACTTTGAAAACCTACCTAACCTTATTACAACAAGCGCAATTTAATTTAGCCTAACCCAACTAAATATATTTTAGATACGTTAACATTAGTTTAATAATAAACAAACACAATGAAATATTTTTTTCGTTATGTTCAGAATGATTTTGGCGAAATTATTGCATACACAAATTTTCACTTGTCTTATATGGCAAGGTGAGCTTTGCTATTTAAGCAAAATCGCAAGTTTTACCTAATCGGCACGACATATATATATATATATATATATATATATATATATATATATATATATATATATATATATATATATATATATATATATATATATATATATATATATATATATATACTGCGACTAGCCGAGGATTCGAACTCATGTAGTTTTGGCCCTGAGACGTGGTGAACGAAGTTCATATGACGCCTTAACCCATTGGAACACAATCCTACAAGAACCAAGTACCCAGCCAAGCTAGGTGTGTTACTCTTGGTGCGAGGACATACGGTGGTGAGGGTGCCTCTAACCTAATTTCATTCTCTTATATCGAGTGGGTTAAGATGGCATGTATTACAAAATAAGAAACATTTGTAATAAACGACTGTTTGGGATAACAATTAAAATAACAGATTTTCAATATTTATTATATTATATATATTATTATTAATATAAAAACATAATCTGAATAAAATCATAATCTTTATAATTTGTGTAAAAACAATATTTTCTATATACACAAAAATCATAGTACAAGATAAAAGTCACAAGTAAAATCATATACTTAGTGCAGTGTCAAGTCGCTGCCGTCATCGTGTCACAGGACACTTCCACACCTTGTCATGATACGCCTTCTCCACCGTGTCCGCAGACACCCTTATCTTATGGCACCTACGGGGTTCCACGACACCTGTTCCTGTACCATAAGACTCCATCGCTGTGTCACACGACACCTTCTCTGTGTCACATGGCACGCCCCCTGTATCATGAACTCATTCTCTAGTAAAGCCTTTGCACCGCGTTATGACATACCCCAAATACACGACTCAACCTGTGTCGTGCCACCGTCACAAACTCTCTCTGACTACACCACTAAAGACACCACCTGTTACCAGTGTCACACAAGACACCACCTGTTACTAGTGTCACACAAGACACTTCAGGTACATAATTTCAGGTACAATAGTCTATTTTCAGGTACATAGTCTCAGGAGCACAGTCGGTACGGTGAATAAGCCAGTAGATAGTCTAAGGCCGTCACCAGCACGAAGAGTTAATCTCCAGGTCTGTCTGCTGAACACTCCCAAGGTATATCAGGGATCTGGTGAACTCTCCAAGTCTGTCAAACACTCCCAGGTGTATCAGGGAGCTAGTGAACTCTCCAGTGTTGTATATGGGAGAGTCTCGTTGACAGTCGGTCTAGCCGGCTCGTCAGTCAAACATCACGTTTGATGACGTCACAGGCCGGCAGGTAAACTACCTAACAGCTATTGTTAGGTAGGGGGCCGTAACATCATGTGATTTTCGCTCACCACGAGGCAGAGCCAAAACTACATGGGTTCGAATCCTCGGCTAGTTGCAGTGTTGTTATTGATTCAACACCACTCGTTCGTGGTCACAATAATATATATACTGCTTGTGGAGGCTAGTACACAAAACGGGGATAAGAATGAAATTAGCTTAGAGGCACCCACACCTCCGTATGTCCCCAGACCAAGAGTAACACACCTATCTTGGCTGGGTGCTTGGTTCTTGCCTTCTAGCCCCTTGTTCCCGGCATGTTAGTCGACTCTTACGACACGCATGGCTTACGGAGGAAGTATTCTGTTCCATTTCCCTATGGAGATAAGAGAAAATAAGAACAAGAACTAGTAAGAAAATAGAAGAAAACCCAGAGGGGTGTATATATATATATATATGCTTGTACATAAATGTGTAGTGTGACCTAAGTGTAAGTAGAAGTAACAAGACGTACCTGAAATCTTGCATGTTTATGAGACAGAAAAAAGACACCAGCAATCATACCATCATGTAAAACAAATACAGGCTTTAGTTTTACACTCACTTGGCAGGACGGTAGTACCTCCCTGGGCGGTTGCTGTCTACCAACCTACTACCTAGGATATATATATAATATATATATATATATATATGTTTAAATTTTGAGCTTTAACCTGAACTACAATTCTTTCTGGCCAGATAATGAAATCATCGACGAGCGTTACAGCGAACATCTTCTTTTGTTGCCCTGCCCGAGGTAATGCCCAAAACTTTGAACAAAGGGTAGTATTAAGAACTGGTATGCCACACTTCATAATATGTAAACTTTACTCAACGCACATTGCACTGACTTATTATAAATGTTATAAAAACTGAATTAGTTAAAACTGGATTATTAATGGCCTGAAATCTGTCTTCCAGAATACTTCTGTAAAACTAGTCAAAAATTAATTTTTATCAGTCACTTATTTTGGTGTGCAACGTAGATTATTTTAAAGCTTTTTCCAAAACTTTTGTCATTTTTTTTTCCTTCTTCGTAGAGTTTTTCAAAGTTTGACTTTATAAAGGCAAAGTCAGGAACTTTTATTAAGAATATAATTTATATTTCTTTTTTCGATTTATAATGAGAATAAGAAGCTAATTACCTTTCGATAATATGTAGAAATCTACATTTGGTCAATTTATAATGCAATTCATCATTTAGTTTTCATCAGCTAACTACCTAGCCAGCTACCTAGGTAGCTACGTAGCTAGCTAGGACGACTGCAAGTAACAAAGTTAAGTTTCCCTCTGACTGTTGTCTAGAGAAGTAAGTCCTGTATGTATACTCCAGATTGCCAATGAGTTTCTGCGCCTATTTGTGAATAGTCACATTCAGTACACACACAACCCGCACATATAAAAAGAGAGGAGCTTACGACGACGTTTCGGTCCGACTTGGACCATTTACAAAGTCACACTAACACACAGGACAAGGGGAAGGGGTATATATAGGCAGGCAGACAGGGCAGGGCACAAGAGAGTGGGGTAATAATGGAGGGAGTAGTAGAAGTGGTAGTAGAAGTAGTAGTGGAGTCAGTCATAGTCTAGGAAAGGAGCACTGCAATGAAGCTGGCGGCCCGCGTGGGTAGGACAAGAACACAGAGAGGAAAAGGCGAATAAAATAAAGAAGGACAAAATGAGGCAAAAGAAAAGAAAAGAAAACCCATAGGAGAAAAAGGAGAAGGGGAAGAGATGAAAGGGGAAGGAATCAGGTTAAGTCACGGGTATTCTGAAGTTTGGAGCATTTAACAATGTAATGGGAGAGGAAAGCATCAACTGAGACAAAGCCAGGGCTAAGATTCATACAGGGAAAGTTGTGTATAAGGGAGGATTCAACCAGGCGGCGACTATGAAAGTTAGACGTAGGGTAAACAGTTTTAGCAGAAGACCAATCAATAGGATGACTGTGATCTCTGACATGACAGAAAAGAGCATTATTAGTGTCGGCAAGCCTAACACTATTTTTGTGCTCCCTGAGTCTGTCAGAAAGAGATCGGCCAGTTTCTCCGAAGTACTGAAGAGGACAGGAGGAGCAAGAAATAGAGTAGACACCAGGAGAATCTGTAGAGGGAGGGGAGGTATGAACTAGATTAGTGTGAACAGTGTTAGTCTGGCGAAAGGTAAGTTTGATGTCTAAGGAACGGAGAGAGTTGCTGAGATTAGAGAGACCAGAGATGTAAGGAAGGCAGAGGACTGGAGAGTTCACAGGAGTAGAGGGTAGAGGGTTTAGGAGAGAAGAAAGTCCGTTTGGCACGAGAGAAAGCAGAGTCTATGAAATGGGAAGGGTAGCCCAGGCGGGAAAATGAATTATGAAGAGTGGAAATTTCTGCTTCAAGGAACTGAGGTTCACAAATGCGGAGAGCACGGAGAAAGAGGGAGATAAGAACACTTCTCTTGACAGAGGAGGCATGATAAGAGAAGTAGTGAATGTACATGCCACTGTGCATAGGCTTGCCGTACACGGAGAAGGCAAAACCTGTAACTGAGCGGTGGACATGAACATCAAGGAAAGGAAGCAAAGAATTAGATTCCCAATCAGCTTTAAACTTAATGGAAGGGGCAAGATTATTAAGAGCATCAAGAAAAGGTTGGAAGAGACTTAAGTCATGAGGCCAAAGAGCAAAGATGTCATCTACATAGCGGAGCCAGAGTGAAGGACGTACATCAATAGTGGGAAGAAGAACAGTCTCGAAGTATTCCATGTAAAGATTAGCCAGAACAGGAGATAGAGGAGAGCCCATAGCGACACCAAAGGTTTGAGAATAATATTTACCTTGAAAAGAAAAGGAGTTAGAGTCCACACAAAGGCGGATAAGATCAAGAAAGACATCAGTAGGTATAGGGAGATGAAGTAGCCCTTCATTGGCCTTCTCTCTTAGAAAATTAAGGACATCATCCAGAGGGACATTAGTGAAGAGGGACTCGACATCAAGACTAAGCATCTTACAGGACGGGAGAGAGCGAACCCGTTCGATGAAGTCTTGAGAGTGACGAAGGTGGGCAGGAGAAAAAGTACCAAGAAAGGGAGTGAGGGTTTTGGCTAGCCAGGAAGCAAGGGAATAAGAGACAGAACCTCTAGAAGATATGATGGGACGCAGAGGAATATCAGGTTTGTGAGTTTTGGGAAGGCCATAGAAATAGGGCAGAGAGGGACAGATGACACGAAAACGTTGAACAAGGGTTCTGTAGTTGATTAAATGTTTGCTGAAGTTTCGGTGTCGAACGCAGGCGTTCCTTAAAGTGTCCGATCTGTCTGCGTACTGGTGTTCTGAAATACGTGTTTGGAGGTCTCTGGATGTTTCGCCCACGTATAATTGGTTTCAATCATTGCAAGGGATTATGTATACCCCTGATGGTGTCCATGATGGTGATGGATGTGGATGTAGACACTTGGAATGAGGTATTGGAAAAGGTGTTGGAAACGTGTTTGGAAACGGAGTTGGTGGGGAGGACTATGTATCTTCTCTCGGCAGTGTCTTCTCTGGGTGTGTCAAAGAAGTTATATGCCCGTCGTCTGCATTCTCTAATGCCTTTTCCATCGTGCACTCCGAATCAGCAGCAACGAGTTCCTTGAGTAAGAATGCTCTCTCATCGAACAAGTATTTTCTAAACGTCACCATTCTCGTCACTTCATTAGAGGCTGCAGACGCCGGGCATATATCTTTAACACACCCAGAGAAAACTGACGAGAAGAGATAGGTAGTCCTCCCCATCAACTCCATTTCCAACATCTTTCCCAATATATCATTCCAAGTGTCTACCTCCACATCCACCACCTGCTGTGGGTCATCATATGAATCAGACCCGCGTCAGAAAACACTTGTCCTGTTTCCTGACAAACCTTACCTAACCAGCCAACTAATTTATACAAATGTGTTAAAATTAATTAAATGATATATATGTTACTGTTAACAATAATGCAAATATTACCACAAGTATTAATACATTCTTCACAGGAATATTGTAAAACATTAAAAACATCATCAGTGATAATATCATTTCCTGTACTACTTAAAATATTGTTACCAACATTAATACATTTAACGGGGAAACAATATTAGAAAAGTATTTTCTGTTACCAATAATAAAAGCGATAATGATTTATATTAATCTGAAAATAGGAATGATAATGATGATTAACGATTTTGTGGTAATATCAGAAGACTAAAATTAAAACATCGTGGATCATTGTTACAGTAGATCAGTGCTCAGGTAGATCAATCTTCAGATCGATCATTGTTATTGTAGTTTAAAGGAAAGGCAGATCGTGTTAAAGTTGACCATTCCTAAAGTAGTCCATTGTTAGAGTAAATAATTTTTAAAATAGAATGCAGGTCCTTTATTGACAACGTTTCCAGGTAACATAACCTGGTTTTCAAGGTAACATAACCTGAATGTGACTAAATAACAAAACAGGCACAATACCGTGACTGGAACAATACACACACAACCCGCACATATAAAAAGAGAGGAGCTTACGACGACGTTTCCAACCCTCTTGATCGCATCAAGAGAACTTTCAACAAGAAATTTAAGACTCTCTCCGACCTCTGTCCTTCTGACTTTAAAGTCCTCTGTCCTTCTGACTTTAAAGTCAGAAGGACAGAGTCGGAGAAGTCTTAAGTTTCTTGTTGAAGTTCTCTTGATGCGATCAGAGGGTTGAAACGTCGTCTAAGCTCCTCTTTATATGTGCGGTGTGTGTGTATTGTTCCAGTCACGATTGTGCCTGTTTTGTTATAGTCCATTCAGGTATGTTACCTTGAAACCAGGTTATGTTACCTGGAAACGTGTCATAAAGGACCTGCATTCTATTTTAAAATTATTTACTCTAACAATGGACTACTTAGAATGGTCAACTTAACACGATCTGCCTTAAACTACAATACAATGATCGATCTGAAGTTGATCTACCTGAGCACTGATCTACTGTAACAATGATCCACGATGTTTTAATTTTAGTCTTCTGATATTACCACAAAATCGTTAATCATCATTATCATTCCTATTTTCAGATTAATATAAATCATTATCGCTTTTATTATTGGTAACAGAAAATACTTTTCTAATATTTTTTCCCCGTTATATTTATTTCTGTAAGTACATGCACAACGTACACCGACATCAGTGACATACTGTATAGAAAGCCCCTTGTTGTGCAGAGCATTTCGGGCAAATTAGGGTAATATTGTCCCCAGGATGCGACCATATCTAACACCTTTCTCTGCATTGGACTGAAGAAGCCACTGGCTGGCAAAAAGTTAATACATTTGTATTAATGTTGGTAACAATATTTTAAGTAGTACAGGAAATGATATTATCACTGATGATGTTTTTAATGTTTTACAATATTCCTGTGAAGAATGTATTAATACTTGTGGTAATATTTGCATTATTGTTAACAGTAACATATATATCATTTAATTAAATTTAACACATTTGTATAAATTAGTTGGCTGGTTAGGTAAGGTTTGTCAGGAAACAGGACAAGTGTTTTCTGACGCGGGTCTGATTCATATGATGACCCACAGCAGGTGGTGGATGTGGAGGTAGACACTTGGAATGATATATTGGGAAAGATGTTGGAAATGGAGTTGCTGGGGAGGACTACCTATCTCTTCTCGTCAGTTTTCTCTGGGTGTGTTAAAGATATATGCCCGGCGTCTGCAGCCTCTAATGAAGTGACGAGAATGGTGACGTTTAGAAAATACTTGTTCGATGAGAGAGCATTCTTACTCAAGGAACTCGTTGCTGCTGATTCGGAGTGCACGATGGAAAAGGCATTAGAGAATGCAGACGACGGGCATATAACTCTTTGACACACCCAGAGAAGACACTGCCGAGAGAAGATACATAGTCCTCCCCAACAACTCCGTTTCCAAACACGTTTCCAACACCTTTTCCAATACCTCATTCCAAGTGTCTACATCCACATCCATCACCATCATGGACACCATCAGGGGTATACATAATCCCTTGCAATGATTGAAACCAATTATACGTGGGCGAAACATCCAGAGACCTCCAAACACGTATTTCAGAACACCAGTACGCAGACAGATCGGACACTTTAAGGAACGCCTGCGTTCGACACCGAAACTTCAACAAACATTTAATCAACTACAGAAACGCAAAACTTATCGCCAGAGAAGAAAATACTTAGTACCGCATAATCCTCGAATGATAACTTATCTCTGTATATCTAATAATTTCAACCAGAAGAACGGCTTGTGTAACATAGCTGAAACCACTGCCAAGAAACTTAGTCATCGTTATTCTCCATAACTACATACACACCCACCCGTCCCATGGGAGATCCGTCTCAGATCCAACCTACCAAATATTCTCGGTGGTCCCTTACAGGTCCGTCTAAGATCTTACCTACCAAGAATTCTCCACCTGACTCTCCACCCTATAAATACTCATGTACTCTTTACTCAGGTAGATCTGTTTGTGACTTGATAAAGTTCACTGTGTGGGCGAAACGTTGTCAATAAAGTATCGCATTATACTGCATTTGTGTTTATTTTTCCATCGCACCCATCAAAACCTCTTTTCTTATATTGCTCTCAAAATAGGTGTTAACCCAAGAAAAGAAAGGGTAACTCAGTGTTTTTGGATACAGAATCTTTTAGGAACATCAAAGCACACCTGAACGAGGGTTCTTCATCAAAGGTGTCTAACACGGAGGTGCTCGGGGAGGCCCAATATATTAAGATAAAATCTAGTCCTACTCTGCTGCTGTCTTCTCCTAACTGCTGTTGCTGATGACTCTGCCTGGCTACTTCTGCTGTTATTTGTTCTAGCCTGGCTGCTCTATTGTTTTCTTCAGTCTAGCTGATGCTGTTGCTGTCTTGTCCAGCCTGATCCCCGCTACCGCTGCTACTAGTGCTGCTGTCTTCTCCAGCTTGACTATTGCTACTGCTGCTTTTGTTTTCTCTATCCTGGCTGTTGCTGAAGCTGTTTCTGTCTTCACCAGAACCAACATCTTCGGTATTGGTTCTGCGCTGCAGCTGGCACCGTTTTCTCAAGCTTGCTGTTGCTGCTGCAGCTGGCTTCTTCTCCAGCCTGACTGCTGCAGCTGGCTTCTTCTCCAGCCTGACTGCTGCTGCTGGCTTCTTCTCCAACCTGACTGCTGCTGCTGCTGCTGCTGCTGCTACTGCTATCTTCCAGCCTGTTTGCTGTTGCCGCTGTTGCTGTATTCTCCAGCCTGGCTGCTCATGTCTCTATGTTCCAACCTGGCTGCTGCTATCTACCAGCCTGGCTGCTGCTATCTACCATCATGGCTGCTGCTATCTACCATCCTGGGTGCTGCTATCTACCAGCCTGGCTGCTGCTATCTACCATCCTGGCTGCTGCTATCTACCAGCCTGGCTGCTGCTATCTACCATCCTGGCTGCTGCTATCTACCATCCTGGCTGCTGCTATCTACCAGCCTGGATGCTGCTATCTACCATCCTGGCTGCTGCTATCTACCATCCTGGCTGCTGCTATCTACCATCCTGGATGCTGCTATCTACCATCCTGGCTGCTGCTATCTACCATCCTGGCTGCTGCTATCTACCATCCTGGCTGCTGCTATCTACCAGCCTGGCTGCTGCTATCTACCATCCTGGCTGCTGCTATCTACCATCCTGGCTGCTGCTATCTACCATCCTGGCTGCTGCTATCTACCATCCTGGCTGCTGCTATCTACCAGCCTGGCTGCTGCTATCTACCATCCTGGATGCTGCTATCTACCAGCCTGGCTGCTGCTATCTACCAGCCTGGCTGCTGCTATCTACCAGCCTGGCTGCTGCTATCTACCAGCCTGGATGCTGCTATCTACCAGCCTGGCTGCTGCTATCTACCAGCCTGGGTGCTGCTATCTACCATCTGTCTGCTTTTACGGGTGCTGCTATCTACCACCTGGCTGCTGCTATCTACCAGCCTGGCTGCTGCTATCTACCATCCTGGCTGCTGCTATCTACCATCCTGGCTGCTGCTATCTACCATCCTGGCTGCTGATCTACCATCCTGGCTGCTGCTATCTACCATCCTGGCTGCTGCTATCTCCACCGCGACCATGGCTGCTGCTATCTACCATCCTGGCTGCTGCTATCTACCATCCTGGCTGCTGCTATCTACCTGACCATCCGCTGGCTGCTGCTATCTACCAGCCTGGTGCTGCTATCTACCAGCCTGGCTGACAGCTGTCTCATCTACCAGCCTGGCTGCTGCTATCTACCATCCTGGCTGCTGCTATCTACCATCCTGGCTGCTGCTATCTACCATCCTGGCTGCTGCTATCTACCAGCCTGCGCTGCTATCTACACCTGGCTCTGCTATCTACCACCTGGCTGCTGCTATCTCACCATCCTGGCTGCTGCTATCTACCATCCTGGTGCTGCTATCTACCACCTGGCTGCTGCTATCTACCAGCCTGGCTGCTGCTATCTACCATCCTGGCTGCTGCTATCTACCAGCCTGGCTGCTGCTATCTACCATCCTGGTGCTGCTATCTACCATCCTGGCTGCTGCTATCTACCAGCCTGGCTGCTGCTATCTACCATCCTGGCTGCTGCTATCTACCATCCTGGCTGCTGCTATCTACCATCCTGGCTGCTGCTATCTACCATCCTGGTGCTGCTATCTACCATCCTGGTGCTGCTATCTACCATCCTGGCTGCTGCTATCTACCACCTGGAACATGCTGCTCTTACCATCCTGGCTGCTGCTATCTACCACTGCTGGTGCTGCTATCTACCATCCTGGCTGCTGCTATCTACCATCCTGGCTGCTGCTATCTACCAGCCTGGCTGCTGCTATCTACCACCTGGTGCTGCTATCTACCAGCCTGGTGCTGCTATCTACCAGCCTGGTGCTGCTATCTACCAGCCTGGCTGAACGGGCTATCTACCATGCCTGGCTGCTGTATCTACCAGCCTGGCTGCTCATCTACCAGCCTGGCTGCTGCTATCTACCAGCCTGGCTGCTGCTATCTACCAGCCTGGCTGCTGCTATCTACCACTGCGCACACTGGCTGCTGCTATCTACCAGCCTGGCTGCTGCTATCTACCAGCCTGCAGGCTGCTGCATCTACCAGCCTGGCTGCTGCTATCTACCAGCCTGGCTGCTGCTATCTACCAGCCTGGCTGCTGCTATCTACCAGCCTGGCTGCTGCTATCTACCAGCCTGGCTGCTGCTATCTACCAGCCTGGCTGCTGCTATCTACCAGCCTGGCTGCTGCTATCTACCAGCCTGGCTGCTGCTATCTACCAGCCTGGCTGCTGCTATCTACCAGCCTGCTGTATCACCAGCCTGGCTGCTGCTATCTACCAGCCTGGTGCGCATCTACCAGCCGGGCTGCTGCATCTACCATCCTGGCTGCTGCTATCTACCAGCCTGGCTGCTGCTATCTACCAGCCTGGCTGCTGCTATCTACCAGCCTGGCTGCTGCTATCTACCAGCCTGGCTGCTGCTATCTACCAGCCTGGCTGCTGCTATCTACCAGCCTGGCTGCTGCATCTACCAGCCTGGTGTGCTATCACCAGCCTGGCTGCTGCATCTACCAGCCTGGCTGCTGCATCTACCAGCCTGGCTGCTGCTATCTACCAGCCTGGCTGCTGCTATCTACCAGCCTGGCTGCTGCTATCTACCAGCCTGGCTGCTGCTATCTACCAGCCTGGCTGGTCTAGCTGCATCTACCAGCCTGACGCCTGCTGCATTACCAGCCTGGCTGCTGCTATTCCAGCCTGGCTGCTGCTATCTACCAGTCCCTGGCGCTGCTATCTAGCCAGCCTGGCTGCTGCTATCTCCAGCCGGCCTACACCAGCTGCTGCTATCTACCAGCCTGCGTGCATACAGCTGCTTCTATCCAGGCCTAGCAGCCTGCTGCTATCTACCAGCCTGGCTTCATTGCTGTCTACCAGCCTGGCTGCATACAGCCTGTCTGCACCAGCCTGGCTGCTGCTATCTACCAGCCTGGCTGCTGCTATCTACCAGCCTGGCTGCTGCTATCTACCAGCCTGGCTGCTGCTATCTACAAGCCTGGCTGCTGCTATCTACCAGCCTGGCTGCTGCTATCTACCATCCTGGATGCTGCTATCTACCAGCCTGGCTGCTGCTATCTACCAGCCTGGCTGCTGCTATCTACCATCCTGGCTGCTGCTATCTACCATCCTGGCTGCTGCTATCTACCAGCCTGGCTGCTGCTATCTACCATCCTGGCTGCTGCTATCTACCATCCTGGCTGCTGCTATCTACCAGCCTGGCTGCTATTGGTTAGCTGCCTTCATTAGTCTGACAACTTGGCCACTAAATATTTACTTTGCTAATCATTATTATACACAAGCCTCAAAATATCAATTTCGAAATTTCTGCGAATTGATCACATCGTTATAAATTTAGGACTTGAGGAGAACAATCACCTGATCTGAGAATATAATAATTATTTTAAACAATATTTACATATGTGCCATATATCTGGTCATAATTACTAGGCTGGCGTTAAGTTATTGCCTTCCTGTCTGGCTTTAATGTGTCTGATGTACCTTGATTGCTTCTCTTTTAAAAAGTAAATATATTTAGGTATTATTTAAATGTATTTAACTACCTCGCAATTGAAATACAGCACAGTCACTCGTTATAATAACCCAAAAACAATATTAAGAGTTTAGAATATTTTGACTGTGACTTATGACAAGAAAAATACTCCAACCTTTAGTGCACTGAGTAAAAGAAATGTGTTTAAGGTTGTACTTGGTTACCCTTACGGGATTAGCGTTTCCTTATGAATATAATAATTTTCCTTGGAGGTTATATATAATCTTTACTAGAAACGTTTGAAGTTGCATTTTGTAGTTATGAGATATACGAATTTTCATTTTTTTTTTTTTTTGTAGATTGTTTCTTTTTATCAGATATATATACATTAACTAGTATTGTAGATGACTGTTTCTTTACATCAGATACATATGCATTAACTAGCTGCGTCTGGCAATCTGATTAAGACACGCGATTACAATTGTGAAAAAACTTGTTCCTCAGAGCGTAATTAACTATCAACACCTCCAGAGTTACTTCATCAGTATAGATTTTGAAGTAATTTTTTTTTAAATATTCATTGTAGACTCAGAACGTATCTCATTCTAAGAGCCACAACTTTATTTGTGAAAAAAAAACAAATATAATTTACTGTATTTAATAATTTTTTTTTTCCACAGCTCTCAATGTCTCGTTCTTCCTGTTAATGGCACAAAGTTGCCTTCTTATTTCTCCTTTCAAGTTGTGTGAGTCTGCAATTAATCCTCCTCTCTTCCGACTAATCTTCCTTTGTAACTCATTTACCTAACATCTAAGCATTTTTGTAGCATTCAAAATTTCTTAAATTTATCAAGATATTTCTGGAGATACGGATCCAATACCAACTCTGCATTATCTTTGTTCTATCGTAATTTTGCATTATCATTTGTTTTTGTATGTATTTGTTTATCCATAAATCTGAAAGTTATTCTGAAAATAGTCAGAGTAGCACATGAACCTGTAGCACATGAACCTGTAGCACATGAACCTGTAGCACATGAACCTGTAGCACATGAACCTGTAGCACATGAACCTGTAGCACATGAACCTGTAGCACATGAACCTGTTTCTAGTATGTTTATGTGATCTGCCAGTAACTGTGTTTACATTTACTCCGATTTCCATTTCTCTGGCAGACGTTTTTGTAATTTATTTACTTTGTGTGGGTAATTTAATTTACTGTTAATTCAGCTTTTCATCTGTCTCTCTCCTTTTGCCCATTATATAGACGTTTTCTTTGACACAATAACTATATTTTTATTTATGTTGCGTTGGACTTTTTAAAAAAATGAAAAATATTTTAATATTTTTATAGTAATTTTAATATAAAATTTACGTAACTCAGAATCGCGGCTGATTTTACATTTAGATATCTTCTCTCTCATCCAGGGATGCTAATTTGGGAGAAAAACAAATCTGATGAAATAAAATCCACTGAAAACGGTGGCAAATTGTACGTGCAGATTTTGTATGTCAGAAATGTCTCCAATAATTGGAAATATTTTCGAATAAATCCTTACTTACAGTTATCAGCATATTAAACAAAAAAAAAATAAAAAGTAAAATATTTAGTCGTATAAAATTTATTTAAATATTTGTTTTTATTGCATTTTTTTAGTTACATTTATCTATGAAGTAAAACTATAATAATATTTTCGTAGATTATAAATAATAGTTTAAACTCCACAACTCATTAGTTTTAGTCAATGCATAATTCATATTGCTAACAAAACCAGTTGTATTAATTACTAATAGCCTATATGCCATAAGCCTAAAGAATTACGGACGAACCAAAACAAGCAGGGGGAGGGGGAAGTACGTAAATATTTTTATATGAAAAATCTTTCTTGTAACTCTGTTCATAGTTTTTTTTTAAATTATCGTTCATTTGGGTTGTATAAGCTATAATACGCTGATTTAATCAAATTGATTTCTATGAAATAACTGGAAAATGTCTTGTATCCTTATGTCAGAAATAGGTTAGAGTGTTTGGCTTTAATGGGTTATAATTTTAGGTTAAATCTACATAATGTACCTTTATGTGTCTCTAATATATATGTCCTTTATATATCACCGGACAAACAAGTTTTGTTATATATAAAGCTCAGAAAAAAAATACTTATATATCTTCTTACATACTTGCCTAAATGCTGGTCAATCTTACTTAGAGAAAAGGTTACATTGATTTTGACCTTTGTAGGTTCTAATATGCTTTTTCTCTTGGAAGATGAGCAATGCGATGAGTTGCAACCCTTTAACACAGCTAACTTGTTAATGTAACTTCTGAGTGCATTCCAGCTCAATGTGCAAGTGTATTTAACGATATTGGTTTCTCTGGAGGGCTTGAATAAAATATGGGTTTAGTATATGTCCTAATTTGTCATTTTTTTTTATTATGGTTTATGATGATGACTAGTGAATGCTTTTTCCGATTCACTTCAAATCTCCGGACTAATAATTAAATGCATTTGCAAACTTATGCCGCACTCTGCACTATTCTATTCCAATCGAGTGCATTGAGGCACATAGGACTGGGGTTATGAAATACAAGAATACTCTTCTCGGATTGGGCAGCGATCGAAATACTTCTAGCTATTATTATTATTATTATTCTTAGTAGTAGTAGTAGTAGTAGTAGTAGCAGTAGTAGTAGTAGTAGTATAATTGTTATTATTATAGATATTATTAATATTAGTATGAGTTATTAATATTATTCTTATCATAACTAGTAATGACCAGTATTATGCCTCAACTATATACTGTATTGTTGGGACTCCACCACACAGGGCGATCGGCAGCCAGCCAGCCACTCACCGGTGGCCTGGTGGCTGAAGCTCTCGCTTCACACACGGAGGGCTCGGGTTCGATTCCTGGCAGGGTGGAAACATTTCTACGTGTTTTCTTACACCTGTTGTCATGTTCACCTAGCAGCAAATATGTACCTGGGTGTTAGTCGACTGGTGTGGGTTGCATCCTGGGGGACAAGATTGAGGACCCCAATGGAAATAAGACAGACAGTCCTCGATGACGCACTGACTTTCTGGGTTATCCTGGGTGGCTAACCGTCCGGGGTTAAAAATCCGAAGAAAATCTTATCTTATCTTATCAAGGAACCAAACCGGGTTACCGGCAGCCAGCCAGCCACTCACCCTGAGTCGTCCAGGAAACACACGTGAAAAATTAGTGAAATTCCAAGCACTTTCGTGATTTCTCACATAATTAAGAAAGAGTAAAAATAACAGGAAAACAGAAGACTTACAAAGCCGAGATACGAAGTCACACGTGACCCAACACGCTGAGGGAGGAAGAGTAGTGAGTGAGAGTAGTGAATGAGTGAGAGTAGTGAATGAGTGAGAGTAGTGAATGAGTGAGAGTATTGAATGAAGGAGAGTAGTGAATGAGTGAGAGTAGTGAATGAGTGAGAGTAGTGAATGAGGGAGAGTAGTGGATGAGTGAGAGTAGTGAATGAGAGCAGTGAGTGAGAGTAGTGAATGAGAGTAGTGAGTGAGTGAGAGTAGTGAATGATAATAGCATCGGCAGCATCAGGACTGGCTAGAAGCAGCATCACAAGCAGGAGGTGGTTCGGTCAGCAGCAGCAGGCAGAATAGCCTTCCATATTAGCAGCAGTGGCCAACAGCAGAAGCAGCAGCATGAGAAGCATCAACAGAATCAGAAACAGCAGCATCAGCAATGGCAGTAGCAGCAGCAGAAGCAGCAGCAGCAGCAACAGTAA
This sequence comes from Cherax destructor, assembly GCA_009830355.1. Taxonomy (NCBI): domain Eukaryota; kingdom Metazoa; phylum Arthropoda; class Malacostraca; order Decapoda; family Parastacidae; genus Cherax; species Cherax destructor. Next base: position 114,058 of record WNWK01000883.1, on the reverse strand, counting down.
AAAAATAGTAGTAGTAGCAGGTCTAGATGAAGCATCAGCAGCAACAGCAGCAGCAGCAGCACCGGCTAGCATCAGCAGCAACAGCAGCAGCAGCAGCACCGGGGGTAACCAGCAGGCAGGGACACGAACTTATCACCTCTGTGGTACTAATATCAGCGCAGCTTAAATAACACAATGTATCATCATTACTAGACGCATCATTATCATCTGCTTTGTCAGAATTACACAGCTGTAGGGACCACGACACTCTGAAGGCGATCCAGCCGGGGGACAGGAGCCAGGTTCTATTGCTTCAGAGAATATACATTGAATGTACAGACAATATACATTGAATATTCAGACAATTTGCATTGAAAATATGAAATATGCAGAGGATATACATTGTGTCTTGAATAATAATGTATCCTGAGTCTTCCATAGTAGTTGGTTTCTCACCAATACCAAATAAAATCATCTTATTTTGCCTCCTGTATTAAAAAAAGAGAGCGAAAATGCAGACATTCTGATTTAATAGTGACAGAGGCGCGTTAAGCAGACGAAGGTTCGAGCCTACATAATTCCTTGTGGAAAATTGACTCTTCACGCTTCACGACATACAAATAAAAATTCACTTAATTTAATTTACGGCTTTCTTTAATTCTTGTTGAAATCTGTTGATATACAGATAAACCCGTGTGGTGTATTGTCTCCATCCTGCCGTCACCTACTTGCTGCTTCCACTACTGTTTACAACAACAACTGTGTCAATACATTAAACACATGTGCAACACCTGGGCATCTTTATTTTGAAGGCATCTGGCCAAGCAGTGGCTTTCTCAGATCAATACAGAGAATAATATACAGAAGACAGTGGAAGAATAGGCAATCAGTCTCTCATACTCGAAATATTCGATAGCTTAGTCTTAATGAATTTAAAGGAGAGAGTGAAGGATGAACACTTGGACACAATAATCAGATGAGCTGCAGAAGTTAAAGGCATCATCACAAGTGGGCGGGACCCAACAGAAGAAGTAGATCCCGTCCAAGATTTGAGCCAGAGGTAGCAGAAAGGATGGTGAAGTTATCCTGAATACCAAGAAACCATGGTGTTGGTGTGTCAGACAAGGATCATTACATCAATGATATACAATACCGACAAGGTAATAAATTAGACATATTTTGAAGACGTTTCGCCAACCAGTCTTTTTCAATTCATTACAGAGATACATACGGTAATCTTACAGAAGAATATATAGGAGATAGTGAAAGATGAGTGGAAGACGGCTTCAGTTTTGTAACTGTATTCCCAGCATCATATTTGGGCCATCATTGTCGAGATGACTAGGTGGTCGACACAATTGTCACTAAGTCATTACCACCATCAACGAATAAGAAACATCTGCAACAACTGGATGTATTTATTGGTCAGAGGTATCGGTTGCACAGAAGACTTTTTTCAATCTAAAACAGAGGTGACAATGGTACTCGAAACTGCGGAAGTGGAAAGGTAACTTAAAGTTGTTCATCCTCTTTGCCTTGACAGAAAGTGTGTAGTCCCTTAGCGTATACAAGTGTTCAAGCTTGATAGGAGTTCAGTACCTGAGCCTTGACTGATGTTCAGTCTCTTAGACTTGATAGAAGGTGTTGCATAGGTATTGTCAGTGTTGTATACTATAAGTGTGAAAATACCAACATCAATGTTACATCTACGTTACGTCAACACTATCCTTAGCACATCAGCATTACTATCAATCTCAAGGTCAGCATAATCATACTCCTAATTACCAAAAGAACCGCCACTGCTAACACTATCAACAGCATGAAATCACCACCATCATTAACATAACCATCACAACGAAATCACCACCGCTAACACCACCCGCTAACACTACCATCACCACTCTTCCACCAAGGCAAATATTCGCTGAGGTCAGTGCAGTCAAGGTCCTAAGATTGAAACCTAGACAGTGAAAGGAGTAATGGAATGATTGATTAATGCCTCTCCTTTTTCATCTACCGATAAACTAGAATAGGGATCCCATCATGGAAAAGATCGAAGTATTTATTCATCCCGGTACAAACTCTAATGTCGTCCCTGCATTTCCAATCATAGTACAACATTCCTCGCCTGTTCTACCACCACCTTTACGACGATCACCGATACCAACATTACCACTATCACCCACACAAACACCACCACCATTACCCCACCTCCATCAGCATGACCCCCCCACACACAAACACCATCACCCTACCTCCATCATCACGACCCCCTCCCACATACACAAACACTGTCACCATAACCGTCAGAATATCCACCATTACTAGCACTGTAACCACGCTGCAAAGATTAAAGGGAAAAAACCATTCGCCCTTTCTGCATCTTCCACTGTAATCTAAAGTGTATCTATTCACACGTCGACATTCAAAAATCTATCTATCACTCCCCGCTGTCTACCTCGTTCCTGGCATCCAAGGTAATCAATCCTTACAGCCCCAGTTTGCACTTTGCTACTTGAGGGCGTACACCCATTGCCAGTCTAGCCGCCTCCACAATCACTCAGGCTGGCGTGTATTGCTGGGCTTTTTACCTTAGTGAGCGAGCGAGAGGACCAACCTTGATTTAGAGGTGATAATGAGAGGAGGTTGTGGAGGCGGCCCTGAGACGCCCTGGGATTCTTCAGGCAATAATTGCTGGCTGATTGAATGAATTAACAACTAGACTAGTCATGGGTTGCTCCCAGTGTCTGCTCTGGCAGCCTCTAGGTGCTGCTGCCGCTGCTGCTGCTGTTACTGCTACTGTTGCTTTTGTTGGTACTACTGATGTTTTTTTTTTTGCAGTTGTTGTTACTTATTTTGTTCGTAATGTTGCTGCTGCTGATGCTGTTGCTGCTATTTTTGCTGCAGCAGCTGCATTTACTATTGCTCTTTTATTTTATGTTATTACTGTTTCTGCAGCAACTGTTATTGCAGCTAAAGCTACTGCTGCTGCTGTTTCTCCTGCTACTGCTATTGTTGCTGCTGCTGCTGCTACTGTTATTGTTGTTGCTTTCACTTCAGTTAATACTGCCTCTGTCTGTACCACTGCTGCTGTTACTTCTGCTGCTGCTAGTGCTGTAACTGTTTCTGATGCAGCTACTGCTACTGATGCTACTATTGTTATTACTATTATTACTGATGGACGTTCTTTGCCTGATGCTGCCACCATTATTACTAATACTGCTGCTGCTGCTACTGATACTGCTGCTGCTACTGCTACTGATACTGCTGCTGCTGCTGCTGCTGCTGCTACTGCTGCTGTTGCTGCTGCTACTGCTGCTGCACATTCAGTCCTAAAATAAGAGCCTATTTCTTGGCTTAGAAAATATCAGATAAAATAACCACGCTTCAACAAAAATTCTTATGCTTGCAGGTAATTTTATGGAAATCCGCAAGAAGATTGAATCATAATGAATCGTTTCTCTCATAACCTTAATTTACGTTCAAGGGCGTCAGGGAGATTACCGCTCAATAAATAATCACAGGAGAGAGGTGTAGCTAGAGAGGGAACATGCAACGGCAGCAAAATCAATCACCAGGCCTGGGGAGGGACAACGTGAGGAGGACACATATGCAGGTCAACCTCGCTCGCCGGCTTCCTCGTAATCAGCGGCACGGCTGGGACACATGGATAACTACAACGATGAGAGCGATTAAATTTAGCCAGTTAAAAAAAAAATTGGGTAATCAGGGAGGAGTTAATTAAACTCGGCCAATCACTCACCCACGTACACATATGCTTGAGTTCCCTCACACGCACCTACACACATTCGCACCCACATGAACGTACGTACATATACACACACAGACACACACACACACAAACACACACAAATACACGAGCTGTGAATCGACCCCTGCATCCATATATAGGTGAACACACACACACACACAGGAGATATAGGGGGGACATGATAACGACATATAAAATACTGAGAGGAATTGACAAGGTTGACAGAGACAGAATATTCCAGAGATGGGACACAGCAACAAGGGGACACAGTTGGAAGTTGAAGACTCAGATGAATCACAGGGATGTTAGGAAGTATTTCTTCAGTCACAGAGTGGTCGGGAAGTGGAATAGCTTGGGAAGCGATGTAATGGAGGCAGGTTCCATACATAGCTTTAAGAAGAGGTATGATAAAGCTCATGACGCAGGGAGAGTGACCCAGTAGCGGCCAGTGTAGAGGCGGGGCCAGGAGCTATGTCTCGACCCCTGCAACCACAACTAGGTGAGTACAACTAGGTGAGTACATACAATGGAGGAGAGGGTATTGGCAGAGAGAAACAAATGGAAGTTATGAGCTGGAGTTGCTGAGGCAAAGATACAGGGCCTGGAGGAGAAATTAAAACTGCTGCAGTGGGAATTAGAGCCAAGGAAGGAAAGAGGCAAGAAGATGAGAAGAGGAACATCAGCAGTCAGCGAGGGGACTGAAGGAGCAGGAAAGAAAATGAAGCACTTTGCATAAGTGCTATTGGGCTACTAGGAGGTTCAGAAGATAAGGGAAGCAACAAAGGAGTTACTCAAATTAGATACAAAGATATGGAGGAGAAGTAAATGGGAAGAGGAGAGAGAGAATTCACTAATTAACTGCAACAAATGCAAAGTCATGAACCTTGGGGAAGGACAAAGAAGACCGCTGACGCAGTTCAGGCTCGGGGGTCAAACGCAGCAAACCTCACTCAAGGAAAAGGATCTTGGGATGTGTATCATACAGAACACATCCACTGAGGTTCACATCAACCAAATAATTGCTGCAGCATATGGCCGCTGTCAAACCTGAAAATAGCTTTTCAACATCTAAATAAGGAGTCAGTCTTTATTGGAGTGTGTAACACTGGAATGAAACCCACATATGGTCAACTATTTCAAGTAATTAGAGAAAGTGCAAAAGTTTGCAACATGACTAGTCCTGGATCTAAGGGGTATTTTCTACGAGGAAAGGTTAAGGCAACTCAACCTGATAGCACTGGAGGACAGGAAGGATAGGGGGGATATGATAACGACGTGAAAAATACTGAGAGGAATCGACAAGGTGGACAAGATATCGGACACAGGAACAAGAGGACATAACTGGAAGTTGAAAACTCGGAAGTTAGGAAGCATTTATTTCGCCTTAGATTTGTCAGGGAGTGGAACAATCTGGAGGCCTCATTTAGATTATGTTGCACAGTTTTGGTCATCGTATTACAGAATGGATATAAATGTTCTGGAAAACGTACAAAGGAGGATAACAAAGTTGATCCCATGTATCAGAAATCTTCCCTATGAGGATAGACTGAGGGCCTTGAATCTGCACTCTCTAGAAAGGCGTATAATTCGGGGGGATATGATTGAGGTGTATAAATGGAAAACAGGAATTAATAAAGGGGATGTAAATAGCGTGCTAAAAATATCTAGTATTGACAGGACTCGCAGCAATTGTTTTAAATTGGAAAAAAACAGATTCAGGAAGGATATAGGAAAGCACTGGTTTGGTAATAGAGTTGTGGATGAGTGGAACAAACTCCCGAGTACCGTCATAGAAGCTAAGACGTTGTGTAGTTTTAAAAATGGGTTGGATAAATACATGAGTAGGTGTGGGTGGGTGTGAGTTGGACCTGACTAGCTTGTGCTACTAGGTCAGATGCCGTACTCCTCCCTTAAGTGAATGTGACTGACTGGACCTGCCTCGCATGGGCCAGTAGGACTGCTGCACTGTTCCTTCTTTCTTATGTTCTTATATCTTCATGAAGAGGTACGATAACTTTTTTAGAACGGGAGGGAGCGGACCTAGTAGCGACCAGCGAAGAGATGGGGCCAGGAGCTATGAATCGACCCCTGTAATCACATATAGGTGAGTTCACACACACACACACACACACACACACACACACACACACACAAACACACTCACACACACACACACACAAGAGGTATGTGAGGAGCTCAACATGAGATTTAAAGAAGTATTTACACAGGAGACAGGTAGGACTCCAGGAATTCAGAATAGGGAGGTATACCAACAAGTGCTGGATGAAATACACACAACCGAGGAGGAGGGGAAGAAGCTGATATGTGAACTCGATACCTCAAAAGCGGTGGGACCGGACAACATTTCTCCGTGGGTCCTTAGAGAGGGAGCAGAGATGTTGTGTGTGCCACTAACACAAATCTTCAACACATCCATTGAAACTGGGCAACTACCTGAGGCGTGGAAGATGGCAAATGTAGTCCCAATTTTTAAGAAAGGAGACAGACACGAGGCATTAAACTACAGACCTGTGTCACTGACGTGTATAGTATGCAAAGTCATGGAGAAGATCATCAGGAGGAGAGTGGTGGAGCACCTAGAAAGACACAAGCTTATAAACGACAACCAGCACGGTTTCAGGGAAGGAAAATCCTGTGTCACAAACCTACTGGAGTTTTATGACAAGGTAACAGAAGTAAGACACGAGAGAGAGGGTGGATAGACTGCATTTTTGGACTGCAAGAAGGCGTTCGACACAGTTCCTCACAAGAGGTCAATGCAAAAGCTAGAGGAACAGGCACACGTA
>WNWK01000883.1:70000-102500 GCA_009830355.1 Cherax destructor | reverse complement strand
TGGCTCCATCAACGAACTTTTGGTCATGGATTCCAATCGTGTCCCTAAGATGTTCAGGGAGAATTGCTGCTACAAGCCCTCTGGATGCAATGCATGAAGACAGGAAAGCAGGTAGAGCAATCTGAGATGACTTGCGGACACCAATGCCTCCTAGTCTGACTGGGAGTGTAGCTTGGTCCCACTGCCCATCTTCTAGAGTAAGGTTAAGTACTTTTGTAAAGATCTGCCTCAGGATACTGTCATATTCGTGCAGTACAGAGTTTTCATATGAAGGAGCACATCTTAGGAAATATGTCAACCTGAGCAGACTCAAGCATTTTGTGAGAAGGTACAAGGCATCATGGGTGTCAAGATTGCCTATTCGTTTTTCCATTCTCCTCAATTCTTCCAGTTTCTTCCTGAGAATTGTGTCAATGGCATCGCTTCCCAGAGGTGCGCCAAGCAAGACACTATTTGTAGGGGCAATGACTGTTGCTCCTGGTAGTTTTGATATCACTGCATCTATCTCTTGTTGATTGACTGAGATGATATATATATATATATATATATATATATATATATATATATATATATATATATATATATATATATATATATATATATCAAAAGTTCATTAACGGAGCCATGATCTGGGGTAATCTAAATGGCTCTGAAACCAGACCTGCTTCCCCCAACAACTACAAACAGTCGCACTGGGATGGCCCAACAGTGGATAATATAGCCTCAACAATGCTTCAGAGTGTGTAAGGAAAGGATATAGCCCACCTCCTGGCAGTTAGAGCTCCTCATGCAGGGGATTTTCTGTTGGCTGTTCCCAACTCCAGCCTTGGCACACACACACACACATATATATATATATATATATATATATATATATATATATATATATATATATATATATTAGTGATGCATTGTTTTAGTGGGGCTGGTAATGCGACCGTGACGTGTAAATGATTTGTGTACACTGCATTAAAACTCAAACGTCTTTACAGTCTGTGATTACGACACCAACTTCCTGTACACCAATTCGGATGGTCTGTGAGTCGAAGCGGCACACGCTTCGACCCACAGACCATCCGCATTGGTGTTGCCCTTCGACTTGCAACCCCTATTCTCGCCGAACACAGGTGTATTTGTGGCAGTGAAGCAGCAGACCGATTCGGGTACCATGGTCTTGTGTGCCGTAAATCCGAGAGAAAGATTGCAAGACATGAGGAGGTTAATAACATTATCAAGAGGAGCCGCACAACAGCCGGATGCCCAGCAGTAAGGGAGCTACCTCAACTATGCAGATCTGATGGCAGCCAAAAGCGTCCAGATGGTATCACCCTTCAAGCCTGGACAGACGGTAAGCAGGTGGTGTGGGACTACACATGTGCATCTACCTTGGCTGATACCTATCTCAAATACACCAGGGAGAAAGGAGGGGCAGCTGCAACCTTCAGGGATTCCCAAAAGTCTAGAAAATACGGAAAACTTGCCTATCATTATATGTTTGTTCCCATAGGCTCGGAGACCCTTGGCTCATGGGGAAAGAGTGCATCTAAGTTCTTTAAGGAGCTAAACAAAAGACTCAACAGGGTAACTTGGGATCCCAGGGCAGCTAGTTTTCTGTTCCAACGACTCAGCGCTGCTGTTCAGAAGGGTAATGCATGCTCTATTTTGGGCACGCGCCCCAGCTCTGAGGAGCTGGATGAGATTTTCGCATTATAATCAGTGACAAACACGTAACAATATGTACTAGACACGTATCTCTCACACCTCATATACTGTATATGCCATATTTATATCAACAATGTATCTCTTATATACTTTGTACCAAATTATGTAATAAAATATAGCTATTGGTAAAAAATAATGAAAAAATGCGGTGGTAGGGGAAGTCGAATATTCAAAAGGCTTCAGGAAGAAATCCATATATTTTTCCTTGAAGCATTTTTATCCATTTCTCCGAGGCTATGGGTCCCACAATTTGTACCAGAGGTGGACCCCATCCTATATATATATATATAAATATATATATATATATATATATATATATATATATATATATATATATATATATATATATATATATATATATATATATATATATATATATATATATATATATATATATATATATATATATATATATATATATATATATATATATATATATATATATATATATATATATATATATATATATATATATATATATATATATATATATATATATATATATATATATATATATATATATATATATATATATATATATATATATATATATATATATATATATATATATATATATATGATGGGGTCCACCTCTGGTACAAATTGTGGGACCCATAGCCTCGGAAAATGGATAAAAATGCTTCAAGGAAAAATATATGGATTTCTTCCTGAAGCCGTTTGAATATTCGACTTCCCTACCACCGCATTTTTCATTATTTTACCAATAGCTATATTTTATTACATAATTTGGTACAAATATATAAGATATATATATATATATATATGTATATATATATATATATATATATATATATATATATATATATATATATATATATATATATATATATATAATAAAATATATATATATATATATATATATGGAACATGGGGCAAGTGTGTTCTAAAGTTTCTCAAAGAGCTGGGTGAAAAACTCATCATAGAAACCAAGGAAAACAGGGCGACCAGCTTCCTCTTTCAGAGACTCAGTGTTGCGATCCAGAGGGAAAATGGCTGCAGCATTCTGGGCACGCGGCCCACTGCCGGGGAGCTAGACGAAGTATTTGACATGTAGCTCTGAGTTGTTATCTATGTTGTTTTACTCCCTATTGTATTCCTGTCAATGTATTTTGTCAATGTATTTTGTCTTGAAATAAAGTTTATAGACATCCAAAAGATGGGGTGGTAGGGAAAGTGGAATATTTAAATGGCTTCAGAAAGAAATCTAAATATTCTTCCTTGAAGCCTTTTTATCCACTTCTCCGAGGCTATGGGTCCCACAGTGTACACCAGAGATGTACACTGTGGGACTAGCCAAGGATTCGAACCCATGCTGCTTTGGCCCGTCTCATGGTGAGCGAAAACCCATGACGCTCTAACCCACAGGACCACACAATCCTACTAGAACCAAGCACCCACTAGCAGAGGCAAGAACTTAAGAACTGAGAGTCACTGAAGTCTAACCACTACTTACGAGTGAGTAAGGTTGGATTTGAGGGGATGATTAGCATAGGCCAATAGGTTTGTTACAGAGCCTCTCCATTCTTACGTCCTTGTTGCTGCAACTAGGTGGCGCCTCCTGTGCCGTCTTCAAACTTTCCGCGCCTTACCTCTGGCAACATGTAAGTTTCCATTATCATATTTCAGTTCTACATTGTTCCAGACTATGAAGCTGATCCCTAGAACCAGGCTGAGGGAATGACCACCTCAAAGTACTGATTACATCATCTTTACATTACAACTGTTTTTTCTGTATCCTCTGTATTCGACTGAAGAAGCCTACTGAGTGGACGAAACGTTTCGACAATAAAGTATAAGAACCTCAGGTACTGAAGGCCAACGGAAGTCAGAAGCGTACAAATGGAGTCACCATTCTACCCTAGAAAAACGGTAAATAGATTGCAAGGGACCTCGCCTATGTGTCTACTTTGGCTAACACCTACCTACAATACTCTGAAACCGAAGGGGTTGGTGCAGCCAGTTTCAAGGAGACCCAGAAGATCAATGAATACAGTAGGCTTCTGCATAACCACTCATACACATAAGAGGAATAACACCGCACAAGCTTCGCTCTCTCGCTCTAGAGAAAGAATTGATTTCCTACACACAAGACAAAATACAGGATTCTGTCTCTGGGAGGCGACTGACCGCCTCCCTTACTATACATGGGGTGAGAAAATGCGTGATACGTCTTGCCTGAAGAAGAAGCAACCCGCTACCAAAAGCTGGCAACTTGCTATAACTTCGTCCCAATAGGGTCGGAGTTGAGTGACAAACTCATCCCGGAAACCAAATTCTCCAGGAGACATTAAGTTTCCTATCTGAAGATTTATATAATTACGATTTACGATTGCCTGTGCCAACAATCATTGATCTTATTAAATTTTGCATTATTGATGTAAAATTTGTGTTTAACAGCGAGTAATACACTCAAAATTTGGTTTTGCAATGGGAACTCCTCTCTCGCCAATTTGTACATTTATTTTTTTTAAACAAGACTGTTTATCAGAATTCTTCCCAATAAAGCTAAATGTTGCAGATACGTAGGTGATATTATATGCTTAATGACAAATAATATAGATATAAACCCTTTCCTTCCTGAATTAAATAGTCTAGCTCCAAACATAAATATATTGTTGAGTTTGAACGAAATAACTCATACCCTTTGTGCATGTTTTAATTATTAAAGAAAACTGTTATTTGCATATGTACAGAGAGTATTTACAAAAGGTATGTACGAACAGGAGCCACTGTAACAACAGTGTATTCAACCAAAGGTGTGGACAACTTGCTGTTGAACTACTAATTAGCATAGCATTGGGGCCCCAGACCTGCTACACTCTTAATTGCTGATTCACTTTTCGAAAGGGCATTCCTAAATGGAAGTATGGCTTACGAATTAAATGTAACGTACTCTTCGCATGCCACACATCCCACCCCAAAAGCGCTGCAATAGCTGGGATAAGACAGCCTTCAAATGGGTAGCATGCCACCGTGACATGCTACCCATTTCATATAAATTATTAACTATGAAACCATGAGGGTATAAAAAAGAGCCTTGCTATTCATATACCCTAAATCTATTAAACAATACATAAAAAAATAATGCACCCTAACAATCAAGCCCTGGAGAATGAGTCCCCAGTAAAGTTACCCTTGCCAGTGATGTGCCTGATGGAGATATTGTAAAGTCGCAGGCGCAAATCCTACCTCATCAGAGCTGAGGTAACTTAATGGGTTGTGGTCACAGTAAACTTGCACTACATGCTGGGATGAGGCCAAGAAGACATCGAAGTATTCAACTGCATGAACCAGAACCAGGGGCTCTTTTTTTTTTCAACAGTTGAGTAGGCCAGCTGATAGGAGTTCACCTTGGCTGAGAAATAGTCAACTGAATGCAAGACTCCCTCACCAGAGACTTGACATGACACTGTACCCACTCCAGCCTCACAGACATTAACCTTTCAGAACAACAGCTTCGTATAATCTGGAGATAATATTATGGGAGCAGTGCAAAGCACACAGAAAAAAAACAAATAACTGTTCTCATGTACTCTATTATTCTTCACATCATGTCAAAGTTAAATTTTTTGTATTCTCATCCCTGTGTTTGACTTCTCTGCATGCATTCCATCTCTTTGAATTTACACAGTTTAGTCAATGCTTATAGTATTGCTCAGCTAACACCTTCCAACTTCTCCCCAGCCTTAAATCAACACGAAAAATAAATTATTTTCATTAGTATACTTTATTCTTACAATAGTAATTACTGAATTCATTTCAGTTAGTCTACCAAGCCCAAAAAAATATTGTGTAATAATTATAAAGGTGATTATTTGACCAAAATTCATGGAATAAATTAGAAAAAACTTTTTTTTCTATAAAACAATATATTTTAATTAACGAATAATTAAATTAAAGGTGTTTATAAGATAAAAAAATATATAGTAGGATGAAACTTTGATTTTAGACTTAATATCAGATTTCCATTCGAATTTTGTAACTTGAACGATAATCTGGAGCCTCCGCCTGAAAAACTGAACAATTAAGCAGCTTTTTATGATGTGATAAGCTAATAACACTAAGTTATCTTATAGATCACTTAATAAGGAAGAGGTCTGAAGCCTAAGAAAATAACAAGAACTACTGTTTTTCCTATCGGCACAACAAACATGAGGAAGACAGTAGCTGAGTGTAGTTAGGCTGGTCACACCAACGGTAGGAAACACTGACTGCAGTGGTTTACATGGAAGGAGAGCTATACCCTTGTTTTGAGTGTAAAGGATACTTTGTGAAGACACATAACCCCAACCTCCCCCATTTCTTTCCGTGTACTAAATTCTTCACCTGGTATTTGAAATTCCTTTCCTGGGAGGAATTTCAAGTCCAATTATTATTATAATAAAAAAATATTATTATTATTATTATTATTATTATTATTATTATTATTATTATTATTATTATTATTATTATTATTATTACTATAATCAATTATTATTATTATTATTATTATTATTATTATTATTATTATTGTTATTATTATTATTATTATTATTATTATTATTATTATTATTATCAAAACTAATCGCTAAATCCCTGGGGGTCCAATAGCACTCTGTTGAGGACCATGATCTAAATGTACGTTTATTCAGAGCAGGTGTTCTTAACCTGGGGCATCAAAATGGGGTATGGGACTCAATCTATGAATAATTTAATAAAAAAAAGTTATTGTTAGTTTAGAATAAACTATAACCTGTTCTTTTCCTAGCTATCCATGTGTAATGTAAAACCAAGATATTGCCATCTTTTGAAGTTATGCTGGTACCTTATAGGACTGGTGGTGATGATTTCGACCGTCTGGTGAAGGGGGTATGGGCACATATTGGGCAGTCCATTGGGCGTCTGTAGTCTTAAAAAGTTACGAACCCGTGATTTAGAGTAAGCAGAGGGTAGTGAGCTAGAGAGTAACTGCAAGAAGTAAACCATAGTGTATATCCTTGTAATAACCAGTGTACAGCAGTGATAAACTACTAGGGATAAAATAAAAGTAAATTAAAATCCAATAGTAGTGTGGCAGTGTGGGTGACTACTTGCCCTGGAGTGGTCATGTGACAAGCGACTTTTATAGATCTGAGTTACCACTTATAACGAATAGACTAGGATATCAGGACATAATAAGAAAGACCTAGTGAACCCAATTGGCAGTAGAAAACACAAGGATAGTGATCTAAGAAAATGAAAGTGTTGCATAAATAGGAACTGCTAAAATAAAATTGCCCGAGTGATGGGCACTCATGGCTTAGAGGTGAGTAATTTGTTCGGGTTAGACTCTCTAAAGCAGTCTTTGTCATGATAGGGATATATCAGCAGAATTGTTTGTGGACATCATTTAGTACTGGTTATGTTGCGAGACCTATGAATAAACATTTGACTGGAGCTACATATAAAAAAAACTAGTGCACACTCGCTCAATTGATTCATTATTTTATCATATTCTGTAGAAAAGGATAATATGTACATTTGTTCATGTGTTCCTAGGTTCAATCCACGATGTCTGACTGAATGTTTGTCTTGTAGCCACTTTAACTCATCCAGGGAAAAGCTGAAAACTTTTTATTGCATTTACTTCGTAAGATCCAAAAGGTACTGGTGACGAAATCAATGGTAGACACCCATTGCAAGATGGGTGTCACTTAAGCATTGACATACATTTTTGAAAAATCATAGTTCACACTTAGAAAGGCTTAGGAAAAGGTTTAAATTTTCTCCATTCTCTTGGAATTTTTGATGTCCTTCAACAGAGGTTCTTTGGTGCGTGTTGCAATGTTGACAACCACAGACCAGATGACAAATTCATCTGAAGATACTCAGTGACTTTCCCAAGCCCTAGCGAGAGAAGACTAAGAGATCACCCTAATTGTCACTGTTACGTCAAATCACCACAGAAGCATAACCGTGTTGACTGTTAATGGGAACGAACCTAGTGACGAACAGATGGAATTACTGAATCTCTTTTGATTAGATTGAAAATATCCGTTGATTTCAGGTTTGCCGGAACACTTAGGTTTATGTTAAACAATGTATGGATCAGTTTCTTAGGCTTCAAATCTTTGTGGAATCTCAAGGAATTGCTGTAGAATCGGAAAAGAAAAGGTCACACTATCACAATTAAAACAATTTACAAATAGAACGATTTCGAAAGTATACCTTTCATGAGGTTCCTGTCGCCCCTGAACCAGAAAAATGGTTCACGTCGGACCAAGACGATAGTTGAAGATTCCTCTCCTAAATGTGGTCCAGTTGTGTACTTCTAGTTTGATTACAGTAGTTTCTTGTTCTGCTTGTCATGTAACAAAGAAAACAGTGATCTGCCACTATCAATGAGTCTTATTCCTTCATCATTTACACCTTTCAAAAGGTTATCGTTAATTTGATTACTTCTGCAAGGCTCATTGCTGAGTAAGATCTGTGACGGAATTTTTTTTTTTAATTTTTAGAGTGAATGTTAGATGTAGTTCTCTTGCGGGAGTCATTAGCAACCTAGAAAATAACCAAACGTTTTGGAGATTTAACGAATGCACTTATCGCAGTTGAAATATCTTTAAGTTGCAGACTCGGCACTTGCCTCTCTCTCTTCAGAGCAGCTTCGCAGCTCTTGTTTGGAATTAGTTATCTGGCTGCCCTTCGTGGCTCTTGCTGTGGTAAAACTTGCGTACTGAAGAAACTAAATGTGCTCAGGATGCGAAGGTGGGTAAAACGAGGCAGTGCTTGAGCACGAGGCGGCAATCACATCATCTAGCACGGGCCTGGAGAGATGGACTTGGGTGGGATGTTGAGGAACACAGGGTGGAGGAAGCGGGACTGTCCATTTCGCTACAGGATTCAGGCATCCAGCGTCAGTCGAAGACACCTTTGGTCATGACCAGAACGCCTGTGAGAATACCCTACAGCGATCATCACAGCAGCTCTTGAAGTCCCTTGCCACGCCGTGTTTAAAAGTCCACTAAATTATTTTTTGCAGCAATGAACCATGAAATCCGCTCGGGTCTGTTGGTTGTTGCTTCCTGCAGGCGGGTTATTGGAGAAGCATGCCAGCCGGTGGTGTCATTCCTCACGACGCGTCCTGGTAATTACTGGCGGAATTAGAGTTAGTGATGTACTTTGATCACATCATCACGATAACTCATAGAGACAATCCATCACATTAATGTAGAAGTACTCGATTGGTCCCCTTGGGCAAGCGGCGTCTCGCTTGCATCGAAGAAACCACGGCTGGACACGCCCGTTTGTGTGTGTTTGTATGGCTGCAGGGAAGCCCCTTAGAGGGTAGCTGAGTACGGGCTCTTACTGCTATGCCACTAATTCTTATGAACTATACATGAGAATATCGTGAAATTGCTGAAGGAACACCTCAGATGTTATCGTAGGTGTTATGACACTGGTTTTACGGTAGCAATACGGTAACATAGGATTATGAATGACCCAACTCACGTTCTTGGTGGCAGATATTTGTGGTTACTTGCAAACACATGATTCTGCTAAATACTTTTGGTTGCTGGTAAATATCAGTAATAAGTGGTAAATTCTTCCGGTTCCTGATAACTTCAGTTAATCGCAAATACCTATTGTTACTAGTGATGCTTGTGACTGTTAGTTGATACTTGACGTTGCTGAGATTACTAGTAGATGCTTTCAGTTACAGGTAGATACCTACGGTTACCTGCAGATACCATGTAGTTAAAGTTACTTGCTTGACGTTACTGACAAACACCTGTGGTTACTGGTGTATACCTGCGGTTATTAGTAGATAACTGCGTTTACTGTCAGATACCTCCTGTTACTGGCGGATATCTGCGATTATTGGTAGATATTTTCAGTTACTAGTAAATATCTGTGGCTACCGGCATATATTGCTGTTATTGAATGTGGAACTTAGAGAGAGGAGGACAGAAGAAAGGTTCTGATTAGTAATATCACAATACAAATACACAATCTAAAAAAAAAAGTGGCATGTTTTAGGATGGTCTTTACGAACCTGAATTATAAAACTTTCAAAATACTGTACTCGAGACAAATAAGAAAATAACTTAAGCACATCGAGTACATGAAAGTTCAAGAACTGGTCACAGGACTGGTCACAGAACTGGTCACAGAACTGGTCACAGGACTGGTCACAGGACTGGTCTCGTAGCTGAGAGACACGAACCACGAGGAAAGGTTCAAGAATTAGACAAAAAAGAGCACAGCGAATATGTGGCCATAACATAAAAGTTACTTAGTTGGTTAGACAAAGAAGAAGAACGAAGGTAGACAGAAGGCCCAAGAACATTAGCCAAACACTGGCAGATACGAACAAGCGACTACAAATAGGTTAATACGAACCAAGGAAACGGTTAACCGGAACCCCTCTACAGAACGTACATAAGACCGCCTGTAACCACATAAGGTGAATACAAACACATACACACATACACACACACACACACACACACACTTCCTAACATCCCTTATGAGTCAAAGGGATGTTAGGAAGTATTTCTTCAGTCATAGAGTTGTCAGGAAGTGGAATAGCTTAGAAAGCGACATAGTGGAGGCAGGAACCATACATAGTTTTAAGACTAGGTTTGATAAAGCTCATGGAGCAGGGAGAGAGAGGACCTAGTAGCAATCAGTGAAGAGGCGGGGCCAGGAGCTATGACTCGACCCCTGCAACCACAAATAGGTGAGTACAAATAGGTGAGTACACTATGACTCGACCCCTGCAACCACAACTAGGTGAGTGCACACACACACATCTAGTAACGACCAGAGAAGAGGCTGGGCCAGGAGCTACGAATCGACCCCTGCAACTACAAATAGGTAAGTACAAATATGAGAGTACACACACACACACACACACACACACACTAAAAAATATCCATTAATGTCAAGGATCTGAGAGTGAACCTAACAACGTACATATCACTCAAAACACTTTACCCACATTCCTTCTTCCGTATCTGCTCTATGTGCAAGGCAAGTGAACTTCAGGACAATCTTGAGAAACTTCAGTAATCATTTAAGACTTTGTACAAAATAAATGTCAGGTTAGGTAAGGTTTGTCAGGAAACAGAAAAAGTTTTTCCTGACGCGGGTCTTAGTCAGATGATGACCCGCCGTTTGAGCTTTTGATCATCTGAGTGAGGCCTTCCGCTGGCTTACAGGTCCACCTCTTTAAAAATAATGGTAGTTATAACCATTTTGTCAGGCGTTTAGATAATGCAGCAATAGAGTGGAGTCCGCACATGGGTTTAAGCTTGAGTCCAAAAGTTTCTAACTAGATTTTTTGCTGGAGCTGATGGTACTAAATGAGCTAATATGTTAGAATCTGACGAGAGGAGAACTATGGTAGAAATAGATGCAACTTACAATATAGTGACAAGAACTGGTGCCAAGGATAAAGACATGCAGATTGGAAGTACGTTATATAACGGCCTCTGTGAACATTAACGCTATATACTGAGATAAAAGGGACTATACTCAACTTCTGTATTTACTACTCACACTTAATCTCACTTATATCCATCAAGAAACACTTGTTAAAACTCCCATAATTAAACGAAATTAAATTCCCCTCAATAACGATTAGCATTAATGCATCTTAGCACAGCACAATAGAGCGTATACCCCTCCCTATTTGGCCGTGCATAATTGAAAGAGGTAGACGATTATGATGAGTGACTCAATCGGCAAGATCCATGCCGATATAGGGCTGGGAAGAGACGTGGAAGACGCCGAGCTTGAGAGCAAAAGTGAGTGTTTATAAGGTCATTATAGGAAGGAGCTGCGCGAAACATTACACCCAGTGGGCCATCAAGCTGGCGCCGTCCATCACCAGCAGCCTCGCAGGTAACATCTTGATGCGTATAATCTCAACACGCATAATTCACGATTGCTTGTGCGGCCAAGCGAGACATGCATCAGAATTGATTATGAACCACGGCTAAAATATTGGGCAAACGGTAAGAAACAACGGTAAAGGTGGATGGCTTGGGCTTATTCCCGGATCCCTGAGAGGTGGAGAGCTGCCTAGCCTTCCCCAGTCCCTGAGATGAATGGCTTAAGGCTCATTCCTGGATCCCTGGGAAACAGGGGCTGGTCTTTCTCAGTCCCTGAGATGAATGGCTTAAGGGTCATTCCTGGATCCCTGGGAAACAGGGGCTGGTCTTCACCAGTCCCTGAGATGACTGGCTTAAGGCTCATTCCTGGATCCCTGAGAAACAGGGGCTGGCCTTCACCAGTCCCTGAGATGACTGGCTTGAAGTTCATTCTCTGATCCCTGGGAGAAAGGTGTTTACCCTCACTCTCTCTCAGGGAAGGGAAAGAGTTGGCCAATTTCGTGCCCCTAAGATGAATAGCTTCTGAGAGCGAGAGAGAGAGAGCGAGAGCGAAAGAGAGAGAGAAAGAGAGAGAGAAAGAGAGAGAGGGAGGGAGGGAGGGAGGGAGTTAGAGAGAGCCGCCCCGTCCTTTCTTGTACCTGGAAAGGATGACATAAACTCATTCTCTGGTCCAAGATTAAAAAAAACAGACTGGCTAGGCTGTTGTTGATGCTTCATTTAACAGCTTAAATACATTGAAGAATGTATGAGCAATACTATTAAAAAAAAAAATAGGATCTTTAAGATTCATTAATCTGTTACATGATGTAGTAACAATCTGATTACTATCAGCAAATTTTTGTTGATAAATAACTGTAAATCTGAAAATACAGAAAAAAGAAGAAGCCAAATGAATAATTAGTAAAATAAATATTATGAAATGATCAGGAACATATTATAATGATGATGATGAGGAAGGTTGCAGTATTATTATTATTATTATTATTATTATTATTATTATTATTATTATTATTATTATTATTATTATTATTATTATTATTATTATTATTTAGTTTTTTTTTATTTTGGCATTTTATTAGTTTTTTTTCTAACCAGGCAGAAAAATATTATCAAAAAGAAAATATTTTTATCATTCCTTATCTCTAGCTGCCTTGATAGGTCAAGACTATTTATGTTTCTAGGGTAAACCACACAAACCTACACAACTCCCTTTTCATATCAGATTCATTATCCTTTATGACTACATCTCTTCCAAACTTCCTTAGCATTTATTTTTTTATGACCACATCTCTAAGCGAATTAAAAAAATGGCACATCACACATGATGTGCTAAGAGCTGTTACCTAGGGCTATAGGGTTCCTAACTTTATTTACATGTTAAGAGCTGTTACCTAGGGTTATAGGGTTCCTAACTTTATTTACATGCTAAGAACTGTTACCTAGGGCTATAGGGTTCCTAACTTTATTTACATTTTAAGAACTGTTACCTAGGGCTATAGGGTTCCTAACTTTATTTACATGCTAAGAGCTGTTACCTAGGGCTATAGGGTTCCTAACTTTATTTACATTTTAAGAACTGTTACCTAGGGCTATAGGGTTCCTAACTTTATTTACATGCTAAGAGCTGTTACCTACATAGGCTCATTTGAAGCCCTTTTTATTTTTTTACCGTGAAAAGATATACATTTGCAACATTCCCACCCAACCTTCAGAGTACTGGCAAAAAGCGCTAAGCTCGTACGGCTCGTTCAGCACTGAATATTTTTCGCACTCTTCCAAAACCTCATATCCTTCTATTATTTTTTAACTACACAGTTCGCATATATAAGCCATTATAGTCCTTCTTTAAGGGGTAAGAAATGTCCTTTTTTATCTCTTAATATCTCTGATAAAACCTACTTAATCCCTTTTACTTTTTCCCATTCAAACTCAGAAGTGTTCAGTCCATCAGTGTTGAGAAATATACCTCAAGATTGGTTGTCTGAACACTTCAACTCCTGCCTGAGGGACTGATTATCTCATACTCTTCATCTTCCTCTGTTATTCTCTGTATTGGAATGAAGAAGACACTGGATGGCTAAACGTTTCCTCATTAAAACATCCCAAATGATTCACAAGTGTCATATTCTTAAAATGGCAATAGTACATTTTCTTTCACCTAATTACATTACTTTTGATTCCTATTGCATGAATTGTTCTCAAGTTATGAAAATTTTGAAGGTAGAATTTATGTTGCAACCTCTCATAGGTACGTCTTCGAGGCTACCTGAGTGTGATATTTAAAATATCACTAAAACTGCGAATTTTCAATGCGTCCCACTTTACTGCTCTTACTTTTATTCTATTTCAAATTTTCCAAAATAATATGAGAAAAAATGTTTAATATCTGTGATAAACTGGAAATTTCATGCCTCCTATGCGCTAATAGACAACACCATAAGTGTCCGGGGCCCAAGACTGTTCAACTGCCTCCCAGCATACATTAGGGGGATTACCAATAGACCCCTGGCTGGACAGGCACCTAAAGTCACTACCTGACTAACCGGGCTGTGGTTGATCAGACCCTGATCCACCATTAGGCCTGGTCTCAGACCTGGCCGCGCGGGCGTTGACCCCCCGAAACCCTCTCCAGGTAAACTCCAGGTAATATACAGAGCATCTGAGGATTTCAAGAACAGTTCTGCAAACCGGCACCTACAAAGTAAGATACGTCAACGTGGCATATTTGAAGCCCATTTTCATATGCCTAAAACAAGGCAAATACCACATCTAGTATCGGTCCCTCGCTCAGACAAAATGGGACTTACACAAATGACAACAAAGAAATGAGTTAGATACTGAAATCCCAGTACGACTCTGTGTTTAGCGAGTCACTAATCAGTCTGAAGATCGACAATCCAAATGAATTTTTCATGAATGAGCCTCAAACCTCCATCAATGTATGCCATATTTCCGACATTACCCTAACTCCGATAGACTTTGAGAAAGCCATTGACAACATGCCCATGCACTCAGCCCCAGGCCCAGACTCCTGGAACTCTATGTTCATTAAGAACTGCAAGAAACTCCTTTCACGTGCCCTAAGTATACTATGGAGAAGGAGCTTAGACATGGGGGAAATTCCACAGTCACTTAAAACAACGGATATAACCCCACTCCATAAAGGTGGCAGCAAAGCATTAGCTATGAACTATAGACCAATAGCTCTAACGTCCCACATCATAAAAATCTTTGAAAGAGTACTAAGAAGCATGATTGCAAACCACTTGGATTCCCTAAAACTGCACAATCCAGGGCAACATGGGTTCAGGGCAGGTCGCTCCTGCCTCTCGCAACTACTGGATCAATATGATATGGTCTTGGATGCACTGAAAGAGAAACAAAATGCAGATGTAACATAAACAGACTTTGCAAAAGCCTTTGACAAGTGCGATCATGGAGTAATAGTGCACGAAATACATGCTAAAGGAATAACTGGCAAAGTGGAGAGATGAATCTTCTGTTCCTCATTCTCATACCAAACATAGAGAGATGTAATAAACAGCATCGTGTCATACTTTGCAGACGATACTAGTATCTGCATGAGACTGTCATTATTGAGGACACGGCAAATCTCCAAGAAGATATAAACCAAGTTTTCCAATGGGCAACGGAGAACAATATGATGTTCAATGAAGACAAATTCCAACTACTTCGTTATGGAAAACTGGAGAAGATAATAACTAGAACTGAGTATACTTCAAACTCTGATCATACAATAGAGCGGAAAAATAATGTGAGGGACCTGGGAGTGGCAATGTCTGAGGATCTCACTTTCAAGGATCACAACAGTGCCACGATCACAACTGCAAATAAAATGATAGGATGGATTATGAGAACGTTCAAAACAAAAGATGCCAAGCCAATGATGATCCTTTTCAAATCACTTGTTCTCTCTAGGCTGGAATACTGCTGTACATTAACGTCTCCGTTCAAAGCAGGTGAAATTGCACATCTAGACAGTGTACAGATAACCTTTACTGCACATATAAGTTCTATCAAACACCTCAGCTACTGGGATCGCTTGGAAGCACTTGACTTGTACTCGCTGGAACGCAGGCGAGAGAGATATATCATAATTTACATTTGGAAAATCCTATAAGGAATGGTTCCGAATCTGCACACAGAAATCACTCCCTACGATAGTAAAAGATTGGGCAGGCGTTGCAAAATATCCCCATTGAAAAGTAGGGGCGCCATTGGTACACTAAGAGAAAACACCATAAGCGTCCGGGGCCCAAGACTGTTCAACAGCCTCCCACCATGCATAAGGGGAATTACCAATAGGCCCCTGGCCGCCTTCAAGAGGGAGCTGGACAGATACGTAAAGTCGGTGCTGGATCAGCCGGGCTGTTGTTCGTACGTTGGACTACTTGCGGCCAGCAGTAACTGCCCGGTCGTGGACCGGGCCGCGGGGTCGTTGATTCCCGGAATACTCTCCAGGTAGACTCCAGGTAGGTAAACTCAAATCATAGAATGAAATCAATATTTAGATTTTCAGTTTCTTAAAT
Organism: Cherax destructor; assembly: GCA_009830355.1. NCBI lineage: Eukaryota > Metazoa > Arthropoda > Malacostraca > Decapoda > Parastacidae > Cherax > Cherax destructor. Next base: position 86,350 of record WNWK01000883.1, on the reverse strand, counting down.
ACAATTAGAAAAAAACCTGTACCTATACATCCCAAAGCCAATCAAAATTTTATCTAATTAATGTACATGGGTGTTTATGGTTTGAAGTCTAACAGAAGAGGCATTCTCCAGTTACCTCATGGAAACCAATTAATTTAAAAGAGCTGGAAATCATATTTAAAAAAAAAACTGAAATCAAGACTAACCTTTCTCTGAACAAAATTCATCACTGTTGAGTTTCAAGTCGATCCAAAGAGGCATTCTTCAGGTGTTGATCGGAATCCATCAATTACAAGCTTATTAACTATGTTAAGTAATTAGTACATTTTTATTTACAAAGACTAAGTATTGAAGTCGTTCAAAATGAACAATTCTCAAATTATATAAAGAAAAATATATATCATCGTTTTAAGAATAAAACTGAAAAAAAATCGCAGCTTCTCATTCCTATAATAATCGCCACCATCCGTAGAATTAGACCCCAATGTTGTTTGTTTGAAGGCGGTGAGACGAGGCTTTCTCTCAAGCTGCTGCACAGAAACTACATGTATATTAAACTAACTAGAGAACATTAACACATGAATCTTTGCCCTAATTACTGTGGAACTTTGAACCCGACCAGATGAGTCGTCCTCAAGTTATACACAAAAGGTTTGGAGGATGATGAAAAATCAGGTAATCACTGAAAATACCTCTTCGGGGAAACCTAATAAAAGGTTCTGAAACCTAATAAAAGGTTTGAACTGGTCCTCTTAAGTTAATTTTTTCTTTCTATCGTCAGCCTTTTTTTTCCACCATTTTCCCACACAGCGCTCAATGACCCAGACCGGTTTAGCGCTTTTCATTAACATAATAATTATTATAATCGGTAGAGTAAGTGACTCTGAGAGAGAATTGAAATCACAGGGTAAAGTCTTCTTGGTATCCAGCTGAGAAAATTACCAGTGTTAAGTTGAATACTTAGCAAACTTAAAAAGATAATTGTTAGTGTAATCACTGCCGGTGTTGCCTGATACTGCGTCGTATTGATCCTGTTCTTAACACTGGGTGTGACTGTAGAGTGGTCACCATGTCAGTATCTCGGGTGAGTACACTGAAATGCTAATGAGTGGATTTGCGAGTGGTTATACCATGGCAATTAGTCATGTGAATTCCAGGAAACTGCATGGGGTTATTAACGCAAGTTAAAATGTTTTTGTATTTGGCTTCTAAGATGTACTGAATAGACTTGAAGCAACCTGGGGACGTTTTGTGTGATCGATGACTTACGAAGCCAGTCACTTGTCATTTGTCCAAAACTAATGTTAGTGACTCGCGAAATCGTAATGACACGATTGCAAACAAACCATACCACGGGTGGGGTTCGAACCCCACCTGAGGTATGGTTTGTTTAATGTCAGTGGATACCCAGAAGGATACTTGCAGTTTGACATCACAACTTTCGTTTATTATAATTCAAAATTTTCTCTTCACGTTTCTCTTTTCAGTACTGCTTTTCCCTTGCTCTCATTTATAATTTGTTTCTAACTTCTCTTATAACGGTTGCAGCTAACATATTGAATTTCCTAATGATACCTGTTACCTGCAAAAGGAAACTGTGATAACTCCCACCTTTTCTAACACACATATTATTATTATTATTATAATCAAATAGAAGCGCTAAACCACAGGGGTTTCTAACACACATACACACACACACACACATACACTCTCCAGGTCAGCAATTTCGCCTGCCTTGAAGGAGACAGTTAGTGTATAGCAGTATTCCAGCCTATAGAAAACAAGTTGCAGTTTTATAACTGTAGTGTCATCCTGCCTTGGTGGGAAACGGCCGATGAGTTAATAATATATATATATATATATATATATATATATATATATATATATATATATATATATATATATATATATATATATATATATATATATATATATGCAAAAAGATCACAGTAAACAGGTGATATCAAAATATGCAAGAAAACCACTATGAAAAAATAGAAGAATTCCAAGGGCTTTCGTGACTACTCACATTATCAAGGAACTATAACAAGAAACATGACAAGAAGGGCTTATATAAGGGGCGAGACTACACCTCATCAAGGTCATCAAGGTCATTGATATAATATATATAAATGACCTTGATGAGGGAATTACTAGTGATATGAGCAAATTCGCCGACGACACGAAGATAGGTAGGATAATTGATTCAAACATAGATGTCATAGAACTTCAGGAAGATTTAGACAAACTTAATTCGTGGTCAGAAAAGTGGCAGATGCAGTTCAATGTAGATAAATGCAAGGTTCTGAAGCTCGGGAGTGTCCATAACCCAAGCACTTATAAGTTAAATAACGTAGAACTTAGCCATACAGATTGCGAGAAGGACTTGGGGGTGATGGTAAGCAGCAACCTTAAACCAAGACAGCAATGCCTAAGCGTACGTAATAAGGCAAATAGATTACTGGGATTTATATCAAGAAGTGTTAGCAACAGAAGTCCAGAGGTTATATTACAGCTTTATACATCATTAGTAAGGCCTCACCTAGATTACGCAGCTCAGTTCTGGTCTCCATATTACAGAATGGACATAAATTCGTTAGAAAACATTCAGCGTAGAATGACTAAATTAATACATAGCATTAGAAATCTTCCTTACGAAGAAAGATTGAAGACCCTAAAATTACATTCACTTGTAAGACGTAGAATGAGGGAGACATGATCGAGGTATACAAGTGGAAAATGGGTATTAACAAAGGGGCTATAAATAAGGTCTTGAGGATATCTCTCCAAGAGAGAACCCGCAATAATGGATTCAAGTTAGATAAGTTTAGATTTAGAAAGGATATAGGAAAGTATTGGTTTGGAAATAGGGTAGTTGATGAGTGGAACAGTCTGCCTAGTAGGGTTATTGAAGCTAGGACCTTGGGTAGTTTCAAATTTAGGTTGGATAAATTCATGAGTGAGAGGGGTTGGATTTGAGTGGGACTCGCGCATGAGTGGGTAGAATTGTCAAAGCTTATTTCTTGGGTAGCATTGAAAATTGGGTTGAGCAAATATTCTGTTAGTGGGACGGATTGTGAAGGACCTGCCTAGTATGGGCCAACAGGCCTGCTGCAGTGTTCCTCCTTTCTTATGTTCTTATGTTATGTTCTTATCACACTAACAAAGACTACACCTCACAGTAGCGTAACATCTCACGACTCTGTGAAGAGGAACATAAGAAAGGACCTGAAACTCTTCCCAAGAATTAAGATTAGTCCAATTTATCATTAAATTCTTCCCAAATTTTATTAATTATAAATGAATCCAATTTATATAAACCAAAAGAAATATTCATATTATTTTCAAAACTGCTTTTAATGAAACATGATTCTATTATATTTCTCTCAACCATGGACTTGCTTGATACAACCTTCTCAGCATTTTGAAAATCAATTGGATGGTTAAAATCTCTCACATGAATAAATAGAGCATTAGAATCTTGTCCAGTTCTAATGCTATATTTATGTTGTTTTAATCTTAGTTCAAGACTTTTACCAGTTTGACCATAATAAACTTTATCGCATATTTTACAGGGAATCTTATAGACACATCCGTCAGCATTTTGGGGGGAATTTTTTATCAAAAGTCTTTTTACTGTATCAAGATTTTTAAATACAACTTTGATATTAAAATTCTTAAGAAAGGAAGGCATATCAACCAAGTTTTCATGGTAAGGGAGAACCAACATATTTTTGGTTGAATAAGGTTGGTTGTCCCTTTTGGATTGTAAAAAGTATTCCTAGCTATTTTAAAAGATTTATCAATTATGTTTCTTGGGTATTTTAAATCATTAGATATTTCATAAATTTTAGAGATTTCTTCATCTATGAACTCTGGACTACAAATACGTAAAGCTCTCAAAAACATTGAAGAAAAAACCGACACTTTAACTCTAACTTGATGTGAAGAGTAATAGTGTACATAGAACAATTATTTGTAGGTTTCTGTAAATTTTAAATTTAAAATAAATGTTACCCTTAATAATAAAAACATCTAGGAAGGGCAATGAGTTATTTACTTCAAATTCAACAGTAAAATTTATAGAATGAGCTAAGCTATTTAATTTAACAAGGAAATGGTTTATATCTACATTCTTAGGCATAAGGCACAAAATATCATCAACATATCTATACCACTTAGCTCTATTGGGAAGGATAGTGTTAAGCAATCTTGTTTCGAAAAATTCCATATATAAGTTACTAAGAACAGGTGAAAGAGGATTTCCCATTGCCATACCAAACTTCTGAGTGTAAAACTCATCATTAAATACAAATTTTGCATCAACAATACAAAGTTTAATAAGTTTAATGATAGTAGGAACTGGCAATGGTAAATCATAATTAACCAGTTCTTCAGATAAGAAACTTAGTAAATCATCAACTGGAACTTTTGTAAACAAGGAGGTAACATCAAAACTAACCATATTGAAATCATTTAAATCAGTCAAGGTGCTTAATTTATCAACTAAATCTAAGTTGTTTTTAACATTAAAATTAGAAATTTTTCCAACAATTGGGCTCAAAATATCAACAAGCCATTTAGAAAGTTTATAAGAAACTGAACCTATAGAGCTAATAATTGGTCTAACAGGATTATAAGGTTTGTGTGTTTTTATTAATCCATACATATAAGGTAAAGATGGATTAGTGGAAGTAAATTTTTTAATTAATTCATCTTTGCCCTTCAATAGATGTTTTATTGCTTTATTGAAATTGCTGTTGACAGTTTCTAAGGGATTCTTTCTAAGTTTAGAATAGGTTTCAAAATCATCTAGGAGGTTATTCATTTTATCTTGGTAATCGGTTTCTTTCATAATTACAATTGCATTAATTTTATCTGCTTTAGTAAGACGCAAATTTTTATTATTCAAAAGTGAATCATAAGACTTAAAAAATCTTTGAGGGCAATTGGGAATATTTTGTTTTAACATTGAGCTATATACCATCCCCTTACTAATATTAATTTCATCAGTGGATAAATCAGAGGATTTTTCTAAATTACAAAAGGCTTTTGCAATTTCAACATTATTAAGGGACAACCAACCTTATTCAACCAAAAATATGTTGGTTCTCCCTTACCATGAAAACTTGGTTGATATGCCTTCCTTTCTTAAGAATTTTAATATCAAAGTTGTATTTAAAAATCTTGATACAGTAAAAAGACTTTTGATAAAAAATTCCCCCCAAAATGCTGACGGATGTGTCTATAAGATTCCCTGTAAAATATGCGATAAAGTTTATTATGATCAAACTGGTAAAAGTCTTGAACTAAGATTAAAACAACATAAATATAGCATTAGAACTGGACAAGATTCTAATGCTCTATTTATTCATGTGAGAGATTTTAACCATCCAATTGATTTTCAAAATGCTGAGAAGGTTGTATCAAGCAAGTCCATGGTTGAGAGAAATATAATAGAATCATGTTTCATTAAAAGCAGATTTGAAAATAATATGAATATTTCTTTTGGTTTATATAAATTGGATTCATTTATAATTAATAAAATTTGGGAAGAATTTAATGATAAATTGGACTAATCTTAATTCTTGGGAAGAGTTTCAGGTCCTTTCTTATGTTCCTCTTCACAGAGTCGTGAGATGTTACGCTACTGTGAGGTGTAGTCTTTGTTAGTGTGATGTGACTGTGAGGTGTAGTCTCGCCCCTTATATAAGCCCTTCTTGTCATGTTTCCTGTTATAGTTCCTTGATAATGTGAGTAGTCACGAAAGCACTTGGAATTCTTCTATTTTTTCATAGTGGTTTTCTTGCATATATATATATATATATATATATATATATATATATATATATACAGTGGTACCTCGGTATACTTCCTTAATCCGTTCCAGGACCTGGGACTTATACCAACCAGGACGTATACCAAACGAATTTTCCCATAAGAAATATAGGGAAAAAGATTAATCCGTTCCCATGAAAAAAAAACGTATTGTTATTGGCATATTATACAATGATTTGGATGTATAAAATAATTTAAACACTGCTTAATACTAATATTTGTAATTTAAACACTGCTTAATACTAAAATACATACAAACATACAAAAGAATTAGATGAAATAAATGCAAATTTAACCTCATTTATTTTGCTGAATAGAGTTGAGTGCCTACTAGGATAGTGCTGAGAAGCGAGGAGGAGGAAATGTTATTGTTTGGAAGGAGAGTCCCATTCTCTCTTTTGTCTCTTTTCTCTATTTGGACCTGGTTGAAGCTCACCAGGTTTGACTTTTACTAAAAATCTGTCCAAAGAACTTAGCTTCTGCCTTCTCCTCAGGATGTTTCGGAAATGTGACATTGTCTTGTTATTCAAGACAATGCTATTATGGCTTGTTTGGGCTTTGTTGGGGTGGTACTTCTCTGCAAAGTTTTTGACGTCCATCCATTTGGCAAAGATTTCCTTGATTAATGAAGTAGGGGCTTCCTCTATCTCCTCTTCCGAGCCTGAAGAGAGTGCATCCATCTTAGTCTTGTGCTCCTCCTTCTCAAGTTCCTGCAGCTCCTCAGTGGTCAGCTCTTCCCTGTGCCCCTCCACTAACTCCTCCACATCGAGAGAGAGGTAAACAAGGGTAACACGCTTTGTCGTGACTCATTTTGATCCATACAAGTTCTAGCACGCGAGTCGCATTCTAAACAAAGGTCGTATACCAAGCAAAAATTTTCGCGTCCAAACAGGACGTATACCAAGTTGGACTTATTCTAAAGCGGACGTATACCGAGGCACATATATATATATATATATATATATATATATATATATATATATATATATATATATATATATATATATATATATATATATATATATATATATATATATATATATATATATATATATATATTTTTTTTTTTTTTTAATTATATATATATATATATATGCAAGACAACCACTATGAAAAATACAGGAATTCCAAGCGCTTTCGAGTACTACATTATCAAGGAACATAGTTCCTTGATAATGTGAGTGTCACGAATGCGCTTGGAATTCCTCTATTTTTCATAGTGGTTGTCTGGCATATTTTGATATCACCTGTTTACTGTGATCTTTTTGCATATATATATATATATATATATATATATATATATATATATATATATATATATATATATATATATATATATACACATATATATACATATATATATATATTTTTTTTTCAACAAGTCGGCGTCTCCCACCGAGGCAGGGTGACCCAAAAGAAAGAATATCCCAGACACCTCCTTTAAAGTGCACCCATTGTACTTCCCATTTCCAGGACTCAAGTCCAACTAAATCAATTAACTGGTTTCCTGAATCCCTTCACAAAATGTTACCCTGCTCACACTCCAACAGATAGTCCCAAAACCATTCATCTCCATTCACTCCTATCTAACACGCTCACACATGCTTGCTGGAAGTCCAAGCCCCTCGCCCACAAAACCTCTTTACCCCCTCCCTCCAACCTTTTCTAGGACGACCCCTACCCCGCCGTCCTTAACCTACATATTTATACGCTCTCCAAGTCATTCTACTTTGATCCATTCTCTCTAAATGACCAAACCACCTCAACAACCCCTCTTCAGCCCTCTGACAAATACTTTTAGTAACTAAACACCTTCTCCTAATTTCCACATTCCGAATTTTCTGCCCTTAGACAGGACATCTCCACTGCCTCCAGCCTCCTCCTCGCTGCAGCATTTGCAACCCATGCTTCACACCCATATAAGAGTGTTGGTACCACTATACTTTCCTACATTCCCTTCTTTGCCTCCATGGATAACGTTTTTTGTCTCCACAGATACCTCAACGCACCACTCACCTTTTTTCCTTCATCAATTCTATGGTTAACCTCATCCTTCATAAACCCATCCGCTGACACGTCAACTCCCAAATATCTGAAAACATTTACTTCTTCCACAATCCCTCTCTCCAATGTGATATCCAATTTTTCTTTATTTAAATCGTTTGATACCCTCATCACCTTACTCTTATCTATGTTCACTTTCAACTTTCCACCTTTACACACTCTCCCAAACTCGTCCACTAAACTTTGCAACTTTTCTTTAGAATCTCCCATAAGCACAGTATCATCAGCAAAAAGTAACTGTGTCAACTCTCATTATGCAGTTAATTCCCCATAATTTAATCCCACCCATCTCCCCAACACCCTAGCATTTACTTCTTTTACAACACCATCTATAAATATATTAAACAACCATGGTGACATTACACATCCCTGTCTAAGATCTACTTTTACCGGGAAGTAATCTTCCTCTCTCCTACACACCCTATCCTGAGCCTCACTATCCTCATAAAAACTCTTTACAGCCTTCAGTAACTTACTACCTATTCCATACACTTGCAACATTTTCCACATAGCTCCCCTATCCACTCTATCATATGCCTTTTCTAAATCCATAAATGCAATGAAAACAACTTCTCTACCTTTATCTAAATACTGTTCACATATATGCTTCACTGTAAACACTTGATCTACACATCCCCTACCCACTCTAAGGCCTCCTTGCTCATCTGCAATCCTACTCTCTGTCTTACCTCTAATTATTTCAATAATAACCCTGCCATACACTTTACCTGGTATACTCAGTAAACTTATTCCCCTATAATTTTTACACTCTCTTTTATCCCCCTTCCCTTTATATAAAGGAACTAGACATGCTCTCTGCCAATCCCTAGGTACCTTCCCTCTTTCATATATTTATTAAACAAAAATACCAACCACTCCAGCACTGTAACCCCCCCTGCTTTTAACATTTCTGTCATGATCCCGTCAGTTCCAGCTGCTTTACCCCTTTTCATTCTATGTAATGCTTCACGCACCTCCCCCACACTCACATCCTGCTCTTCTTCACTCCTAAACGATGTTGTACCTCCCTGGCCAGTACATGAAATTACCGCCTCCCTTTTTTCATCGACATTTAAAAGTTCCTCAAAATATTCCCGCCATCTACACAATACCTCCAGCTCCCCATCTACTAACTCCCCTACTCTGTTTTTAACTGACAAATCCATTCGTTCCCTAGGCTTTCTTACCTTGTTTATCTCACTCAAAAAAATTTCTTGTTTACAGCAAAATTTCTTGACAAAGCCTCTCCCATTCTTTCATCCGCTCTTCTTTTGCACTCTCTCATCACTCTCTTCACCTTTCTTTTACTCTCCATATACTCTGCTCTTCTATTAACACTTCTGTTTTGTAAAAACCTCTCATAAGCTACCTTTTTCTCTTTTATCACACCCTTTACTTCTTCATTCCACCACTCACTCCTCTTTCCTCCTGCAACCACAATCCTATAGCCACAAACTTCTGCCCCACATTCTAATACTGCATTTTTAAAACTATCCAAACTCTCTTCAACCCCCCCCACTACTCATACTTGCACTAGCCCACCTTTCTGCCAATAGTTGCTTATATCTCACCTAAGTTCCTCCTACCTTAGTTTATACACTTTTACCTCTCTCTTACTTGATGTTGCCATTTTCTTTTTGTCCCATCTACCTATTACTCTAACTGTAGCTGCAACCAAATAATGATCCGATATATCCGTTGCCCCTCTATAAACATGTACATCCTGAAGCCTACCCATCTACCTTTTATGCACCAATACATAATCCAACAAACTACTTTCCTTACGTGCTATATCATACCTTGTATATTTATTTATCCTCTTTTTCATAAAATATGTATTACTTATTACCAAACCTCTTTCTACACATAGCTCAATTAATGGTTCCAAATTTACATTTACCCCGGGCACCCCAAATTTACCTACTACTCCCTCCACAACATTTTTACCCACTTTAGCATTAAGATCCTCAACCACAATTACTCTCTCACTTGGTTCAAAACTCCCCACACACTCACTCAACATTTCCCAAAATCTCTCTCTCTCCTCTACACTTCTCTCTTCTCCTGGTGCATAAACACTTACTATAACCCACTTTTCACATCCAACCTTTATTTTACTCCACGTAATCCTTGAATTTATACATTTATATTCCCTCTTACCTGCCATAACTGATTATTCAACATTATTGCCACTCCTTCTTTAGCTCTAACTCTATTTGAAACCCTGACCTAATCTTATTTATTTCTCCCACTGAAACTCTCCTACCCCTTCAGCTTTGTCTCACTTAAAGCCAGGACATCCAGCTTCTTTTCATTCTAACATCTACAATCATCTCTTTCTTATCATTCGCATAACATTCACGCACATTCAAACATCCCACTTTGACGGTTTTCTTCTTTTCTTTTAGTAAGCTATACAGGAAAAGGGGTTACTAGCCCATTGTTCCTGGCATTTTAGTTGACTTTTACAACACGCATGGCTTACGGAGGAAGATTGTTATTCCACTTCCCATGGATATGAAAGGAAAAGCAATAAGAACAAGAACTATTAAGATAAAATCAAAGAAAACTTAGATGAGTGTGTATACATAAACGTGTACATGTTTGCGTAGCGTGACCTAAGTGTAAGTAGAAGTAGCAAGACGTACCTGAAATCTTGCATGTTTATGAGATAGAAAAAAGACACTAGCAATCCTACCATCATGTAAAACAAATACAGGCTTTTGTTTTACACTCACTTGGCAGGACGGCAGTACCTCCCTGGGTGGTTGCTGCTACCAACCTACTACCTAATATATATATATATATATATATATATATATATATATATATATATATATATATATATATATATATATATATAATGTGAGAAATAGCTTTTGAAGTAGATAGAAAATGGTTAGTATCATTGTCATGTTAGGTTACATTTATTATTTGCACACGTACTTTGAGGAGAGGTGGAGAAACAATGAGAGTATAGGTAGTGATCTGCAATGTTACACTACAGTGACTTAACAGAAGTTGGCCGCCTTGTGTCACTTGGTGGGTGGCTGATGTGTGTGTGTGTGTGTATGTACTCACCTATATGTACTCACCTATATGGGGCTGCAGGGGTCGAGGCATAGCTCCTGGCCCCGCCTCTTCACTGGTCGCGACTAGGTCACTCTTCCTGCTCCATGAGCTTTATCATACCTCTTATTAAAGCTATGTATAGATCCTACCTCCACTACATCACTTCCCAGGCTATTCCACTTCCTGACAATGCTGTGACTGAAGAAATACTTCCTAACATCCCTGTGATTATCTGAGTCGTCATCTTCCAACTGAGACCCGTTGTTGCTGTGTCCCATCTCTGGAACATCCTGTTTGTCCACCTTGTCATTCCTTTCAGTATTTTATATACCGTTATCATATTCCCCCTATCTCTCCTGTCCTCCAGTGTCGTCAGGTCGATTTCCCTTAACCTCTAATCGTAGGACCTTAGCTTCAGGACTAGTCTTGTTGCAAACCTTTACATTTTCTCTAGTTTCCTTACGTGCTTGGCTGGTGTGGGTTCCAAACTGGTGCTGCATACTCCAATATAGGCCTAACGTACACTGTGTACAGGATCGTGAACTATTCCTTATTAAGATGTCGGAATGCTGTTCTAAGGTTTGCTAGGCGCCCATATGCTGCAGCAGTTATTTGGTTTATGTGCCCGGGGTTATACTCACCCCAAGATCCTTTTCCTTGAGTGAGGTTTGTAGTCTCTGGCCCCCCTAGACTGTACTCCGTCTGCGGTCTTCTTTGCCCTTTCCCAATCTTTATGACTTTGCACTTAGTGGGGTTGAACTCCAGGAGCCAATTGCTGGACCAGGCTTGCAGCCTGTCCAGATCTCTTTGTAGTTCTGCCTGGCCCTCGTCCGACTGATTTTTTCTCATCAGCTTCACATCATCTGCAAACAGGGACACTTCTGAGTCTATTCCTTCCGTCATGTCGTTTACAAATACCAGAAACAGCACCGGTCCTAGGACTGATCCCTGTGGCACCCCGCTCGTTACAGGCGCCCACTCTTACACGTCGTCACGTACCATGACTCGCTGTTCTCTTCCTGACATGTATTCCCTGAACCATTGTAGTGCCTTCCCTGTTATCCCTGCCTGTGTGTGTGCGTGTGTGTGTGTGTGTGTGTGTGTGTGTGTGTGTGTGTGTGTAGATCCCTGTGTATATGAATGTACGCATTTGTGCGTGTACGCGATACTTAATATATCTGCTAATGAGATATATGTAATGGAAAAAAAACTCGCTTAAGAGCTAATTAAGAAGGTTTCCAGATTCCTTCCAGGCAAGAACTTTAAAGACACACTAAATCTTCCACTACTACACTGAGGCTCCAGCTAAAACACTCACAAAAACACATGAATAACATTAGGAACAAATGTATCCACAGACACATCGTATATATTTGGGACATTAAATGCAACTTCGCTACAATAAATTCCTATAATATTGCTTTAATCGTTCTCTAGTAGCTTTGATGTGCTTTCCTCATTCTAATGACTAGTTAAATAGCCACTTCCATTGACTTTTAATATTACAACGTTAACTCATTTTTGTAAGGCCCCTCCTAAGAGCCATGTCTCTCTCAGCAGTTGTTTGATCAGTTCCTTGTCTATGACAGGCGCTCTTACTATAGCCACTGTTATTAGTTACTGTCGTTGTACACAAATAACCCGCACATAGAAGAGAGGAGCTTACGACGACGTTTCGGTCCGACTTGGACCATTTACAAAGTCACAGTGACTTTGTAAATGGTCCAAGTCGGACCGAAACGTCGTCGTAAGCTCCTCTCTTCTATGTGCGGGTTATTTGTGCATTGTGCCTTATTTTTGTTATTTACTGTCGTTGTCACTGTTTGTTACTGTCATTGTCTGTTCTGGTATTTATTGTTATCACTTCTTACTGAAACTTTAGTTTGTTGAATTACTGTTTCTCTCATTGATGGCTACTGCTATTGCTATTGGTACTTTTACTGCTTCCGTCACATCTGCTATTCACTCTTATTGTCACCTCTAGATACTGGTGTTGTTACTTATGCTAGTTCCCGCTAGTGTCAACTCTCCTAGTCAATCTTATTTTCACTTCTAGTTATTGTTATTATTTGTCAGAAAAATCGCAGAAAACATAAAACAAAAGGATGAGAGAGATCCAGCGCAGGTGGCAACTTAAAAAAAAAATATCTTGGGCAAACTGGGAAGGACTATTTTTTACTTGCTCTAGTCTAGACCTACATCACTTGTTTTCAGTTAAGGTAATGCATAAAGTGTGTGTGTGTGTGTGTGTGTGTGTGTGCGGAGAAGAAAAGTCACTCTCCCGTATGCTACAAAATAATGTATATAAAACCAACAAATATAGAAAAGAGACAAGTATACACTGTTAGGTAAGTTTGGTATGGAACCCCCTTACCCTCCAAGATCTATCCAGTGGCTTAGTATAACCCTCAGATGGGCGATACTTTTCAGTCACAGCGTTTCCTGAAGCTAAGTTCACACACACACACACACACACACACACACACACACACACACACACACACACACCATATATATATATATATATATATATATATATATATATATATATATATATATATATATATATATTATTAATATTATTATTATTATTATTATTATTATTATTATTATTACACTATCGTAGTTGGAAGAAATCAAAACTAGGCTATTAAATGGACCAGAAATCTGGATAACAAATTGTCATGAACGACCCGAAATACCGTCCAATTCCCGTCTCCTTTTTGTCGGGTCAGTTGTGGGTATACTGACACCCTTCTTGGGGTACTCTCGGTACGCGAAATGACCTGGCAGTATCAGCAGTCAACTACCAGAAAACAAGGGACGGGGGATGGAACGAGAATGATTCGTAACCGATTTGAAATTTATGACTGAATTTATTGTAAGAAAAACTTAGCAATAATATGGTTACAGGGCAGAAAACATTTCTATTTTATAAACTCAGTCCCATGGAAGCGCCTATAGGCCACCCACAGTGCATGAACCAGGGCAATAATTACGTAGCAACGCTACGTTCTTGTTTCTTGAGTCTCTCACAGAAGAGGTTGAGATAGGGTGAGTCTCTGTCGCACTTGGCTAGACAATTTTAAACAAATCTGTTGACAAGCTTAAGGGAATTTGCAAATATTCCAGAAATTTGTTAAGCTAGTGTAAGTACTACTCCAAAAACAAGACACAAAATACGGCAAAGACGTATATTATATGAATATTTTTCTAATGAAATTTTTAATGAAGTTCCATGGAGGGTTTGCAATTGCAAATCCCTGGTTACAGTCTTCCAATCCAGTCAAGTAAGAAGATAAAAGTATTCATCACAGCTTCTCCAAGACATTAATTATAGATGGAGACAAGACCTCTACGCAGAATTTTGTTACAGTAGCGATAAGAAGTCTTTGTAAAGACTTGTAGGCGAAGGTGACAGCTGGTAGGTTTAGTGTTTTTGAAAAAAAAAAATTAAGTCACCATGGCCGAACATGTTGTATGGAAGACATGGAATAGCATGTCTCTGTTTGAGTCTCCGCAAATTTCTCATATAAAAGTTAACTATTTATAGTAGTTTGCAGACTCTAAACACACACACACAGTTCCACACAAGAGATTAGTGCAAAAGCTGGAGGACCAGGCAGGGATAACAGGGAAAGCACTACAATGGATCAGGGAATACCTGTCAGGAAGACAGCAGCGAGTCATGGTACGTGGCGAGGTGTCAGAGTGGGCGCCTGTAACGAGCGGGGTTCCACAAGGGTCAGTCCTAGGACCGGTGCTGTTTCTAGTATTTGTGAACGACATGACGGAAGGAATAGACTCCGAAGAGTCTCTGTTTGCAGATGATGTGAAGTTGATGAGAAAAATTCAATCGGAGGACAAGGCAGAACTACAGAGGGATCTGGAGAGGCTGCAGGCCTGGTCCAGCAACTGATTCCTCGAGTACAACCCCACCTAGTGCAAAGTCATGAAGATTGAGGAAGGGCAAAGAAGACCACAGACGGAGTAGAGTCTAGAGGGCCAGAGACTACAAACTTCACTCAAGGAAAAAGATCTTGGGGTGAGTATAACACCAGGCACATATCCTGAGACGCACATCAACCAAATAACTGCTGCAGCATACGGACGCTTAGCAAACCTAAAAACAGCATTCCGACATCTTAATAAAGAATCATTTAGGACCCTGTACACAGTGTACGTTAGGCACATATTGGAGTATGCAGTGCCATTTTGGAACACACATCTAGCCAAGCATGAAAGAAAACTAGAGAAAGTGCAAAGGTTTGCAACAAGACTAGTCCCGGAGCTATGGGGTATGTCCTACGAGGAGAGGTTAAGGGAAATCGACCTGACGACACTGGAAGACAGGAGAGATAGGGGGATATGATACCGACATATAAAATACTGAGAGGAGTCGACAAGGTGGACAGAGACAGGATGTTCCAGAGATGGGACACAGCAACAAGGGGTCACAGTTGGAAGTTGAAGACTCACAGGGATGTTAGGAAGTATTTCTTCAGTCACAGAGTTGTCAGAAAGTGGAATTATCTGGAAAGTGATGTAGTGGAGGCAGGATCCATACATAGCTTTAAGAAGAGGTATGATAAAGCTCATGGAGCGGGAAGAGTGACTGAGTAGCGGCCAGTGAAGAGGCGGGGCCAGGAGCTGTGATTCGACCCCTGCAACTACAACTAAGTGAGTACATAAACACACACACACGCACAAACAAACAAACAACTCTCCACAGGCGCCAAAAAATCGAAAAGTAATGATAGAATAAATCGGCAGGTAACAGCACCTAAACCGCACTGTCCCACTTGTACTTGGACAAACTCTCCTATGCAGGACCAGATTTCATTTTCTTCGATATGGACTAGTTAGAGCGAAATATTGTGTAAATAAAGACACGTTTTGCATACTTGCGTCTTAGTCCAAATGATGATGCAGAAAAGAAAATAAATTTAGAGCAAAAAAGACTCACTAGAGTATGTAAACATAATCGTACCAGTAATAATGGAGTGTTAGTGGAAATAGCCATAAAACAGGAAAGGATAGCCTAGACAATAACAGGTACCAGACAGAGAATAACAGGTATAGTAAATATGTAAATTGCTTTCCATCCAAATGGATCTTATCAGGAAGAGTTCGCTAACTTCCAATATATGTTTTTTTTTTCAGTTATTGGAGAAGCGAATCATCTAAAGCCAAATTTCATCATCTAAAAAAAAAATGGATAATTGCCCCCCAAAATTGGTAGTCATTTTAATATATAATAGTGATGTGAGAATGCGGTGTGGAACGGAAGTCTTGGAACCTTCACAAGGTTATTCCAAATCCGTTATGTCTAAAAAGTATGAAATATGCTGCTGGGTTTGTTTACGGTAATATATTGTAATATTTCGGAGAGCTTTT
>WNWK01000883.1:0-65000 GCA_009830355.1 Cherax destructor | reverse complement strand
GACGTAACGCTGTATAAAACAGATCCTCTGCCACCAGTGTCTTTATTCACAGCATACTGCCTCTCACTTCAGCCTTCCTCTCCCGTTTGTTCAGTAGTTATTTGTGAGGTAATGTGTTTAAGGCCTTGCAAATTAATTGCAAGAAGATAAAATATCAGTCAATAATAAATCCCAAGCGAGGCTGTTTACTTCTCTAAGTCTGCTTGCATTAAGACTGAACAAACTATGTCGTGGAGTTCAACAAATATATTTGAACTGATGTCATTTGTTCATGAACTCTTCATGAACAGATTTGATAGGATTTATTTCCAACTTTGGGTTTAATGTTCGTAGCTCGCAGCTACGATTTTTTTCTGAAATATTTTTTTTCTTTTTCAGTCCTCTAAATATCTAGTTTCATTTTGCTGCATATTGTTTCTGCGGCGCCCTTTTCTAAATATGTTCATGTCAGAATTGTTTCTAAAATACTTTGCATTTTCTCCCAGTTGTGTTTTACTCTGTCAGATTTTATTAATAGTGAACGTAATTTGCCATTAATTAACCTTATTTAATAAGCTGTCGGAGTCGCCTTACAATCTTTGAAGTTCAAGTGTTCTTTTAAGTTTACTTGCAAGTTTTATGTTAATGAATTCAAACATATTGACGGCATTAACAATTATCATGTCATTTATGTATATTAAAACAAAACCGGTCCCAAGACCCTTGTGGCAGGTTAAAAAAATACTGCCTTCTTGTAGTCTAGAAATATTCTTCCTTCTCACACTTCTCTTTCCTGGCTAATATTCTTTCTTAGGTCTGTAATAAGTTTGTGGACTATAATTTATTTTTCCAGGATGTTATTATTGACATGTAACTTGGTGTTCCCTGTTGTCATGTTATATTTTTCGTTACTCGGTATATTTTAATTGTCAGGTTTGGTGATCTGCAGTTCAGGGCTTCCTTACGTAACAGCTCTCATTGTTGCAATAGCCATGTGGATATTGCAACAATTATTATGGTGTATATATGCGTACACATCAACTTGTAGTTGGAAGGTTCGATTATTAGCTGCTGGTATCACATCTCAACTTACAATTAACCGAAGTTGTTGCTCCCAGTCTCTTGGCCTCAAATCATTCCTGTTCTTAAAACTGAGTAATGAATTTCCTTTCATTTCTTCCTAATAGATCTTATTCAACTTTCTTAACACTTCCAAACTAACACTCCTGTGGCTCAACTGCGTTTTTCCATCTATTCCCCATTGTCACCGTTCCCATGTCATACACATTGTCCCCATCTTTTCTGTAAAATCATCTGAATATTATTCATCATAACTGTCTTCCATGCATCATGACTCACGAAATCACAATAACACGACTGCAAACAAATCACAGAAGGAGTGGAGCTCGAACTCATGGCAAGGTACTTCTAAAATTTCGCAGGCCAGTGTGCTATCCATTGGCCCACCCAGGATAATAAGATTCACCAGGTTTCAGTGGTTTGAGGGGACTGGAGCCGAAGCGCGACACAGCCATGCTTAGTGAGATCCGTCTGTAAAAAAAACTTCATTTGTGGTCACAGTGGGGCCCATGCTAACCTCTCTATGGTGTACGGAAATATACATAGTAGGATTAACCTTATTAGGAGGTTGTGTTCCAGAGAATGTGGCGCCAATATCCTACCATCCAAATACACATACATTTGTCCAGCATATTTGTAAAATTCGAGACAAAGTTTACATTTGACAAAGAACACACTCCATATGAACAATATATTGTGAAGTTTATAGATACCAGAACTCATATTGAAATATGTTGTGCACCATGACTCTGTTCCTCAAGGCACAGTACTCGCTCCCATTCTATTCCTCATCCTCATTTCTGACATAGATAGAGATGTAAGCCATAGCTCCGTATCTTCCTTTGCGGATGACACCCGGATTGCCATGACAGTGACCTCCATTGAAGACACTGCAAAACTCCAAGCGGACATCAACCAAATCTTCAAATGGGCCACTCAAAATAATATGAAGTTCAACGAGGAGAAATTTCAAGTACTCAGATATGGAAAACTTGAGGAAATAAAAAATGTATCAAGGTATACGACAAATTCTAACCATACAATAGAGCGAAAAAAAATGTGAAAGACTTGGGAGTGATAATGTCAGAGGATCTCGCCTTTAAATACCACAACAATGTATTTACCTCATCTTGTTCTCTCTTGGCTGGAATACTGCTGTACACTAACGGCCTCCTTCAAGGCTGGCGACATTGCAGATTTGGAGAGTGTACAACGAACTTTCACGGCACACATAAGTACGATAAAGCATCTAAATTACTGGGAACGGTTGAAGGCCCTTGATCTGCATTCCCTGGAATGCAGGCGAGAGAGATACATGATAATATACACTTGGAAGGTCCTGGAGGGATTGGTACCAAACCTACACACGAAAATCACTCCCTATGAAAGCAAAAGACTCGGCAGGAGATGCAACATTCCCCCGATGAAAAGCAGGGGCGCCACGAGTACATTGAGAGACAACACCATAAGTGCCCGGGGCCCAAGACTGTTCAACTGCCTCTCAGCATACATTAGGGGAATTACCAATAGACCCCTGGCTGTCTTCAAGAAGGCACTGGACAGGCACCTAAAGTCAGTACCTGACCAACCGGGCTGTGGTTTGTACGTCAGTTTGCGTGCGGCCGGCAGTAGCAGCCTGGTCGATCAGACCCTGATCCACCATGAGGCCTGGTCTCAGACCGAGCCGCGGGGGCGTTGACCCCCGAAATCTTCTCCAGGTAAACTCTAGGGTAAACCATGCTTAGTAAGTTATGATTCCACAATCTCTCATTGAACTGTAGCGTTACATGGAAGTAATTCATGGGATGTATTCCAGTGTACACAATGGCCTGTATATCTTACTTGAATGGACAAAGCAGTGGATTCTTGTCCAGTAGCTATTATATATATATGTTGCTTAACTCTGGTCTCAAGAGACTTACCAGTTTGTCCTAAATAAAAGCTATCACAACTTACACAAGGGATGGAATATACATACGCCAAAGATGCCTTTGGGAGAATTTTTGATTAATTTTTGTTTCATGGTATTGTCATATTTAAGAAAAAACAACTTTAACATTTTAAAGTATTCAAGAACTTGTAGAAGGCGAGAGATATTTTCAATATTTACCAATAAATTCTCAAGCTAATACTCGGTATTTGACCTTGTCTTGTAGTTTTTTTTAATTTTATGAAAAGCATTAGCAATTAAATATTCGTAGATATTATAAGTCAGAAGCAATTTCATAATTTTTTTTAACTTCCCCATCATAGAATTCGGGGCTACAAATCCTACCGGCTCTCAAAATTATAGAAGTAAATACAGTTTGTTTAATATGTGATTGGTGATTCGAATAATAATGTATGTATGAATATATGTTAGTAGGCATATGTTAGAACTTGAACGTTCTGCCAGATATACGACATGGGTTCGAGTTCTTGGCTAGTCACAGTATTGTTATTGATATATACATATGTATATATATATATATATATATATATATATATATATATATATATAATATATATATATATATATATATATATATATATATATATATATATATATATATATATATATATATATATATATATATATATATATATATATATATCATTCATTTTTTGGCCATTGTTTCAATTTCCTGGGAGGCGGAGGTAAGTAGCTGGCTGCCTCTTAGCCTGAGGCAGACAATCTTAGGTCTCACCAAAGGGACCGCCGGCCGCAGCCTCGCACCCCACAACCATCACGTTAGGCTCCGCCTTCTAATTAAACAATGTATCGGTTTATCTTTACTTCATGATTTATCGCAATCACCCTCAATCAGATATTGACCGTGTTGTGACCGCTTCGGTGTCTGGTGGTGCATGTGTCCCTTGGGTTCGTGTGTATTCCCCGGGTTGTGGTGGTGTTTGTCGGTGTGTGTTCCCGGAGCCGTGGTGTTTGTTGTTGTTCGTTGTGTATTCTCAGAGCCGTGGTGTTTGTCGATGGGTGTTCCCAGAGCCGTGGTGTTTGTCGTTGTGTGTTCCCAGAGCCGTGGTGTTTGTCGTTGTGTGTTCCCAGAGCCGTGGTGTTTGTCGATGTGTATTTTCAGAGCCGTGGTGTTTGTCGATGGGTGTTCCCAGAGCCGTGGTGTTTGTCGATGGGTGTTCCCAGAACCGTGGTGTTAGGGAGCGTGTTTACCCATGTTGTCGCTGCTCTTCAGTGTGTGTTTTCCCGGGTTCTGGTGTTTCTTAGATTGTGTGTCTCTTGAGTTATTTTGTGTTCTCTAGGACTTTGTATCTCTGAGTTTGCTCCTGGGGTCTTGTGTGTTCCCTGGGTGCGAGTGTTTGTCAGTGTGTGTGTGTGTGTGTGTGTGTGTTGTGTGTGTGTGAGTGTTACATACTCCAAGTACATTACATTTTATTTAGGGTACATTACACATCCATTTATTTAATCTCTGCTTAGTCGAGGTGGCAGTTAGAGACTGCAAATGTCGCAGCCCTGACTGCGCTATGAATAGCAGCGTGGTTTAAATGTCAGCCATTCAGAGAAAAGGGTTGACTCCAGACAAATTGGCGTAACATCTGAATCCTTAGTCTGGACTCAGTTTCTCATTTGTACGGCTGAGGACACATACCGGTCTTTTTTGTATGAGTTATAAGCCTATAGCAGTGCGCGAATTCTCTTTGCTCTCTCACTTATTGTAATTCTCATGTGTATGATATCTGCCTACACTACTTCTCCATTCCATTCTGTACATATTGTAAATGTTGGTTGGTGGAATATATGTATAATTAGAAAAAAACTATCCTTAGTGTTTGTCTTTGCCTTTATGACTCTTGGTGCTTTCCTTAGCTGGCGACTTAACTTACGTCCAGGCACTACAGGACTTTTATTTGTAACTGTGTTCGAAATATTGGGCTCCCTGGGTCCTGGAGTTTCTCGGTATACGCCCGCTGGGTCCTGGTGTTAGTCATTGCGTGTGGCCTAAGTCCTGGAATCTGTCAGTGCTACCAAGTTATGGTGTGTGTCCCAGAGTGTTGTTGTTTGTTGATAAAGTGCGTATCTTGAACTAGATTTTTTTTAGTCAATGTTCTTTGATTTTTGTTTTTTTTTGGTTTTTGGGTCCACTGAGACCTTGTTTGTGTATATGTATTACTGGGGCATATTCTTTGTTAGTCTGTTTGAAGGTCGTGTTGTGTCCCCAGTGTTTTGATTTCGTTAGTGTCTATGTATAAAGACATCACTTAATGTATATTTCCTAAATTCTCGTGGATCTTAATGTGTGTTCAAGGATATCTTTGACATTGTTATCATATGACGTATCTCGCTAGGTATAGTTGATTTCAGAGTCCATCCTGGTGTCTTGATGTTTGTTGCTATGTGTCCTTGAGACCTCGAGGCTGTTTCAGAGCGTTCATGCGTGATATAAACAGTCAGTACGTGCCTCTTGATCAAAGAATGCCCCTGGGCATGAGCCTCTCATAACGTGTGTTTGAGGTGTGTTGGCTGTCTTCGTGATGTTGTCCATGAAGGTTTCTGGGACTCCTTGGCTATAATAGATCATGTCTGGCTTCTGTTATCAGTCACCGCATTTTTTTTTGAATCTCAGTGTATTACGCAAAGGTCTGTAAGATCGATTCATGAATGAATTAAACACTTGTGCAATGTATGGAAACCTACCTCCTCTAAGTCTTCCAGTTGTAGCCTATGTTACGATATTAATTCCTCGAATCTCACAGTGAATAAAGACTGTGAATCGCATGTAGAGGTAACCTTCTTGTTGTAAAACATGTCTCCATAACAAAAGGTACCTTATTAAGTCTATCTCAGACTTAACAAAGCAGTATTAGGAACGTAATATCACGTAAAAGTCTGGGTCTCTTACATGTCTGTCACATTCTATTTAGTCAGCTATTTAATCAGTGTTTATGTTTCTTATGTCTGGAAGCTAACAGTGTTCCTGAGTCAGTGTTCCTGAGTCAGTGTTCCTGAGTCAGGGCTGATATATATCAAACGTTTACTATTATTTTAAGCAGGAGGAAGAAGGACAGAACTAGGAGTATTAGCAGCAGCAGTAGCAGCAGCAGGAGAAGAGGAGGAAAAGGAGAAATAGGAGGAGCAAAAGGAGAAGGAGAATGAGGAGGGAGGAGAAAGAAGAGAATGATGAAGAGGAGGAGAAGTAGTAGTAACAGTAGTAGAAGTAGAAACAATAGGAGTAGTAGTAAGAGGAGGAGGAGGAACTGTAGTAAAGGAGGAGGACGAGTAGAAAAACTAGTACTAGTAATAGTACTATTAGTAGTAGAAATAGTAGTAATTGTAGTATTAGATGTAGTAGTAGCAGCAGCAGTAGTAGTAGTAATTGTATTAATTGTAGTAGTAATAGTTGTAGGAGGAGAAGTAGTTGGAGGAGGATGAAGAGTAGTAATAGGAGGAAGAGTAGTAGTAATAGTACAAGTAGAAATAGTAAGAGGAGGAGAAGTATTAGGATAAGTAGTTGTAGTAGAAACTGCTGTAGTAATAGTAGTAGTAGTAACAATAGCAGTAGTATATGTAGGAGTAGTAGGAGATGGCAATGGAGAAAGAGTAGTGATAGTAGGACTAGTACTAGTAGTAGTGGTAGTGTAAATCACAGCACCTTGTCTTCTTTTGCAGACGATACTAGAATCTGCACCAGACTGATGTGCACTCACGACACCGTCACTCTCCAAGCGGATATAAACCAAGTTGTCTTATGGGCGACGGAAAATAATATTCAACAAGGGAAATTTCAGTTACTCCCTTATTGGAAACTTGACGAAATAGTCACTAGAACGAAGTACACAACAAATTCTAACCACACACTAGAGGAAAAGCAAACGTGGAGGCCTTGGGAGCGATAATATTTAGATGATCTCACTTTCAAGGACCACATCAGTGTTTACTATCACATCTGCGAGGAAAATTATAGGATGGATAATGAGAACTTTCTAAACAAGGGATGCCAAACCAATGATGATCCTCTTTAAGTTACTTGTTCTCTCTAGTCGTGCCGTAACGTCACTCTTCTTATGCTTGGTTGTTTGGGGGATGGGGTTTAATACTTACACGTTTCACAAGAGTCATTAAGGTTGCATGTTACCTGTTAACGTCCAGTCAAGAATGCTTTAATTTCGAAAGCAGGAACTAACTTAATCAGTCAGCGGATATATACGATGAGAGACACACACATCATGGTGTGTCATACATCGTCAGGAGAAAATTTTATATTTGTTTTTTTCTTGTTTTGTAAAGTTTTTAATTATGTTTTTGTATGGTAAGTATATTAGGTGAAGATTGTGTGTGTTGGTCAGGTGATATTCTCCCCTCCATGTTATATTTACATGTTAAGTTGTATACCGAGGGATGTGATGAAGCTACATATATTAATGTTATGGAAGCAAACACACACGCACACACACACGCTCACATACACACACACCGGTGGCCCAGTGGGTAAAACTCTCGCTTCACGCACGGAGGGGCCGGGTTCAATTCCCGGTGGGGCAGAAACATTTCGAAGTGTTTCCTTACACACACACACACACATACATACAACAGGCCTAGTGTCTAATTGACATGTGCCTAGGACAAAATGGTAACTAACACACACACACACGAGCTGTGACTCGACCCCTGCAACCACAACTAGGTGAGTACACACACACACACACACACATTTATAAGAGTGTCATTATGCACTGCACAAGGAGATTCCTCACTAGACTTGTAATTTTAAAACTCACTCCGTACTCAGAACGTCAATACTCACAAATTTGCGTTTGACCATGGTCTTGCATTAGCCTCGCGACCGAGTGTATCTCAGCAATTAGGGGGAGATAAACTTGCAGCATCAGCAATCCTCCTGAGAAGATGAAGTGAGGACGCAGGTGAGGTGATGTTAGTTATCAAGGTAAGGGATTTGACCTCAAAAATTGAAAGGCACACATGAAAATTTTCCATAACCGGGAAATAGACGAATGAAAATGGCGTCACAAATGCATAAAAGGCTAGTAGCTCGGTAGTAGTCTCTTCAGCTTACAACCGAAAGACAAGGGATCAATATCGGCCAGGTAGGGAATTGGGACAACTCTCCCTCAGTCGTTTGGTGCTTGTTCACCTAGCAGTAAGTAGGAGCCTGGGTGTTAGTTGACTTTTGTGTGATACCACGTAGGGTGGTAGTATCCCTGGGATACATATGGTTGTTCTTTAAAGTGAATATAGGTAGGATAACAACCTTAGCTTGTAATTGTATCAGCGTAAACAAACAAATATATATATATATATAGAAGTTTGTGGTTACAGGCGAGTGGGTGCAGGAGGGAAGAGGAGCGATTGGTGGAATGATGATGTAAAGAGAGTAGTAAGGGAGAAAAAGTTAGCATATGAGAGGTTTTTACAAAGTAGAAGTGATGCAAGGAGGGAAGAGTATATGGAGAGAAAAAGAGAGGTTAAAAGAGTGGTGAAGCAATGTAAAAAGAGAGCAGATGAGAGAGTGGGTGAGATGTTATCAGCAAATTTTGTTGAAAATAAGAAAAAGTTTTGGAATGAGATTAATAAGTTGAGGAAGCCTAGAGAACAAATGGATTTGACAGTTAAAAATAGGAGAGGAGAGTTATTAAATGGAGAGTTAGAGGTATCGGGAAGATGGAGAGAATATTTTGAGGATTTGTTAAATGTTGATGAAGACAGGAAGCTGTGATTTCGTGTGTAGGGCAAGGAGGAATAACATCTTGTAGGAGTGTGGAAGAGCCAGTTGTGGGTGTAGGGAAGTTCGTGAGGCAGTGGGTAGAATGAAAGGGGGTAAGGCAGCTGGGATTGATGGGATAAAGATAGAAATGTTAAAAGCAGGTGGGGATATAATTTTGGAGTGGTTGGTGCTATTATTTAATAAATGTATGGAAGAGGGTAAGGTACCTAGGGATTGGCAGAGAGCGTGTATTGTTCCTTTGTATAAAGGCAAAGGGGACAAAAGAGAGTGCAAAAATTATAGGGGAATAAGTCTGTTGAGTGTACCTGGTAAAGTGTATGGTAGAGTTATTATTGAAAGAATTAAGAGTAAAACAGAAAGCAGGATAGCAGATGAACAAGGGGGCTTTAGGAAAGGTAGGGGGTGTGTAGACCAAGTGTTTACAGTGAAACATATAGGTGAACAGTATTTGGATAAGGGTAAAGATGTTTTTGTGGCATTTATGGATTTGGAAAAGGCGTATGATAGGGTAGATAGGGGGGCAATGTGGCAGATGTTGCAGGTGTATGGAATAGGAGGAAGGTTACTGAAAGCAGTGAAGAGTTTTTATGAGGATAGTGAGGCTCAGGTTAGAGTGTGTAGGAGGGAAGGGGACTATTTCCCAGTAAAAGTGGGCCTTAGACAAGGATGTGTGATGTCACCGTGGTTGTTCAATATATTTATAGATGGGGTTGTAAGAGAAGTGAATGCGAGGGTCTTGGCAAGAGGTGTTAGGGCTAAAAGATAAAGAAGCAAATACAAAGTGGGAGTTGTCACAGTTGCTTTTTGCTGATGACACTGTGCTTTTGGGAGATTCTGAAGAGAAGCTGCAGAGGTTGGTGGATGAATTTGGTAGGGTGTGTAAAAGAAGAAAATTGAAAGTGAATATAGGAAAGAGTAAGGTGATGAGGATAACAAAAAGAATAGGTGACGAAAGATTGGATATCAGATTGGAGGGGGAGAGTATGGAGGAGGTGAATGTATTCAGATATTTGGGAGTGGACATGTCGGCGGATGGGTCTATGAAGGATGAGGTGAATCATAGAATTGATGAGGGGAAAAGGGTGAGTGGAGCACTTCGGGGTCTGTGGAGACAAAGAACCTTGTCCATGGAAGTAAAGAAGGGAATGTATGAGAGTATAGTTATACCAACGCTCTTATATGGGTGTGAAGCATGGGTGATGAATGTTGCAACGAGGAGAAGGCTGGAGGCAGTGGAGATGTCATGTCTGAGGTCAATGTGTGGTGTGAATATAATGCAGAGAATTCGGAGTTTGGAAATTAGGAGGAGGTGCGGGATTACCAAAACGATTGTCCAGAGAGCTGAGGAGGGGTTGTTGAGGTGGTTTGGACATGTAGAGAGAATGGAACGAGACAGAGTGACTTCGAGAGTGTATAAATCTGTAGTGGAGGGAAGGCGGGGTAGGGGTCGGCCTAGGAAAGGTTGGAGGGAGGGGTAAAGGAAGTTTTGTGTGCGAGGGGCTTGGACTTCCAGCAAGCATGTGTGAGCGTATTTGATAGGAGTGAATGGAGGCATATGGTTTTTAATACTTGACGTGCTGTTGGAGTGTGAGCAAAGTAACATTTATGAAGGGATTCAGGAAACCGGCAGGCCGGACTTGAGTTCTGGAGATGGGAAGTACAGTGCCGGCACTCTGAAGGAGGGGTGTTAATGTTGCAGTTTTATAACTGTAGTGTAAAGCACCCTTCTGGCAAGACAGTGATGGAGTGAATGATGATGAAAGTTTTTCTTTTTCGGGCCACCCTGCCTTGGTGGGAATCGGCCGATGTGTTAATAAAAAATATATATATATATATATATATATATATATATATATATATATATATATATATATTCTACTTGCATTTAAAGCACCTGGCCAATGGTATCCTGTAGAGGATTTTCAATGCTCTTATACGTTGTGAAGCAGTCATGCAGGCCAGCACTCCTTTTATTTGTAAAATATTGATTAATTCTTACTTATGGGGACTGTATTAACTTGCGTGTGCTTGTTATGCACTTTCCTCTGTGTCCGTAGTCACCTAGTTGGGCTTGACCGTTCTATGCCTCAGTGTTTAGCCCTATTTCTTAACTTTCTGTAGGTAGACAATCGTAAAATTTTCCTATCTTAAGGCATGATTGCGTGTGTGTGTGTGTGTGTGTGTGTGTGTGTGTGCGTGTGTGTGTGTGTGTGTGAGGGAATTCAGAGTTGATAACTCTGGAAAAAAACATTTAAGATTTGTGTCGTAAGAGACTTTAATGGTGCGGACGGCTCTCTCATGTGAAACTCTTCGAGCAAATTGAATAAACTTCTTTAATATTCCTCATCTGATGATAATCAGCTTGAGGTAACAGAAGAAATTTGTGCATAGTCATTTAACTTAGTACATTTGAATACAATTAATGAAATTTTAAATCGAGTCAGGTTCAGACACTCAAGTTGCTTATCGTTCCATTGGTGGTTCGAATAATCATTTAATTACGGCAGCTGTGCGATCATCTGACGTTTATATAATACGAAATGCTTGCTGCATATACTTCATGAGAATTCAGAAATTTTGTATTTGGAGAAATTTTGTATATGGAGAAATTTTATATATGGAGTTATAACCTCTTCACCTCTATCTTATCCAACAACTCAGCCCCGGTGACCCTCACCCACAGCACTGACCTGACTTGTGGTTCACCAGTACCAAGCTGATTCTTCCTTCACCAAATCACTATAAATACTATTACAAATCTTTTAAGCATTTCGATACAAGCAAAGTTAATGATATATAGTGAAAACCGAAAATCATAGAGGATCAGAGAAGAGAGTCAATTGATGGTTTCATCGGCTGGAACTATTACCTCTTAACCAGGTAATCGAACCAGCTTCCCTAAGTTCCCTCTGACAAGTAATAATACCACAGCTCACCTAGCAGTCACCAGATTTAGGGCTGCATTCCACCACTAGATGGCCCTGGCTCCTCGCTCACAGCTGGCAAAGACGACTACAAGAACTATAATTAATCTTACTTGAGGCAAATACATATTACTCAGCCCTGGCAACACCAAGCATCAACCTATCCATCATCTCTTCAATCGTAATGACCTTCAACAATGCTGACCTATCCCAAATATCAGTCCCTCTCATCTTTATTGACCTTTTGTCTTAAACTAATAAAAATGCGATCAAATTTATATATTGTTTCAAATAATGATAAAGCATTCTTAATTTTTTTTTAGGAACGACCACAATAAAACAGTAATCGGGGGCCATTGTTTCGCAATGACAGTCGATAAATGCAGAGCATTAATACAGGCGTTATAAGAATGCAGTGTTGATGCCTGTGGATAAAAGAAGCGTCACGTGACCCTTGCCCAAGCGCTTCCAGCTGCATAAAACTTTACAAGTATTAAAGTGTTTCATGCCAGCACTCTTAATGCACGCATAAATTATTTATCCAAGTACCTATAAACGACATACACGAATAAATATTTTTTTCTACCGAGAATCGAAATTTTGCAGTGGTTTTGATTCTTGGCATGGATTATATACCAGAGAAAGACATTCTATGCATTGTTTTGTTGCTCCAGTTGTGGATGAGGTGGAGGAGGAGGCTGAGGAAGAGATGGAGGAGGAGGCTGAGGAAGAGATGGAGGAGGAGACTGAGGAACAGATGGAGGAGGAGGAGGAGGAGGAGGAGGAGGTTGAGGAACAGATGGAGGATGAGGAGGAGATAAAGGAGGAGGCAGGAGAAAACATGGAGTACGAGGCAGTACATGACTCAGATGGAGGAGTAAGATAATTATATTTTTAAATTCAAGCACTGGACATTTTCACTGGAAGTAAATTACACATTTGTCCTGTTGGAGTCTCAAGATTTACTCTATCAGTGCTTGAGATCCACTGTGATGGATCATCACAGAACACACTTGAGAGCCTCTGTGTCTCAAAGAATGTGAAGGATCATCACTTAGAGTCATCTTGATTCTAAATTAGTCAGTGTTTACTCTTGCCTACATAAATCGTAACATCCCAAGAGTGTATGAACCATCTCTTGAAGCTGGGTTTTCATATATGCTTTCATGTATGTGCCTACGCTTTTATGCATGTGCATATGCTTTTATGCATGTGCATATGCTTTCATGCATGTGCATATGCTTTTCGTGGCAAAGAGTATGTGTAAGTGATGGATATGTGGGCCAGCGGGCCGTCAGCAGGGACAGGCTGGCCAAGGGCCGTGATTCGGTGAAAGGAACTGTCTCCAAACTCATCGAAGGCATAAGGGTATATCAAAATGTGCCTATATGTATTTGCACATACGCATGCATATATATTTGTGTATGTGCATGTGTATGAGTATGTGTATCCATATGTGTATGCACCCATACCTTTCTAGCCAGCACATATAAATAAACACTAGATATGGTCCTACTATCAGTCGATGCCTGGGTGTATTCAGACCAACCTCACCACACTGCCTGTGATCCCAGGACTTGGACAACGTAGGAGCGTTGTACACTAGGCAAAAGCAATCAGCCGAGAGAATTATTATTACGATTTTTATGACCCACGAAAAGGCGCTGAACACAGAGGAGTCATGCAACGCCTGGGAAATGGTAGGTTATCAAGACACTTTCCTGGTGGTTTAAGAACTATACCACAGAGTTGTGCAGGAGGCAAGTCTAGTTCATTTTCCCCGTCGTTAACCTGTCAGTTTCTCAGGAAATTGGACAAGTGTTTCCTGACGTGAGTCACATGATGATCCGCAGAGACCTTCCACTGGCTTACCGGTATACCCTTTGTGTATACAGGAAGTCCTCATTTAATGTCGTTTCGTTCAACTTCATTTCTTTATCACGTTCATGAGAAAAAGAAATAAATTGCCGGCCAGGAATGGAAAATATTGAAAGACTTTTAAATATCAGGATGGTGGACATGTATCGGCGTAACTCTCCATGTTCGCTTATGTCAATTTCCTTCCTTATTGCTCTTTGAATTCGGTTTTTGAGATATGTAGTGTGTTTCTTATATAATTTTGAAAAACAATTGATATCTAAAATATTAAAAATGTCAATAAAAGAGTAAATATACGACTTTATAGCGCCCCAGTGCGACATTCTTCAGAGTCTGCAGCACTACTGCCCCCCCGTTTCTCTCAGTTCTCCCTTGCCGTAGCAACTTATTAACTCTTGTTTATATCAATTAACCTATGGCATAACACTGGTCTGCATGATTTTTTGTATTGACTCTATGGCATCTTTTTCGGTATATATATATATATATGGAAAAAATAGTTATTCATTGTGTTTTTTTATTAATCTCTATCACATCAAGTTGTCAAGTTATACGGAAACGTTACTTTTCTATTTTCGTTTAACATAAGTAAATGAGAAAGAGATATATTACCAATTAAAATGCATACCTTATATTGAATTAAAGGTTAAATGTAATATAATTGGTTTCAATATACGTCGTTTTGCTTAAAGTCGCAGTTTCCAAGACCCTATCGAAGACGTTAAGTGAGGACTTCCTGTGCATACAATAAAATATATAAACCTCTCGGTGTATATCTCATGTGTCATGAATTGATTAATTGGTGTGTTAGGTATAAAGTCTATCGAATAGACGAGACACATTTAAGCCTGCATATCATTTATACACTATCACTCATGGATATTTTAATCTCTAAAATGGAGATGATAAACATTCTCAGCGTATATAACCATGCCATACACATTGATGCTGACAGTGCAGGTACAGTACATATCAAGAGATACGTTTTTCAGAATATATATATATATATATATATATATTATATACACAGAGCTATAAACTAGGGCTGCGTCGTTAAAATATTTGGCGTTACGGGGAAACCTAGTTCCTTTTTTTTTTTTCAAAAGTAAATAAAATGTGGCCAAGCATTGTATTACACCACTTTTTGTTGGATCAACATATCGGATTTACACTGGTGCTGGCTAATACCTTCTCGGGTGATCCCAGTGCAACAGATGCTGTGGACATGTAATGCGGAGATAGTATCACCACGTCGCCTCACCCCAAACTTGACGATACACGCAGACATTGTCCGCAGACCACAATCACCAGAGCAGCTAAATAAATATAAAAGTATTTGTGTTTTGGTGCTCTAATAAAGCACTGTGTAAATTACGTTTAACTTGTTTTGTTGCTCTCGGATAAACGTGTGCACGGGACATTAAATATCAATCTAATTTTATCCGCAGATCTTGAAATTAGCGTTTAGCCATGCATAGCCTACTTAAATGATAATGATACCGGTATACAAAACACAAAAGAATTCACACAAAGATAAACACACACACACACATATCTCCTGAGGCGCACATCAACCGAATAACTGGTGCAATATATGGGCGCCTGGCAAACCTATGGAAAGCATTCTGACACCTCAGTAAGGAATCGTTCAAGACTCTGTACACCGTGTACGTCAGGCCCATATTGGAGTATGCAGCACAGTCTGGAACCCACACCTGGTCAAGCACGTCAAGAAATTAGAGAAAGTGCAAAGGCTTCCAACAAGACTAGTCCCAGAGTTAAGGAGTGTGTCCTACAAGGAGAGATTAAGGGAAATCGACCTGACGACATTGGAGGACAGGAGGGATTGGCAGGACATGATAACGACATATAAAATTCTGAGAGGAATTGTAGAGGTGGACAGAGACAGAATATTCCAGAGATAGGACTCAGCAACAAGGGGTCACAATTGGAAGCTGAAGACTCAGATGTGTCATAGGGATGCTAGGAAGTATTCCTTCAGTCACAGAGATGTCAGGAAGTGGAACAGTCTGAAAGGTGATGTAGCGGAAGCAGGAACTATACTTAGCTTTAAGAAGAGGTGTGATAAGGCTCATGGAGCAGGGAAAAAGTGGACCTAGTAGCCACCAGTAAAGAGGAGGGGCCAGGAGCTGTGAATCTACCCTCCGCAATCTAAATTAGGTGAGTACCATGAAAACAACAAACAGGCCAAGTGTCTTACAGAAAAGTGCATTTACCAAAATTGTAACTAACACACTTGAGCACTTTACACTATATTTATAGTAAAGAAAGAATAACAATATTTGTGAGTGGTGGCCCAAAATATGGGAGGAAAACATTATGGAAAATAACTGGGAAAGAAAAAATATGTGTGAAATTGGATAAAACAAAATATAAAAATATCTGCACAGTATCCTTTTTTTTTTTTACTTTATAACAGAGTGAACCAACTCAAAATACTTCAGTGATTTTAACCCAGCTGCCAAAGACAGGTTAGAATTGAAGTAATTTTATCAAAGCTTTCTCCAGTCAGGCACTGTAAATATATTTAGGCTATAACTTGTTGGTTATTAACCATATTTATCAAGATAATATATAACTCATCAAGGTCATATACAACTCATCAAGATCATATACAACTCATCGAGATCATATACAACTCATGAAGATTATATACAACTCATCGAGGTCACATACGGCTCATCAAGATCATACGCAACTCATCAAGGTCATATACAACTCATCGAGATCATATACAACTCACGAAGATCATATACAACTCATCAAGGTCATATACAACTCATCAAGATCATACGTAACTCATCAAGATCATACACAACTCATCGTGATCATACGCAACTCATCAAGATCATATACAACTCATCAAGATCATATACAACTCAACAAGGTCATATACAAATCATCAAGATCATACGTAACTCATCAAGATCATACACAACTCATCAAGATCATACGCAACTCATGAATATCATATACAACACATCAAGATCATATACAACTCAACAAGGTCATATACAACTCATCTGATTCAGTAAACACACTTACACAGAGACTAACTAGTCATCTGTCTTGATGAATTAGACACATATGCAACACTTGGGTATCTTTACTGAGGAAACGTTTCGCCACACAGTGGCTTCATCAGTCCATACAAAGAAGAATCGTGAAGATCAGGAGGAGTTTGAGGTAATCAGTCCCTCAGCCTTGAGTCGATATAATCAGTCCATCAATCTTGAAAAGAATACAGCATATGTGCGAAGTGGCTTTGTTTAGGACTGATGAAGCCACTGTGGGGCGAAACGTTTCCTCAATAAAGACACCCATGTGTTGCATATGTGTCTAATTTATCAACTTGTCATTTCTCTGAACCATTTATTAATAATCAGACTTAATCAAAAGAAGCAGAGGGTAGCTCCGGCTTCCTGGATCAAGAGCCCGTCACCGTAATCAAGGCATACATCAAGACAGAGTTTTATGCTGAGCCAACAGGAAAAACACTAATGATATCATTTGACAAAAGCTGAGGACTTAATACAGACGCCACAAGTGAATTACCCGCCATTTTAGGTTAGGTTAGGTAAGATTTCTCGGGAAACAGGACAAGTGTTTCCTGACGCGGGTCTTAGTCATACAATGACCCGTAGCTGGAGCCTTTGGTCATGTGACCGAGGTCTTCGCTGGCTTACCTGTCCACCCTTTTAAAAATTATGGTTGTGATTATAACCATTTAATCTTAGTTTTCTAGAGTCTTGAAGGTGAGGGGCAACGTGTGTACTCACCTATTTGTAATTGCAGGGGTCGAGTCATAGCTCCTGGCCCCGCCTCTTCACTGATTGTTACTAGGTCCTCTCTCTCCCTGCTCCATGAGCTTTATCAACCTCGTCTTAAAACTGTGTATGGTTCCTGCCTCCACTACGTCACTTTCTAGGCTATTCCACTTCCTGACAACTCTATGACTGAAGAAATACTTCCTAACATCCCTTTGACTCATAGGAGTCTTCAACTTCCAATTGTGACCCCTTGTTTCTGTGTCCCCTCTCTGGAACATCTTGTCTCTGTCCACCTTATCTATCCCTAGCAGTATTTTATATGTCGTTATCATGTCTTCCCTAACCCTCATGTCCTCTAATGTCGTCAGGCCGATTTCCCTTAACCTTTCTTCGTAGGACAATCACCTTAGCTCTGGGACTAGTCTTGTTGCAAACCTTTGCACTTTCTCTAATTTCTTGACGTGCTTGACCAGGTGTGGGTTCCAAACTGGTGCTGCATACTCCAGTATGGGCCTGACGTATATGGTGTACAGAGTTTTGAATCATTCCTTAGTGGAACGCTATTCTTAGGTTTGCCAGCCGCCCGTATGCTGCAGCAGTTATCTGATTGATGTGTGCCTCAGGAGATGTGCTCGGTATTATACTCACCCCAAGATCTTTTTCCTTGAGTGAGGTTTGCAGTCTTTGGCCACCTAGACTATACTCTGTCTGCGGTCTTCTTTGCCCTTCCCCGATCTTCATGACTTTACATTTGGCAGGGTTAAATTCAAGGAGCCAGTTACTGGACCAGGCTTGTAGCCTGTCAAGGTCTCTTTGTAGTCCTGCCTGATCCTCGACTGATTTAATTCTTCTCATTAATTTCACATCATCTGCAAACAGGGACACTTCTGAGTCTATCCCTTCCGTCATGTCATTCACATATACCAAAAGCAGCACATGTCCTAGGACTGACCCCTGTGGAACCCCACTCGTCACCATTGCCCTCCTTCTGTGTGTGTGTGTGTGTGTGTCTGTGTATGTGTGTGTGTATGTAGTCACCTATTTGTGGTTTCAGGGGTCGAGACTGAGCTCCTGGCCCCGCCTCTTCACTGATCGCTACTAGGTCCTCTCTCTCCCTGCTCCATGAGCTTTATCATACCTCGTCTTAAAGTTATGTATGGTTCCTGCCTCCACTACCTCACTTGCCAGACTATTCCACTTCCTGACAACTCTGTGACTGAAGAAATACTTCGTAACATCTCTTTGACTCCTCTGAGTCTTCAACTTCCAATTGTGACCCCTTGTTTCTGTGTCCCCTCTCTGGAACATCCTGTCTTTGTCCATGTGTCTGTGTATGTGTGTTTCTGTGTATGTATGTGTGTGTGTGTCTGTGTATGTGTGTTTTTGTGTATGTGTGTGTCTGTGTAAGTGTATGTGTGTGTGTGTGTCTGTTTATGTGTGTGTATGTATGTGTGTGTGTGTGTGTGTTTGTCTGTGTATGTGTATATGTGTGTGTGTGTAGACCTCATTAAGTGAAGGAAGGAACCTCATTCTTTGCGCTTTATAACCAACGCTGATTAACCGCTTCCAATTAATATATTATTAATTAACTGCATTAGAATAACTCATATATATGAACAGAATTAAAATTAATGTTCATTAGCATCTATTCTAAATTCTGAGGTCTCTATTTGAACCCATTGTTTTACATACATCATCCACCACACCCTGGACCTTTATAATTAAAACAATGCAGTTATTAACAAATATTTATAACATCATAAACTTAGTTGCTGCTCTTAATTAATTCTAAATGGAATAGTTTTCCCCATGAGAGAGGTATTTGTCCCACACATGTGCTAGCAGTGGCAACATGAGGACACACAATGTGTAACTCCACTTAAACGTATCCTCTTTGCATTACACAAATTTGCTCACACGATTCCTAGCTCCAAATGCTATTTTCTCAATAATATGTTAGGTTGAGGCATGTTAAGCAAGCCCACGAAAAGGTATAATAAACCTTACATCACCAAGTTAAATGAAACTTATGGAATACGTGTGACAGGATCAGCCAACATTGAAATCTATACTTTTGTTTACATTCGTAGACCCAAAATGGTTGTGTGATTCTGATATTTTTTATGGTTTGCAACAACATACAGTCACCTCTGGTAGTAGTAGAAACTGAAATGAGTTGTGGGAGTTGAAATAGAAGCGATAACAGTAATAGTGGTAGTGGTAGTACTAATAGTAGTTATGGGGTAGTATTAGTAGAAATACTATTAAAATTATAATTATTATCGTTATTATTATTATTATTATTATTTATAGTAGTGGTAGTAGAATTGCAGTAGTAGTAGTAGTAGTAATATTAGCACTATAACCAGTACTGTAGAATAATTGTAGTACAATAATAATAGTAGCAGAATAGTAGTAGTAATATGGTAATAGTAACAATATTTCAGTACAGTACATTAAAAGTAGATTAATAAAAGTTGTAATTGCAGCAGCAGTAGTAGCAGTGTTTGCTGTAGTAAGAGTAGTTGCTGTAGCAATATAGTAGTCGCTAGAGTAGTAGTAGTAGTAGTTACTGCAGTAGTAGCAGTATTAGTTGTTGCGGTAGTAGTAGTAGTAGTGGTAGCATTAGTAGTTGTTGTAGCAGTAGTAGTGTTCTTGTGGTAGCGGGGGTGGTTACAATAATAGCAGCATTACTATTTAAAGTAAATTGTACATTTACTACCATTACTCTTGTTTAATAATACTTCTTCTTGCTCGCATCACATTAAAGTCAAACACAACTTATCTCTTTATTGCATTCTGTATGCAAATTCATATGATGATCATACTGATACATTTACGATGGCAAGAAAATAATGGGTATCGTCTTACGATTAAATTTCTAGTTCGATATTTGCCTGAACAAACACACACGACTGAATGCCCCATGATGCAGTCTCAAGTTTTTGTACATTCGTAAGCATTGCAAGTTTCCTTATGAAGTTTCCATCGCAGTCAATCTTGCAAGAGTCGGTCATCCTGTAGAGATTGGTGATCTAAACCATACCACGGGTGGGGTTCGAACCCGCGGTCACAGAGTCTCAAAACTCCAGACCGTCGCGTAAGCCACCGCGGGTTCGAACCCCACCCGTGGTATGGTTTGTTTGCAATCGTGTCATTACGATTTCGTGAGTCATTGGTGATCTAGTAAGGCAAGATGTGAATCCCAGGGAACTATGCTATGACCGGTCCATGGATCGCACGACTCACAGACACTGCTTCAAAAGTGGGTAGAGATGCACTCACAGATATCATCGCACTGTCGTAAAGAAAATCAAATGGGTGAAGGCTTAAGCCTTCTTGTACGACTGAAAAATGATTGATTGCTTAAGCTGTGTAGGCGCCAGTTTTCTCTGTCCCAAAACAATACCAATAACGTCAATTTTAGGTATCCTCATTTATGTTAACATCGCTTGCACTTGTTGGAGAGAGGCGAGAAATATCTCATCCCCTATATGTACATCTATGCAATTCCTTTCTGACTACACAAGAATAAACGAGTTGTGATACTTTATTGCGTAAATATATTGATGTATTACGTAATGTTCGTGGTGTAAGCTGCAAGTCATGGGCATTAATATTTTTTTTGGTCTCTTAATACTTGGAGCAGTTTTAACCAAGAACAAGGGAGGTCTGGCCATCCTCTCTGACGTTCATGAGCTTTCCGTGCGACACAAATAATCAACTTCTTATTTATAAAATGTATTTATAATAACAATGAAAATAATATATTATTATTATTATTTTTATCAACAAATAATAGTAATAATAATATTATTATTATCAACAAATAATAGTAATAATATTATTATTATTATCAGCAAATAATAGTAATAATATTATTATTATTATTATCAACAAATAATAGTAATAATATTATTATTATTATCAACAAATAATGAATAAAAGATTTTATATAATTGATGTATATAGTTTCTTTATTATTTTGATCATTTGACGGTGC
This sequence comes from Cherax destructor, assembly GCA_009830355.1. Classification (NCBI taxonomy): domain Eukaryota; kingdom Metazoa; phylum Arthropoda; class Malacostraca; order Decapoda; family Parastacidae; genus Cherax; species Cherax destructor. The sequence continues at coordinate 43,654 of WNWK01000883.1, read as the reverse complement.
TTGGTCTAGGAACGGTTTGCGATTGGGCGGTGTATTTGACAAGGGTCAAGTAAGCCTCGAACAGTGAAGACTCTATAGTTCGCTGCAGCAGCCTCTGCAATGGTTATTTGAGTGAAACGCTTTATATTTGCCCTGGGGACATTAGCATGTTTCATGCCTCCTCTTGTTGGGCTCCATCGTGAAGCATATAAGTTTTTGAGATTACTCATTTTTTTTTTTTTTGCCACCGCTCGTTGTTGACTATGATTCTGGCTTCTCCCATAATGCAACGGTGATTAGCACGACGATCTTTCAATACACAGAAAAACTTTCCTCGTTCAACCAACAAGGCTACGTCGCCTGCTTTACCATAAGAACATAAGGATGGAGAAAAACTGCAACAGGCTTAATTGTAGCCTACTTGCCAGGCCCTGCTCATATCCAGACGGTCTTACACATATGTATGATCAGTAATAATGTTAGAATTACAGCAGTAAAATGTCACATTAGTTGTATCTATGTCCATTTAGCTAAAACAGATATGTCTAACCTATTCCTCAAGGTAGCCAAGGAATTTAATTCAGTTACCCAATATTTACAATATTTAAGTTGTGTGACCAAGACCCATGTCACAACACACTGAAGAAAGACAAGTTATAAGACAATTAAATACTTTAAACAAACGAACCTCTTCCCAGTAAAAGCTTATCCAGCTCACCCCTTTGAGAGGGGAGGGAGGAAGGAGGATTGCGTGGATGCTGGTGAAGAGCTTTTGATCTAAAGATTAGATTTAACCTACCCTTCCTAGGATCAGACTTTATAACCCTCCCTTCAATAAAAAAAAAAATTCTCCATACGCTTCATGACCCTTAACGTTAGTAATGATGGTAATCAGGGAGAAAACTCTGTCTCAAATGAAAACTGTAAGCGAAATCCTTAATTTGGATAGTGTAGCAACAATTCATCTTTGCACGACATTACATCTGCTTCCAAACTAGATACTCTTGCTCAGTTGTCGAAAATTCCCGATTAACATCGCCAAACACATGTCTGAGAGGCGCTTACTTCCCTCGACAGTCTATTTAGTAGAATACTGCTTCATTGTGATGGAATTATTTCCAACTCCCCATAAATGCTGTGATTGCTGGCACTTCCGATATCCAGTGAAATACTGCAGATCACATACAGAATGTCTTGTATGCCCTTCTTGTAAACGGTCCATCCCCTCGTTGCTTGAAACGTTCTTAAGATTATCCCTCCTACTCCGGTTTGTATTCTGCAAATTTTAAGCAACAGGAGATTTGCTACTTGATGGAGAACGAAAACACGTATTATCAAGCTATAACCAATGGTTATCAAAATGGCTGTATGGAGAAAATTTCATATTCACGTTTCGCATTACGAATTCCAACTAACGAATCCACGCACCTTCATCTCTTGTGCATATCCAGCTTCCTATACTATTTAAAAATCCCTCACACAGTCTCTTTTCTTTACTCTTAAGTCCTTTCCTACTTTGAATACACAGCCAACCCATTCATTAATTTCTTTGCCACTACTATAAGGTAGCGGCGGAGGATCGTACAAGATTTCCCTACTTTACTGTTGAGAATTCCTTTTTGTCGCGCACGTTTATTCCCTCAGTCCTCTACTTCCTTAAACAAATGTTCAACCAAATCTCCCACAACTCATAAGGCAGTAAGTAACCCTGGAGATCCTCTGACTTCTCCCTCATCTCCACATATCTCTTCCTTAGAATGTCTCGAGTCTTCTTCCAGTGTTCTTTGTGTTGAATAAACTGAAAGCTCCAGATCCTTACAGTGCTCTGTATCTAATCTATTTCAAGACAGCCACACATATTGAAATCATAGATGAGTTTACCTCCATTTCTCGGGAAGGACAAATAAATATTTCCTTCTGCTATTAAAGGAATCATCATATATTTAAATATATACAATTAAAGAAACGGCACTGAATGTGCCTAAGACAACTGGAATTGTTCCTTAGTGGCCACAAAGATATTTGCTACATCAGGAGTATATCTGATCGTCAGTAACGACATGATGAAATACTCAATGAGAAATACATTATCTTATAAAATATTTCTCTGCATTATGCGTCTTAGTTTGAGCCTAAGGAACGAATAGGTTGGTAGAACATAAGGAAGGAAGAACACTGCAGCAAACCCACTGGCCCATACTAGGCAAGCTCTTCTCAAACTCAAACACGCTAACAAAAAACATTGCCCAACCCACATTCAACTGACAACTATGGTCAGAGGTAACGTTTATTTACAGACGATCTTCAGCTATAAAGCTTTACCAGGTTACTGTAATACTGACTTCATAGTTTTACTTACACCGATAATGATGATGGTAGTATATAAAGGTTTGCTCAGCTCACGTTGTCTACCTTCTAATCTCGTCGGCAAGTATTGCCTCTCAAAACGAATACTTAGTTTATAAATTTATTTGCATTTTTATTTCAGGAAGAAGCGTGTCATTGCATTTAATATGTTGGTCACTGACAAGGCCAGACGTCAAGCAAGATATCTGAGCAATAGCAGGCAGTCAGCCAGGGCCGTCTCCACTCCTGCCCACTGGCCTCACCGAGTCAATTATCTACTAATAGAGTTTTAAACATTACCATCACGTACTATGTTGTCAGGTCCGTCATATATCCATATCAAGTTTTAACCTTCTGGAAGTTAGTTTTAGTCAATGATTGGGAAAGTGCAATTTTCAACATAACATATTGACACGTTTAACATGAGCCCCTCGGGTAATCGCGATGTTAGGAGTCAGTTGACTTCGGTTAATGAAGATACATTAATAGCTCACTTTTCTTGTAAAAGGTTTAATCTCCAACATGTTATTTTTGTATTGATTATATAAAAAAAAATGTGTTTAGAGAGTTTAATGTGACGATTGTAAATTTGTCTGTATATTGCAAAATTACACATTTTGATCTCAGTCTCTGAAACACTGATCTATCTCTCTCTCTCTCTCTCTCTATCTCTCTCTCTCTCTCTCTCTCTCTCTCTCTCTCTCTCTCTCTCTCTCTCTCTCTCTCTCTCTCTCTCTCTCTCTCTCTCTCTCTCTCTGAAACCTTGATCTTGGTCTGTGAAACCCCAAACAGTCTTTGAAACACTGACCTCGGCCTCGGCATTGAAAACATTGATCTTTATCTCTTAAACATTAATCACAGTTATAACTCTCTAGTGTGAATTTCCGCATATATAACACGTTTGAGTTCTGATAATTATAAATGCTCTGAAAGTTGCAACAAGGTATATATACCTGTGGTGTATCCATTAAGATAATGCTTCACCGTGGACTCATGGAGACAATTGTAACCAACAAGGACATAAGAGTAGCATATATATTTAAATTTAGATTATGGGATATTAGCCCATCTGGGCAGGAGGCACGTGTGTTTGTTGTTGTGTGCGACAATATATATATATATATATATATATATATATATAATATATATATATATATATATATATATATATATATATATATTGAAATGCCGAATGCGCAAAACTTGCTATTTTGGCTTAAATAGCAAAGCTCTTCTTGCCAAATAAGGCAAGCGAAGATTTGTGTCAGCTATAATTTCGCAAAAATCACTGTAAACTTTGATGGTGAGCTGGAGGTATTTGGTAGATGGTGGGAATATTTTGAGGAACTTTTAAATGAGGGAGGCGGTAATTTCATGTACTGGCCAGGGAGGTACAACATCGTTTAGGAGTGAAGAAGAGCAGGATGTGAGTGTGGGGGAGGTGCGTGAGGCATTACGTAGAATGAAAGGGGGTAAAGCAGCTGGAACTGACGGGATCATGACAGAAATATTAAAAGCAGGGGATGATATAGTGCTGGAGTGGTTAGTATTTTTGTTTAATAAATGTATGAAAGAGGGGAAAGTACCTAGGGATTGGCAGAGAGCATGTATAGTTCCTTTATATAAAGGTAAGGGGGATAAAAGAGAGTGTAAGAATTATAGGGGAACAAGTTTACTGAATATACCAGGTAAAGTGTATGGCAGAGTTATTATTGAAAGAATTAGAGGTAAGACAGAGAGTAGGATTGCAGATGAGCAAGGAGGCTTTAGAGTGGATAGGGGATGTGTAGATCAAGTGTTTACAGTGAAGAATATATGTGAACAGTATTTAGATAAAGGTAGAGAAGTTTTCATTGCATTTATGGATTTAGAAAAGGCATATGATAGAGTGGATAGGGGAGCAATGTGGCAAATGTTGCAAGTGTATGGAATAGGTAGTAAGTTACTGAAGGCTGTAAAGAGTTTTTATGAGGATAGTGAAGCTCAAGTTAGGGTGTGTAGGAGAGAGGGAGATTACTTCCCGGTAAAAGTAGGTCTTAGACAGGGATGTGTAATGTCACCATGGTTGTTTAATATATTTATAGATGGGGTTGTGAAAGAAGTAAATGCTAGGGTGTCTGCGTCGGCCAGAGATCAGTGTTTGTGAATATTTCGCCTGCTCTTGCGAATTCCTTGCATTGTAAAAATCTCTAGTAGTGTCGATGCATGCAGGGGATGAGATGAAAAGCTGTAAGCCTCCTGCCTGAAAGCTGGCTGCCTTGGAATAACGTCTAGCGAAAGCTGGATGCCAAGGTATTGGACCAGTGTGGTGCGGTCGGCAAAGCACTGCGTACCTTGTCACAAGGTTCGTAGGTTCGAGTCTCCGTCGGCCAGAGATCAGTGTTTGTGATATATATCGCCTGCTCTTGCGAATTCCTTGCATATATATATATATATATATATATATATATATATATATATATATATATATATATATATATATATATATATATGTCGTGCCGATTAGGTAAAACTTGCAATTTTGGCTTAAATAGCAACGCTCACCTTGCCATATAAGACAAGTGAAAATTTGTGTATGCAATAATTTCGCCAAAATCATTCTGAACATAACGAAAAAAATATATTTCATTGTGTTTGTTTATTATTAAATTAATGTTAACGTATCTAAAATGTATTTAGTTGGGTTAGGCTAAATTAAATTGCGCTTGTTGTAATAAGGTTAGGTAGGTTTTCAAAGTTTCTCTTGGTACAAAATTATAAATTCTTACATTAACATAAATGAAAAAATATATCTTTAAATGTATAAGAGAAAAATTTAGAAAGGACTTAATTTTAGATGAGTTCTTGCTAATTGACCAGTTTTACCTAATCGGCACGACATATATATATATATATATATATATATATATATATATATATATATATATATATATATATATATATATATATATATATATATATATATATATATATATATATATGATTCGGTCCGCTTTGGAATAAGTCCAACTTGGTATACGTCCTCTTTGGACGCGAAAATTTTTGCTTGGAATAAGACCTTTGTTTGGAATACGACTCGCGTGCTAGAACTTGTATGGAACAAAATGAGTCACGACAAAGCGCGTTACCCTTGTTTACCTCTCTCTCTCGATGTGGAGGAGTTAGTGGAGGGGCACAGGGAAGAGCTGATTACTGAGGAGCTGCAGGAACTTGAGAAGGAGGAGCACAAGGCTAAGATGGATGCACTCTCTTCAGGCTCAGAAGAGGAGATAGAGGAAGCCCCTACTTCATTAATCAAGGAAATTTTTGCCAAATGGATGGACGTCAAAAACTTTGCAGAGAAGTACCACCCCAACAAAGCCCAAACAAGCCATAATAGCATTGTCTTGAATAACAAGACAATGTCACATTTCCGAAACATCCTGAGGAGAAGGCAGAAGCAAAGTTCTTTGGACAGATTTTTAGTAAAAGTCAAACCTGGTGAGTTTCAACCAGGTCCAAATAGAGAAAAGAGACAGAAAAGTGAAGGGGACTCTCTTCCCAAACAATAACATTTCCTCCTCCTCCCTTATCAGCACTATCCTAGTAGGCACTCGACTCTTTTCAGCAAAGTAAATGAGGTTAAATTTGCATTTATTTCAACTAATTCTTTTGTATTTATGTATGCATTTTAGTATTAAGCAGTGTTTAAATTATTTTATACATCCCAATCAATTTATAATATGCAAATAACAATAGGATTTTTTTCATGGGAACGGATTAATCGTTTTCCCTATAATTCTTATGGGAAAATTCGTTTGGTATACGTCCAAGGTCCTGGAACGGATTAAGGACGTATACCGAGGTACCACTGTATATATATATTTATTTATTAACAAAGGCAAGATAACCCAAAAAAGAAGAAACACTTTCCTCATCTTCATTCATTCCGTCACTGTCTTGCCAGAGACGCGCTTACACTGCAGTTATAAAACTGCAACTCAGTTTTATAACTGAGTTGCAGTTATACACTAACTGTCCCCTTCAAGGCAGGCGAAATTGCTGACCTGGAGAGTGTACAAAGAAATTTCACGGCATACATAAGTACGATAAGGCACCTAATTTACTGGGAATGGTTGAAGTCCCTTGATTTGTATTTTCCTGGAATGCAGGCGAGAGAGATACATGATAATATACATTTAGAAAATCCTAGAGGGATTAGTACTAAACTTGCCCACGAAAATCACTCCCAATGAATACAGAGTCTCGGCAGGAGGTGCAACATTTCCCCAATGAAAAGCAGGGGCGCCACGAGTACACTGAGAGACAACACAATAAGTGTCCGAGGCCCAACACTGTTCAACTGCCTCCCAGCATACATAAGGGAGATTACCAATAGATCCCTGGCTGTCTTCAAGAAGGCACTGGACAGGCACCTAAAGTCAGTATCTGACAAGCCGGGCTGTGATTCGTATATCAGTTTGTGTGCGGCCAGCAGTAACAGCCTGGTTGATCAGACCCTGATCCACCACGAGGCTTGGTCTCAGACCGGGCCGCGGGGGCGTTGACCCCCGAAACCCTCTCCAGGTATATTCCAGGTATCAACACCCCTCCCTCAGAGTGCATATACTGTACTTCCCTCCTGCAGGACTCAAGTCTGGCTTTCCGGTTTCCATGAATCCCTTCATAAATGTTACCTTGCTCACACTCCAAGAGCATGTCAAGTCATAAAAATCATTTGTCTCTACTCGCTTCTATCTAACACGCTCGCCCATGCTTGCTGGAAGTCAAAGCCCCTATGTTACCCTCTTCTCCAACCTTTCCTAAGCCGACCCTTACCCCGGCTTTCTTCCGCTTCAGATTTATTTGCTCTCTAAGCCATTCTATTTCGTTCCATTCTCTTTAAATGTCATAAGAACTTAAGAACATAAGAAAGGAGGAACACTGCAGCAGGCCTGTTGGCCCATACTAGGCAGGTCCTTCACAATCCGTCCCACTAACAGAATATTTGCTCAACCCAATTTTCAATGCTACCCAAGAAATAAGCTTTGACAATTCTACCCACTCATGCGCGAGTCCCACTCAAATCCAACCCCTCTCACTCATGAATTTATCCAACCTAAATTTGAAACTACCCAAGGTCCTAGCTTCAATAACCCTACTAGGCAGACTGTTCCACTCATCAACTACCCTATTTCCAAACCAATACTTTCCTATATCCTTTCTAAATCTAAACTTATCTAACTTGAATCCATTATTGCGGGTTCTCTCTTGGAGAGATATCCTCAAGACCTTATTTATATCCCCTTTGTTAATACCCATTTTCCACTTGTATACCTCGATCATGTCTCCCCTCATTCTACGTCTTACAAGTGAATGTAATTTTAGGGTCTTCAATCTTTCTTCGTAAGGAAGATTTCTAATGCTATGTATTAATTTAGTCATTCTACGCTGAATGTGTTCTAACGAATTTATGTCCATTCTGTAATATGGAGACCAGAACTGAGCTGCGTAATCTAGGTGAGGCCTTACTAATGATGTATAAAGCTGTAATATAACCTCTGGACTTCTGTTGCTAACACTTCTTGATATAAATCCTAGTAATATATTTGCCTTATTACGTACGCTTAGACATTGCTGTCTTGGTTTAAGGTTGCTGCTTACCATCACCCCCAAGTCCTTCTCGCAATCTGTATGGCTAAGTTCTACGTTATTTAACTTATAAGTGCTTGGGTTATGGACACTCCCGAGCTTCAGAACCTTGCATTTATCTACATTGAACTGCATCTGCCACTTTTCTGACCACGAATTAAGTTTGTCTAAATCTTCCTGAAGTTCTATGACATCTATGTTTGAATCAATTATCCTACCTATCTTCGTGTCGTCGGCGAATTTGCTCATATCACTAGTAATTCCCTCATCAAGGTCATTGATATATATTATAAATAACAATGGGCCTAAGACTGATCCCTGTGGAACACCACTTGTTACAAGTCCCCATTCGGATTTAACCCCATTTATGCACACTCTCTGCTTCCTATTGGTGAGCCATGACTCGATCCATGACAGCACTTTTCCCCCAATGCCATGAGCTGCCACTTTCTTTAACAGTCTCTGGTGCGGTACTCTATCAAAAGCCTTACTAAAGTCTAAATAAACAATATCGAATTCTTTATCGTGATCAACAGCCTCAAAAGCTTTACTGAAGAAGGTTAATAAATTAGATAGGCAGGAACGGCCCCTCGTGAATCCATGCTGGGTATCATTAATCAAATTATGGTTATCTAGATGGCTTCTAATAATATCAGCTATAATTGACTCTAGTAATTTGCCTACAATTGAGGTCAGGCTTATTGGGTGGTAGTTTGACGGTAGTGACTTGTCCCCTGCTTTAAAAATAGGAATTACATTAGCCATCTTCCACATATCAGACACTACACCTGTTTGAAGAGATAAATTAAAAATGTTAGATATTGGTTCACAGAGTTCCATTTTGCATTCCTTAAGAACCCTTGCAAAAAGCTCATCAGGACCCGGCGATTTATTTTGTTTCAGTCGGTCCAGCTGTTTCATAATCATTTCGCTAATGACTGTGATATTACATAATTTATCTTCTTCTGGGCCTCTGTAAAAATTAATTACTGGGATATTATTAATGTCTTCCTGTGTGAAAACCGAGAGAAAATAATTATTAAAAATAGAGCACATATCATTCTCCTTGTCAGTAAGATGCCCAAAGTTATTTTTAAGGGGACCTATCTTATCCCTAACTTTTGTTCTATAAACCTGGAAAAAACTTTTTGGGTTAGTTTTTGAATCCCTAGCAACTTTAATTTCATAGTCCCGTTTAGCTTTTCTTATTCCCTTTTTAACGTCCCTCTTAATGTCAGTATACTGATTTATAAGATGACCCTCACCTCTTTTTATGCGCCTATAAATTCCTTTCTTCTGCCCTCTGGATAATACTTTTACTAACCCCCGCACCTCCTCCTAATTTCCAAACAACGGATTCTCTGCATAATATTCACATTGCACATTGCCCTTAGACACGACATCTCCACTGTCTCCAGTCTTCTCCTTGTTGCAACATTCACCACCCACTCTTCACACTCTCATACATTTTCCCTCTTTGTTTCCATGGATCCTGTTCTTTGTCTCCACAGACACCTTAGTGAACCACTCACCTTTTTCCCCTCATCAATTCTAAGATTCGCCTCGTCTTTCATGGACTCATCTGCTGACATGTTCACTCCCAAATATCTGAATACTTTCACCTACTTTCTGACATGTTCACTCCCAAACATCTGAATACTTTCAACTATATTATTATTATTCTTATATTTTCGTATCTGGTGTAACTGTTAGATGTATTTGCAAATACATCTAACAGTTACACCAGATACGAAAATATTAAGAATAATAATAATATAGTTCCACATTGACCATAATCCTCTACAAGTGCATATACATAAATTTTCCTATGTAATTCGAGGTCCCCCACTGGATTATTAGTAAGTACGTAAATATGAGAATTTTCAAAGCTCACACCTGGCTTGAATTCGTTCACCAGAACAATAAATAACAAAGACCATATACTGGATATTTCTATGCTATTTTCCCACTTTGATGAAAAGCTAAGAAAATATGCGCCTTGTCGCGCTAAAATATTCTCAAAACACCACAAAAATTTGACATGAGTCACAAGGAATGAATCAGTCTTAATATCATCAGAAAAATATGGCAAATTTCCAGTACTATAAAGTGCTCAATCTTAAATGTGCCTAGACATTAGGACATTCAGAGATATTCCTTACCTTTTACTTGACCTCTGAATTGTGTGATATATACTTCTGATTTGCTTAACTGGATGTTGAATGCTTCTACAATTTTTACATCTTGTTACAGCTCTTAACAACAGGTTAGTGTTATCATAGCTGAGGCTACTGTAATGATAGCAGGGGCGAGCATAACAATACTTATGTTATATACAACGAGAAAAACTGCTTATTTTCCTTACGTTTAAATCGTATCGATTATACAAGGGCTCTTAAGGCTGCGTGTAAACTTTACACCACCACTCAAGACTAATTTAATCCACAAAATAGGGATTAAAGTAAACTGTCAGCTTGTTTACACTAAAGGAAACACACCAATCGATGTATATTCACTTTTGACACAAAAACTCCACGTTAAGGTAGATATGTCCGGTTTCTGGCTCTCAAGATACCAATAGGTAAAAAATATTCCAAGTAAATAAAGCTAATTTTGCGTCTATGTGCTTTATACGATTACGGATAAGACGAGGATAACTATTAAGAGAAGTTCATTGTTTACTTTTTACGTGGAGCTTTGTTGGAATGTTTTGTAGGCCAGTCTATTATTCTGGTGACAGGTTGGTTAGGACATCTTAGTTCACTTCCCTCCGTTTCTTCTTTCTCTCTCTCTCCCCTTTGCCTTTTTCCTTCTCTTCTCTTACCCTTTCTCTCTCTCTCTCTCTCTCTCTCTCTCTCTCTCTCTCTCTCTCTCTCTCTCTCTCTCTCTCTCTCTCTCTCTCTCTCTCTCTCTCTCTCATAGCGGTTTAGAACCTGCATTATCAACCTAAACATCACTTTAGAGGTCGCAACCCTGTAATCACACTCTCGAGGTCACTTTGTGCCAAATTTACTACGTCCTCTCGTCACTCCTTGTGTGTGTTCCGTTCTCAATTAGGCTATCTACTGCGCCTTTAATTCCCGTCATCTCTCTTTAAAAAATTGATTACTAACCATTTGACGATGTCATAATGTCCTAACCTGCAACTTTTAGAGATATGTTGATCATTGCTATTTATTGTGTCTCCTCTGCTTATTTCTGTTATTAGACAATATACTATTGGTTTCCCATTAAAAAAGTGAAGTACTCTGACGCTATTCTTCACAGATAAAGAAGGTATAACCAATTATTTATTTTCGTTGTGTATAATTTAAAGTAATAATGTTGTTGACTTAGCGGGGTTTCGACTTCAGCTCTTGTGTCCTCCTAGTAACATTTGATTGTTGGACTTTTCTTCTGTTGTGTATTTTTTTATTAAATCGTGTGTTATCTATGCCTCTGTGTCTATGCTGGGGACACATCCCCATCTATTTCTTCACTCTTGTGTCCTATTTGAAACTTCATTCGGAGGTTCGTCGTAGCTTTAGATCCTGTATTACTTTACTAGTAGTGTTAAAACCGTGTTTAGATATTCGTGGGCTCCACGCCGACGTTTATTCTAGGATTCTGGAACTGTATAGAGTCTTGAGCGCTTCTTTCTTTAGGTTCGTAAATGTCATTCCTATTTCCCTTACCCAGCAGATGTTAAATTGTTCGTGTGTGCTTCGGGGAAAAGGGGGGAAAAAATGTAGATTTCGTATGATTTTGACATTCGAATCTTTCTCATTATTTGATTCTGTGAGCTACTCTCCTCCCTTGGGGTACGTGTTGTTTAGCTTCCTTCCATCCTCGCCTATTAACATTAATATTAATTTGCTTGGAAATAATTTGGGTATTCACTTATCTAACCAATTCGGAAGTCATAGTTATCTTGAAGTTTAATTGCATTTCTCGTTTTTTTAATTATATTCTGCGAATTTACACACAAACACAACCCTAATCCGAATATTCTATAAGTGATTTATCAGGGAGTAGGGAGTAGGGGAAACTCGTCCATTGATGGGGATGAAGATACTTTGAAGGATAAGGATTCGTCAGGTAGGAGCATGAATTGTAGGGTTACCCAAATAATTGAGAAAGGTGTTATGAATGGGGAAAGTGTCACTGAGGCCTGAGTACTGATGCTATAGAAAGCAGAGAGAATGATAATCGAGTAGCAGGAGAGAAACAAGTTTAAGGAAGAAGCAGAGAAAAGAGAATGAGAACTGACTGAAGATCTTAAAGCAAATAAGGATTTACAGAAAAGAGAAAAGGAACTTGAAAATGAAGCAAAGAAACTTAGACAAAAAGTAAGAAACTAGCAAGTTAATGAGATGGAGGTAATCTAGAGAGGACATAAAACTAAGAAAATTGATGAGACTAATTGATATATGCTCAGAAGATAAGGATGGAAAGAGTTGTGACTGTGAATGTCCCTGAGCATCCAAATACTGAAAAAGCATCCTACATGAGGCAGGATAAAGAATTGAGACATAGAGCTGCCATGGTGTGTGGCCTAAAATATAATCGTATCATACAGGAGACCAAGAGGGCTTCATGCAAGGTAGGCTCAAAATATATTCATAGCAAACGATTTGTATTATTATTATTATTATTATTATTATTATTATTATTATTATTGAGGATTACACAGCGATACAGGAATAGAGGAAACAAGGTTGATCAGAAGAAGGAGAGGACATCTTTAATTCCTTAGAATTAATAGATCTTCACCGATAGCAAAGACTTGTGTGTAGGAAGTGAAGCATTTCGGGAGCTCAACCTTATTAACATATCGCCTCACTCTCTTCGAGATTAAGATAAAAAAAAATTACTTAGCAAAACACTAACCAGCCAACAAAGCAGCCACGTAGCCAACGAAACAAGCAGCCACGTAGCCAACGAAACAAGCAGCCACGTAGCCAACGAAACAAGCAGCCACGTAGCCAACGAAACAAGCAGCCACGTAGCCAACGAAACAAGCAGCCACGTAGCCAACGAAACAAGCAGCCACGTAGCCAACGAAACAAGCAGCCACGTAGCCAACGAAACAAGAACCCATGTAGCCAACGAAACAAGCAGCCACGTAGCCAACGAAACAAGAACCCATGTAGCCAACGAAACAAGCAGCCACGTAGCCAACGAAACAAGCAGCCACGTAGCCAACGAAACAAGCACCCACACTGCCTTCAGTCTTCTTTTATTTCCATCTCTAAACAATTAAAGTCACTCATCTCTGGCCTCGACAACTTGCTACCTTATACGAGAGCTCTCGCTTGAGTGATGGACGATCAATAAATTTTCCATTCCAAGAATAAGGTTTCAGTTTTAACATGGAAATGTTTAGTGTGGCGAGACTACTTATAGCCGATGAACAAAACTCGTGGGTGTTCACCTAATGAACCCTCCTTGTATGTTCAACAGAACAGAAATCTGAATGAACGACTTCGAGGAAAAAATAAAAAAAAACAGGACATGGATGATCCTGCGGCTGCTAGAAGGGAGCAAGATGGAGAGATGCTGGAATGCCAAGAAGCACAGAGATTTTCCTGCGCATCATTTTACATACAAAACGTTGATGAGAGATAAAATACGCGCACCTGAATAGCATTCCGGCCTTTATTAGTACGGTAGAGAGGAGCGTACCTGAACGCTGCGCTTGAAATTATGTTCCTAGGTGTGTAGGTTGTACCTGGACAAAATAGACTCTCTTCTTTGCGAGGCATTTAGACCCTGGTATGTCCTGATATGACGATCCATTATAATCCTCCTCGGACATTTCTGATATTAGTGTCCAATATTTTACTTGAATGCCTGGAGCGGCGTTGATCAAGACTAATGTAAAAATAAAAACCCAGCTTTAAATTAATCCAAGTGTGTCACTCATACGTATGTACACGTTAGAATAATGAATGTTAATGTAAGTCCGCCAACAGTTCTCGAGTTGGTATTCACTGAGTTTTATGCAGACTTTAAATGTTATGTCAGGAACGAGAGAAAAGTTGACAGTGGAGGGTCGAGTTTCAAAGTAATGAATGTTTGTTAAATAAAGATAATTTTCTCTCTTAGAGACAAATCTGTATCATGGTATGTTGAGTGTCTGGTGCAAATGTTTATTATTGTAGGTTGAGTGTCTGTTGCAAATGTTTATTATCGTAGGTTGAGTGTGTAGTGTAAATGTTTATTATTGTAGGTTGAGTGTCTGTTGCAAATGTTTACTATCGTAGGTTGAGTGTCTGTTGCAAATGTTTATTATTGTAGGTTGAATGTCTGGTGCAAATGTTTATTATCGTAGGTTGAGTGTCTGTTGCAAATGTTTATTATCGTAGGTTGAGTGTCTAGTGTAAATGTTTATTATCTTACGTTGAGTGTCTGGTGTAAATGTTTATTATCTTATGTTGAGTGTCTAGTGTAAATGTTTATTATCGTAGGTTGAGTGTCTAGTGTAAATGTTTATTATCTCATGTTGAGTGTCTGGTGTAAATGTTTATTATCTTATGTTGAGTGTCTAGTGTAAATGTTTATTATCGTAGGTTGAGTGTCTAGTGTAAATGTTTATTATCTTATGTTGAGTGTCTGGTGTAAATGTTTATTATCTTATGTTGAGTGTCTAGTGTAAATGTTTATTATCGTAGGTTGAGTGTCTAGTGTAAATGTTTATTACCTTATGTTGAGTGTCTAGTGTAAATGTTTATTACCTTATGTTGAGTGTCTAGTGTAAATGTTTATTATGGTACGTTAAGTGACTGGTTTATTAAAGCGTATGCTGAGTGTCTGGTGTATTACCGCATATGATGTATTTTACCGTATGCTGAGTGTCTGGTGTATTACCGCATATGATGTATTCCACCGTATGATAAGTGTCTGGTGTTTTACCGCATATGATGTATTCCACCGTATGATAAGTGTCTGGTGTATTTCATTCAGTGAAGTTAGACAGAGTCAGATTTCAGTTAAGAAAAGAACAGAAGCACAACACTGAAAAGACAGTTGATATACGCTCCATGTGTGCAGGTGTTTAATGTAGCATTATTAGCACTGTGATTGAATTATCACTGAGCATGATGTGAGGTAGCAGGGAGGACCAGTCTCAGCTCCTGGTCCCGCCTCTTACTTACTTGCGTCAGTCATTATGCCTGTGCTTCAGGCATCACGACTACGGTGCTCTTCACTAACTCCAAGACTGGGGGACTGATTACCTCATCTTTTGTATATAGTTCTACAGTCTTCCAATTATGTCCTCGAATTTGTGTTGATAAAGCCACTGGATGGCGAAACGTCTACAATAAAGATACCCAGATGTGGCACATGTGTCTAATTCTTCAGTTCCCTACATAGTAGACCATGAAGCATTTATAAAAGATCAATTAAAAATATCTGCTTCTTCCACTTCCTCGTCTACTTCAGTTCACTTCCTGTAGACAAATGGCTCAGAGAACCGACAAATTGATAAATTAAACACTTGTGCAACACATGGGTTTCCTTACTGTGGGAACGTTTCGCCAACCAGTGGCTTCCTCAGTCCAATACAACGGAGAATGGTTGAAGATTAGAAGGAGTTTGAGGTAATCAGTCCTCAGCCTAGAGTCGATGTAATCTTTGACACATGAGCTGTATCATTTATCAAGATTGATGGAGTGTTTACATCGACTTCAGGTGGAGGGACTGTTTACCTGAAACTCCTTCTGATCGTCAACCATTCTTCTCTGTATTGGACTGAGGAAGTCACTGGGTGGGAAGAGTTTCTGCAGTAAAGATACCAAAGTGTTGCAAAAGTATCTAAGTTACCAGTCAACTCTTGACTATCTTTATGGATCATCTTCATTTTTTTTGGCGTTCGTGCGGCTCATTTGTATCTTTAATTTCCATCTATGTAACCTTTTTTTTCCCTGCGTTTTTTTGGTTGGTTTACAGGGTTGAAAGCCTGTCCACTACACGAGGGTCGTTATGGCAGTATATATCCTTGTCACCATCAATCAACAGTACTCTAATAACTAAAATATTGATTTAAATGAACTCTGAGCGTATACGCAATAACTGAGAGACACCACTTCATGTACTTGTGTTCTCCGTGTTCATATCCTCTATATTAAGGCTTCTGAGTTTATTGCATATTATTATGGTGTCTTTCCTGGTCTTTCTTCTGGTCTAAGACCATCAAATTCAGTTCTTCTAGTCTTTGCTCGTATGTCAAGTTTGCTCAACTTAGAAACCATTGCATACCTCTGGACTTCCGACAAATGGGTTCTGGAGTTTAATCTCACTAAGTGCAAAGTCGTGAAGCTTGGAGAAGAACAAAAAAGACCGCAGTCGGAGTACAGCTTAGGGGAATCAAAAGCTGCGAAACTCACTCAAGGAAAAGACAGAAGATAAACATGTGTGTATTACAGGAGGCAACGGAAATGAGGATTTGTTTTACTAGAATTCAACTCCAGTCTAGTTTTCGTATGTATCTCATCATTTGTGGACAATAGAATAGCTATTCACACTCTATAACAGGTTTGACTTACAATGTATATAACATTTTGAATAACTGTAAGTTATAGTTCCTGAATGATGTTCTTAGGTTCAAGGACCTTATTGGAAATAAATAATTTTACCTGATTTTTTTATCCTAGGTAATCTACACATATGCTGCTATGTATGATAATTTATGCAATTGTATTTGTTTACCTGTATCTGAATAAACGTACTTAGACCTCACTGGCCATATTTTATTCAGTTTTATCCTGGGTATCACTCCCTGTCCCACCTCTAATAGGTTCTCTGGAATTAATTCTAGCATATTTCCTCGTATTTCTGACAGCTCTCTTAAAGTGTGTGTGTGTGTGTGTGTGTGGTGTGTGTGTGTGTGTGTGTGTGTGTGTGTGTGTGTGTGTGTGCGTGTGTGTGTGTGTGTGTGTGTGTGTGTGTGTGTGTGCGTGCGTGTGTGTGTGTGTGTGTGTGTGTGTGTGTGTGTGTGTGTGTGTGTGTGTGTGTGTGTGTGTGTGTGTGTGTGTGTGTGTGTGTGTGTGTGTGTGTGTGTGTGTGTGCGTGTGTGTGTGTGTGTGTGCATGTGTGTGTGTGTGTACTCACCTAGTTGTGGTTGCAGGTGTCGAGACATAGCTCCTGGCCCCACCTCTTCACTGGCCGCTACTGGGTCACTCTCCCTGCGCCATGAGCTTTATCATACCTCTTCTTAAAGCTGTGTATGGAACCTGCCTCCACTACATCGCTTCCCAAGCTATTCCACTTCCCGACTACTCTGTGACTGAAGAAATACTTTCTAACATCCCTGTGATTCATCTGAGTCTTCAACTTCCAACTGTGTCCTCTTGTTGCTGTGTCCCATCTTTGGAACATTCTGTCTCTATCAACCTTGTCAATTCCTCTCAGTATCTTATATGTCGTTATCATGTCCCCCCTATCTCTCCTATCCTCCAGTGTCGTCAGGTCGATTTCCCTTAACCTCTCCTCGTAGGACATACCCCTTAGCTCCGGGACTAGTCTTGTTGCAAACCTTTGCACTTTCTCTGTGTGCGTGTGCGTGTGTGTGTGTGTGTACTCACCTATTTGTGGTTGCAGGGGTCGATTCATAGCTCCTGGCCCCGCCTCTTCACTGATTGCTACTAGGTCCTCTCTCTCCCAGCTCCATGAGCTTTATCATACCTCGTCTTAAAACTATGTATGGTTCCTGCCTCCACTACGTCACTTTCTAGGCTATTCCACTTCCTGACAACTCTGTGACTGAAGAAATACTTCCTAACATCCCTGTGATTTATCTGAGCCTTCAACTTCCAACTGTGTCCCCTTGTTGCTGTGTCCCATCTCTGGAACATTCTGTCTCTGTCCACCTTGTCAATTCCTCTCAGTATCTTATATGTCGTTATCATGTCCCCCCTATCTCTCCTGTCCTCCAGTGTGCGTGTGTGTGTGTGTGTGCATGTGCGTGTGTACTCACCTATTTGTAGTTGCAGGGGTCGAAACATAGCTCCTCGCCCCGCCTCTTCACTGGTCGCTACTAGGTTCTCTCTTCTTCCTGCCCCATGAGCTTTACCATACCTCGTCATAAAACTAAGCATGGTTCCTGTCTCCAATACGTCACTTTCCAGACTATTCCACTTCCTGACAACTCTATGACTAAAGAAATACTTCCTAACATTCCTTTGACTCATCTGAGTCTTCAACTTCCAATTGTGACCCCTTGTTACTGTGTTCCATTTCTGGAACATCCCGTCTCTCCACCTCGTCAATTCCTCGCAGTATTTTAAATGTCGTTATCATGTCTCCCCTAACCCTCCTGTCCTCCTGTGTCGTCAGGTCGATTTCCCTTAACCTTTCCTCGTAGGCCATTCCCCTTAGCTCTGGAATTAGTCTTGTTGCAAACCTTTGCACTTTCTCTAATTTCTTGACGTGCTTGACCAAGTGTGGATTCCAGACTGGTGCTGCATACTCCAGAATGGGCCTGACATACAGGGTGTACAAAGTATTGAACGATTCCTTACTGAAGTATCGGAACTCTATTCTCAGACTTGACAGGCCCCCATATGCTGAAGCAGTAATGTGGTTGATGCGCGCATCAAGAGATGTGCTCGGTATTATACTCACCCCAAGATCCTTTTCTTTAAGTGAGGTTTGCAGTCTTTGGCCGCCTAAACTGTACTCTGTCTGCGGTCTTCTTTGCTCTTCCCCGATCTTCATTATTTTGCATTTGGCGGGGTTTAATTCGAGGAATCAGTTGCTGGACCAAGCTTTCAGCCTGCCCAAGTCTCTGCCTGATCCTCATCCGATTTAATTATCCTCATTAACTTCACATCATCTGCAAACAGGGACATCCTGAGTGTGTCCCTTCCATCATGTCATTCACATATTCCAAAAATAGCCCTGGTCCTGGGACTGACCCCTGTGGAACTCCCCTCGTCACAGGCGCCCACTCCGACACCTCGTCACGTACCATGAATCGATGTTGCCTCCCTGTCAGGCATTCTTTTATCCATTGCAGTGCCCTTCCTTTTATGTGTGCCTGATTCTCTAGCTTTTGCACTAATCTCTTGTGAGGAACTGTGTCGGAGACCTTCTTGCAGTCCAACAAAATGCAATCTACCTACCCCTCTCTCTGGTGTCTTACTTCCGTTACCTTGTCATAAAACTCCAGTAGGTTTGTTACACAGGATTTTCCTTCCATGAATCCATGCTGGTTGTCGTTTATAAGCTTGTTCCGTTCTAGTTGCTACACCACTCTCCCATGATAATCTTCTCTATGACTTTGCATACTATACACGTCAGTGACTCTGGTCTGTAGTTTAGTGCCTCGTGTCTGTCTCTTTTCTTTAAAATGGGGACTACATTTGCCATCTTCCATACCTCAGGTAGTTGTCCAGTTTCAATGGATGTGTTGAAAATTGTTGTTAGAAGCACACACAGCATCTCTGCTCCCTCTCTAAGGACCCACGGAGAGATGTTGTCCGGTCCCACCGCCTTTGAGGTATCAAGTTCACTTAGCAGCTTCTTCACCTCCTCCTCGGTTGTGTATTTCATCCAGAACTTGTTGGCATATCCCTTATTGGTGTACCCCCCTATTCTGACTTCCCCGAGTCCTATCTGTCTCCACTGTAAATACTTCCTTAAATCGCACGTTGAGCTCCTCACATAATTCTTCGTCGTTTCTTGTGAGTTCCCGGCCGTATCCCACCGAGGCTGGGTGGCCCAAAAAGAAAAAACGAAAATTTCTCTTTTTAAATTTAGTAATTTATACAGGAGAAGAGGGGGTTATTAGCCCCTTGCTCCCGGCATTTTAGTCACCTCTTACGACACGCATGGCTTACGGAGGAAGAATTCTGTTCCACTTCCCATATATATATATATATATATATATATATATATATATATATATATATATATATATATATATATATATATATATATATATATATATATATATATATATATATATATATATACAGGAATTTTCGAGGATAGGTCAAGCTATGTTACCTATATCAGCTCATTTGAAAGCTTTTTTATTGTTATGAGATATAAAAATAGTGAACAGCATGAAGCTGGATCCATCTATGGGCCAACGATTTCAATTGGTCTACTGATATTATTTCGTTGATGTCGTTATGCTGTACGAACATGTTCCAGACTCTAATCATCCTAGGAATAAATGATCTCATGAATTAATGGAGAAGGGTACAGAGTGTAGTTGCTGTTTGCTGCCCGTCTTATTGTGTAGAATCTCACTTCTCGCTTCTGTGGAGACAAGTGACAATATTGGCCATGTACATAACAGTAAGTCTCTGCTGAAATAGCGGATCTGTCTCTGCTGGCTCTGTTCTCTGTTCTATCAAGAAATCGTAGATGAGATGGATGGCACTCAATCCATGATAATGGAGCATATTCAAGGTGTGAGCGTACTTGTACCACGTACAGAATATTGCAACCTCTATTGTCGAGCAGATGTGAAATACGTCTAAGTGCTGTAAACTTCCTGACTACTATGTTTGGAAGATTTACAGCATGGTTCTTCATGGTCAGTTTGGAGTCAAATTTCTCCCGAAGGATATCAACTTCACCCCCAGATACCAACACTCTCCCATTCATTCTTACCACTGTTCCGGCATTACCATCATGGTGCCAAGAGACCATCATCATTTGTGTTTTCTCAGGAGTAAATGTGACCAACCATCGTTTTCCCCAGACAGATATAGCTGTAAGCTGGGTATTGATGTAACGTTAGAGCAGCTGGCATTTCCTCTCTTGGATAAGTAAATGTTAGAGTACAGTCATCTGCATATGCATGTGATTCTGGTATAAGATGAATGGCCCAAACACACTTCCCTGTGGACCACTTGTACCAATAGGATCTTGCTGACTCTATCCCGTTGAAAACTACTCTTATAGATCAACCTTGAAAGTAATATATATTTTTTTCTCTCTGTCTCTGTCTGTCTCTCTCTCTCTCTATCTATCTGTCTGTCTATCTATATCTATCTATCTAGTTATCTATCTATCTTGTCATGCCCTTAATATGTGGACACATAAAGTTTTACCTAACAGTCATCTCAATGGACTGAGCCCTCCACTATTCTGGTCCCCACTGTGGCTCTCAGCTCTCCCAATTTATTTATTTGTGGCTGAAATTACCAATGATTAGAACTTTCGGCCTAGCAGTACGTATACTTTTACCTCCTTCTGCTATAGTGTCAACTATTGCTTTATTGTTGTTTTCATATTACTATTTCAGTCTCCTGCTGGTAGATGGCAGGTTGTACAGTACGTCACACAGCAACCACTGCATTTCGTCAGTCAGTCGTGTGTGAACCCAGTGTCTAGTCGCATGCCTCGACTCTCTGTCGCTCTCATCCCATCAAAGCTCTACTAATTTCAGATTAACAATGACACTCCTCTGCTTTCGCAAACATAAGCACTTTCAAGAACGTACTTTCAAAGGCCTGGTGTAGCTGGCCACGCTAGATGTACTAGTTTAAGTGCAGTCAGTCAGAACAATCAGGAAAACGAGAAATAATGTATATTCCAGATTATGGTTTTTGATATACAATATATTCCCAACACCAAACTTGTATACCAATATTTACACTATATAGAGTGGGTATAACCAATACCATTATAAGTTTGAAGTTAAAGAGCATAAGAATGAGAACTCTCACTGCTATAGCTATTAACAAGAAAACAAAAAGCAGATTCTAGTATGCTGTGAACCAGCTCAAGGCTTGTGAGGGGCCTGAGGCAGCTTCCCCATGCCTCTTGTCTCACTCTGAACAATCAGAACAGCCAACACAATTAGTAGTTAACCCCATTCTAAGATGAACTCACTGAGAGAAAACAAAAGATTACCCTGTCTTAACGCTGGTTTACGATGGCATGCATTCAGAATGCAATATCCTGCTGGAAGTATGTCCTCTAATATCACTCCACCAAGATTTGTTTTTTCCCTACCATCCACTGGTTACTGCTGTCTAGTATTTCTCTATGTTGCTCACCTGAAAGAACTAGGGAGACTGGGTTGAACTTGGTGTTTTTTGTGTGCTTGTGTGTGTGTGTGTGTGTATGTATATTTCCGTAAGATATATTTCTCTAAAATGCTCTTGTAAGAGGAAAAATCGTGGAAGTCAGAATAAATCTTGAATGCTGAAGACATTTTTTCCTGGTACGGTAATAAGAGGAGTTGTGCTTGATAGAGAGACATTTGATGTCTTCACAGTGACGTTGACGTGGAAACATAATTGATGTAGATTACCAGGAGATACGGATAAAACAATGATTATTGTTAATAATACGGTGGAAACGCATTTACCTGTCCAGCTTTATTCTGATGGGCAATGAGGGTATTACTGTTAATTACTTAATCTCCAGTACTTTTATTTAATACTTTAAGTTTCACCCTCACATACACACTCACACACTCACACACACACACACACACACACACACACACACACACACACACACACACACACACACACACATGAAGACTGGGGAAGGGCAAAGAAGACCGCAGACGGAGTACAGTCTAGGGGACAGAGACTACAAACCTCACTCAAGGAAAAAGATCTTGGGGTGAGTATAACACCAAGCACATCTCCTGAGGCGCACATCAACCAAAAAAATGCTGCAGCATACGGGCGCCTAGCAAACTTAAGAATAACATTCCGACATCTTAATAAGGAATCGTTCAGGACCCTGTACACTGTGTACGTTAGGCCCATATTTGAGTATGCAGCACCAGTTTGGAACCCACACCTAGCCAAGCACGTAAAGAAACTAGAGAAAGTGCAAAGGTTTGCAACAAGACTAGTCCCGGAGCTAAGGGGTATGTCCTACGAGGAGAGGTTAAGGGAAATCGACCTAACAACACTGGAGGACAGGAGAGATAGGGGAGACATGATAAGGACATATAAAATACTGAGAGGAATTGACAAGGTGGACAAAGACAGAATGTTCCAGAGATGGAACACAGCAACAAGGGGACACAGTTGGAAGTTGAAGACTCAGATGAATCCCACGGATGTTAGGAAGTATTTCTTCAGTCACAGAGTTGTCAGGAAGTGGACTAGTTTGGGAAGCGATGTAGTGGAGGCAGGATCCATTCATAGCTTTAAGAAGCGGTATGCTAAAACTCATGGCGCAGGGAGGGTGACCCAGTAGCGGCCAGTGAAGAGGCGGGGCCAGGAGCTATGACTCGACCCTGCAACCACAACTAGGTGAGTACGTGAGTGCTCAGTTTCAACATACTGACAAAAATGAGAATATCAATTTCAAAATATCAAAAGGCTAAAACTATACTTAAGTCGACGATATCTGGCCATACCTCTTATGTCTAATTAGGCAAGTGAAAGCGTGCAGTCAATTTGTGTTAAACTTCTTGGAACTGTTAATTCAGCAACAGCATCTAATTCTTATCTCTCTCTGCTTGAGGGGAACGAGTTTCATTAGTCTGCTTCCGCAGTCATCATTGTCGGTTGTATGCTTGCAACAATACTAGAACAGCATTTACAGAGGTGTGCTGGGGCCGATACGCCAGGGCGTCAGGATAAATTATAATTGCGTCATTGAACTGTTTGCTGACATAAAACAAAAAATATTTATAATGCACAAAGAAAAATTGCAAAGAATTGTAAGAGTGAAACCAATGAGGCAATCTAAAAGCAAGAAAAAAAAATATATGAAAATATAGGATCTTGATATTGTGGAAGAAACGTTGTAAGTTTGTGAATTATTCCTTCCACCTGCCGGGTATTGCTTCTTGTGAAGGCACAATACTACCGCTGCATATTCCAGTATTTGCCTTATACAAATTATAAACAGCTTAATTAACATTTTTTATATCTATATATTTGAAAGCAATTATGTAGTCTCCTCTCGCCTGTATACTGGCTCCCTCGTTCTTTTGTGTTAGTGTGACTTTGTAAATGGTCCAAGTCGGACCGAAACGTCGTCTTAAGCTCCTCTCTCCTATGTGTGGGTTATTTATTTATTGTTCCAGTCACGGTATTGTGCCTTTTTGTTTCTTATAGCACACGGTGTCGACAATTTCATTTATATGATTTTCAAGTGATATTTTTTTGATTAATTAACCTAAAAAAATTGTCACCAGGAAATCATATGTCTCCTAGATTTTTCTATCTAACTGATACTTTCTATATTTTGTCACAGACTATACTGTGGCCTGATACTGTTTTCTCCCATTTCCAGTACATGGCGCTTATCTACATTAATTTCCATCATCTTTCTGTCACTCCATGTCTTCAATTTATCTAAAACATCTTGTAAATATTTACGGTCGTTTTTATAATTTTGTTACATAAGATTTATGCATCATCTGCTAACGTTTATATAAGATGTTATTCCTTATGGTCAATCGATTATGTGTGTACTCATCTAATTGTGTTGCCGGGGTCGAATCATAAATCCCGGCCCTGCCTCTTCACTGGTTGCTACTAGGTCCTCTCTCTCCCTACTCCATGAGCCTTATCATACCTTTTCTTAGAGCTATGTATGGATCCTGCCTCCACTACATCACTCTTCAGACTATTCCACTTCCTGACAACTCTATGACTGAAGAAATTCTTCATAACATCCCTATGACTAATCTGAGTCTTCATCTTCCAATTGTGACCCTTGTTTCTGTGTCCCCTCTCTCAGACAGTCTGTTCCTATCCACCTTGTCAATTCCTCCAGTGTCGTCAGGTCAATTTTCCTTAACCTTTCCTCGTAGGACAAACCCCTTAGCTCCGGGACTAGTCTTGTTGCAAACCTTTGCACTTTCTCTAATTGACCAGGTGTGGGTTCTAAACTGGTGCTGCATACTCCAATATGGGCCTGACGTACTCTGTAAACAGAGTCGTGAATGATTCCTTACCTGGATGTTGAAAAGTATTAGTACATTTGTCAGACTCACATTTCCTGCAGCAGTTATTTGGTTGATGTGCGCCTCAGGTGATATGCTCGATATGATTCTCACCCCAGGGTCCTTCTTGGGTGAGGCTTGCAAGCCTTGCTGCTGCTGCTGCTGCCATGTGTCTGCCCTTCCCCCCCCCTCGCCCCACACACACACACAAACACACACATAGATAATCTGAAGATAATCGGAAGATAATTAGAAAGAGAGTGATAGAGCACTGAAAGAGAAATGTTCTCATAAACAATAACCAGCACGGGTTTAAAGATGGTAAATCTTGTCTTACAAACCTCTTGGAATTCTATGACTAATTAATAGAAGTGAGACAGGAGAGAGAGAGGGATGGGTGTATTGCATGTTACTGGAGTGCAAGAAGGCATTTACCTCACAAGAACTGGAGCAAAAACTTGAGGCACATCCAAGAATAATAGGGAGCCTACTCCAATACATCAAGGTTACCTTAGGGAAAGGCTGCCAATAGATCTCGATCAACTGCGACATTAGTATATAAGGATCTGAATTAACATTTCAAATTCAAATTTACGGATACTGGGCTTAGGTTGGGGAGAAAGACCTAGGGGTGAGCATAGTACCAAGCATATTGCCGAAGGCACACATCACCAAATTATCTATGCAGCTAATACTCGTTTGGCAACTCAAAAAAAGTCATGTCGAAGAACGCAGAACCAGCAGAGAACCACGACTTGATATTGTAGGTTAAGAAACTGGAGCAAGTGAAGGGGATGCAGAGTGGCGAGATCCACAGCTATGAGGCAAGGCTGAAGGAACTCAACCTGACAACACTCAATTACAGGTGAACCAGGAGAATCACGATAACATCCAAAATACATTGAAACGGAAGATAGGGATGGATTGTCTGAGACGGGAGAGGTAAGTGGTACATTTAAGGCACAAAGATATCAGAAAGAACTTCTTCAGCTTCAGTGTGGCCACGAAGTGGAAAGTATTAGATGAAGAGAAGGTATTACAAGGCTCATGAGTCTAGGAGAAAGCAAATCTTGGAAGCTAATAGATAAATCTCGAGCCCCTGCTACTATAAATTGGTAAGTATACACACACACTACACTGGTATGACAGGGTAAACAGTACAAGGATCAAAAATTTCTGACAGGAAGGAAATAAAGAGTGATGGACCTGGTCTGACAAATAGCTACTGGAATTTAACACCACCGAGGGCAAAGTTATGTAGTTTGGGGAAGGACACAAAAGAACGCAGGAGTACAGGCTCGGGAGTCAAAGCCGCAAACTTCAATAAAGGAGAAGGACCTGGGGGTAATTGTTATACGGAGCCTATCATCTGAGCGGCATATAAATAAATAACTGCTGCAGCAAATACGCGTCTGGCAAATCTAAGATCAGTTTTTCGACATCTAAGTAAGGAGTCATTCACGCCACTGTACACCGTGTACGTCAGGTTTATATTGGAGTATGCAGCACCAGTATGGAACCCACACCTGGTCAAGCACGTCAAGAAATTAGAGCAAATGCAGAGGTTTGCAACAAGACTAGTCCATGGCTGAGGAGTTTGACCTACGAGGAAAGGTTAAGGGAACTCAATTTGACAACACTGGAAGACAGGAGGGACAGGGGGTAACATGATAACAAATAAAATACTGAGAGAAATTGAGAAGGTGGATAAGGACAGAATGTTTCAGAGATGTGACAGATCAACAAGGGGTCACAACCGGAAGTTGAAAACTCAGATGAGTCACAGGGATGTTAGGAAGTACTTCTTCAGTCACAGAGTTGTCAGGAAGTGGACATTTGGGAGAATGATGTAGTGGAGGCAGGATCCATACATAGCTTTAAGAAGCGGTATGATAAAGTTCATGGAGCAAGGAAAGAATGGACCTAGTAGCGACCAGCGAAGAGGCGAGGCCAGGAACAATGACTCTACCCTGGCAATCATAACTAGGTGAGTACACAACACACATGAATCGACCCCTGCAACCACAACTAGGTGAGTACACACACACACCAGAAACATTCCTCACTAACGCATCATAGTTTCAAATTCACAGACAAACCACCACTAACTACTACCTCACAAGTATCCCAGGCAGTCATGCCTCACCTTCCAGCAGTACTGATGAGACCAGCAACACAGCCACACACACACATACCAAACAGGCGTAGCCTACACTCCAGAATTCAAAAACAGTCCTCTTAATTTGATTTGATTTAATTTTCGTGTTTTTATTCTAACATATTCAACATTTATTTTTATGAACTTTCTGAATAGCTTAATTTTGTTATTTATGGAAAAAAATGTCAAAATACATCATTGCATTTTCTTTCTAGAGAATGACTTTAGCGTCCAGAAAATTAATTGGTTAATTAGTGGAAAAAAATACAAATATAATATTGTTCTGCTGTTTGCAATTATTGAGACTTACTAGCTAGTTGAGGCTCCAGCTCTTGGGCACCGTCATTTGAGAAGACTCGTGGCCCTGTTCAGCTAAGTATGCTTTTGTTTTAATCCAAATATAGAGTTATCCTCTGTTATATCCTCTTCGCAATTCATTTTAATTGCTTATTAACCTAACATTAAAATATTTTGTTGCTATTGTTTTTAGTCCATTTGAGTAACTCGTTTCTAATTGTGCCTTTGTCTAGTTCCATCTCCAGTTAGTCAGCTCTTGTCTCTTTATTCTGTTTTTGATTGTCTCATTTATTACGATCATGACTCCTTTGAATATATTAGATTATGCCAGCTTGTGGCAAAACTGAATTGTCTTGGTTTCTTGACATCCTCGATAATGAGAGGTTCCATGGTGCTGCTACGTACGTGACTATTTCTGAAGCCTTTTCCTCTAGAGAGTTTGCAAGTGAGGTGTCCGTATCACAGGTTGTCCAGGGTGTGCTGGTAATAATATGTTTACATCTGGTGTTTTTAACTAGAAGATTTTGAGCTTCGTTAGACCTGCTGAGCCATGCATTATTCATCAGATGCACATGCATGGTACACAGTACCGCCAAGATGAAGAATTAGACACATGTTCAACATCTGGGTTTCTTTATTTGTAAACGTTTCGCCATCCAGTGGCTTTATCAATACGAATTCAGGGACATAATGGTAATCAGTCCCTCGTCGTTTGTAAATAGTTCTACAATCTTCCCCATTATGTCCATGAATTTGTATTGATAAAGCCACTGGAGGGCGAAACATCTACAAATAAAGATACTCAGATGTTGCACATGTGTCTAATTCTTCATTCATCAGAAGAGGAGAAATGGAAGGAATGTCTTTTTATCACATGTTTCTGGATAAAGATCGTCGGACAAAGTGGTTAGCAGAGAGACTCGGGGAGATGCTGTCTCGCCAAGGTCTCTTCATCCAGAGAATTAGAGCTACAACATTGTTCCGTGAATGGATTCTAACTGCTTTACCATTCTCTCAAGGAGCTGCATTAGTGTTCCCAAAGAAATAAATATAATATCTGTGTGTTGAGGAGGACCTGATGTGTCAGCGAAATGTCGCTTTCTCTGTTTTGTGTTAACGTTGGTGTTATTGCCTCTCTGTATTTCGTGTTGACTTTTACAGTGCAAAACTTCTCACATTTCAGCCTTCCATTACCTTCAACTGTGGTGCTCTTCCAAGTCACCTGTGTTTGAAATTTGAAACATATTTATTTATGTTGATTTGGGCGAAAAATTCATGTTTATATTATAAATAAATTCTAGGTCAATTACTAATTATAGGATATATATATATATGGATATATATATATATATATATATATATATATATATATATATATATATATATATATATATATATATATATATATATATAAGCCATGAGTGTCATGAAAAGAGACTAAAATACCGGGAGTAAATGGCTAGTAACCCCTTCTCTTGGGGTAGGCAAAGCTCTCGGTTCACATCCTGAGGGTCCGGGTTCGATTCCCGGCAAGGGTGGAAACATTGGGCGTGTTTCCTTACACCTGTTGTCTCTGTTCACCATCAGTAAAATGGTACCTGGGTGTTAGTCGACTGGTGTTGGGTCGCATGCTGGGACAAAACTGACCTAATTTGCCCGAAATGTTCTGCATAACAAGCGGCTTTCTATATAGTAGAATGTCATTGACGTCAGCTAGGCCTGTATACCTTGTACATGTACTTGTAGAAGTAAAGATATTATTATATTATTATTAAATGTAAAAAGAAGGAAAAGTTTATAGTTTTATTCTCTTTTAGGTCACCCTGCCTCGGTGGGAGACAGCCTGTGTGTGTGTTCCTGGTGTGTGTACTGTTGTGTGTGTGGGTGGTGTGTGTCGTGGTGTGTGTGTGTGCCTATTAACTTAAGATATTGAAAATAAATGACAAACAATAATAAATACATATATGAAAGTGACTGGCAATAGCGTTGATGTTCATTTTTGGATTGTATAGCATACCATGACATCATTCACCCAGCTAGCTCTTCTATATACCATGATATTCACCCACACAGCTCCTGTATATACCATATCATGGCATCATTCACCCACACAGCTCCTGTATTTACCATATTATGGTATCATTCACCCTGGCAACTGCTGTATATACCATATCATGGGACACGAAATCGTAATAACTGGTGCAGTGGCTTGCGCGTTGGCCTGGAGTATTACGACTTGCTTGACGCAAGTTCAAGCCTCATGGCATTATTCACCCACAGAGTTAGAATTTATTTAAAGCTGTCCGTGCCTTCGCAGGACCTCAGTCTTCTCTCCTGCACTCAGTGAAGGATCGCCAACCCCTGGACCTCTATGACTCGGAAGATTCTCTGCCAATTACAGTGAACAAAAGGTGAGGCGCAATGTGTACATCAAATACACCTTCAACGAACATATCAGAAATTCATGTTCTGTCAGATGCCATGTGTGATCAGAGAACAAAACGCTACTTTGTGAAGTATTTGTCCCC
Source organism: Cherax destructor (assembly GCA_009830355.1). Taxonomy (NCBI): domain Eukaryota; kingdom Metazoa; phylum Arthropoda; class Malacostraca; order Decapoda; family Parastacidae; genus Cherax; species Cherax destructor. The sequence continues at coordinate 13,848 of WNWK01000883.1, read as the reverse complement.
ACCTCACAAGGTGCACAACAGTGGGACAAACAAATACAGGCATCCACCCAACAGAGTCGAATATGCAATTTTCTTCAAACCCGATCCCTAATGAATGAAAAGGTTGTGCTTGACCGCCAGCATGAGGAACGGAGCTTAGCATATACCTCCCATAGCACCTCAATCTGTATAAATTCCCCGTCAGTGTTACACCATTTGCAAGTATTTATAACGAGTTGATAAGAATCAGGAGGTACTCACCTATTTGTGGTTGCAGGGGTCGATTCATAGCTCCTGGCCCCGCCTCGTCACTGATCGCTACTAGGTCCTCTCCTGCGCCATGAGCTTTATCATACCTCTGGTTAAAGCTATGTATAGAGCCTGCCTCCACTACATCGCTTCCTAAACTATTCCATTTCCCGACAACTCTGTGACTGAAGAAATACTTCCTAACATCTCTGTGATTCATCTGAGTCTTCAACTTCCATCTGTGTCCCCTTGTTGTTGTGTCCCATCTCTGGAACATTCTGTCTCTGTCCACTTTGTCAATTCCTCTCAGTATCTTATATGTTGTTATCATGTCCCCCTATCTTTCCTGTCCTCCAGTGTCGTCAGGTCGATTTCCCTTAACCTCCCCTCGTGTGTGTGTGTGTGTGTGTGTGTGTGTTTTGTGTGTGTGTTTTTTTTTTTTGTGTGTGTGTGTGGGTGTGTGTGTGTATGTGTGTGTGTTTGTGTGTGTGTGTGTGTGTTCATATTAACGTTAAGATATTGAAAATAAATGACAAACAATAATAAATACATATATGAAAGTGACTGGCAGTAGCGTTGATGTTCATTTTTGGATTGTATAGCATACCATGACATCCTTCACCCAGCTAGCTCTTCTATATACCATACCATGATATTCACCCACACAGCTCCTGTACATACCATATTATTACATCATTCACCCACACAGCTCCTGTATATACCATATTATGGCATCATTCACCCACACAGCTCCTGTATATACCATATTATTGCATCATTCACCCACACAGCTCCTGTATATACCATATCATGTCATCATTCACCCACACAGCTCCTGTATTTACCATATTATGGCATCATTCACCCACACAGCTCCTGTATATACCATATCATGGCATCATTCACCCACACAGCTCCTGTATTTACCATATTATGGCATCTTTCACCCTGGCAACTGCTGTATATACCATATCATGGGACACGAAATCGTAATAACTGGTGCAGTGGCTTGCGCTTTGGCCTGGAGTTTTACGACTTGCTTGACGCGAGTTCAAGCCTCACCCGTACTGTCGTCATATCATGGCATTATTCACACACAGAGTTAGAATTTATTTAAAGCTTTCCGTGCCTTCGCAGGACCTCAGTCTTCTCTCCGGCACTCAGTGAAGGATCGCCAACCCCTGGACCTCTATGACTCGGAAGATTTTCTGCCAATTACAGTGAACAAAAGGTGAGGCGCAATGTGTACATCAAATACATCTCCAATGAACATATCAGAAATTCATGTTCTGTCAGATGCCATGTGTGATCAGAAAACAAAACGCTACTTTGTGAAGTATTTGTTCCCACCTCACAAGGTGCACAACAGTGGGACAAACAAATACAGGCGTCCACCCAACAGAGTCGAATATGCAATTTTTTTCAAACCCGATGCCTAATGAATGAAAAGGTTGTGCTTGACCACCAGCATGGGCAACGAAGCTTAGCATATACCTCCCATAGCACCTCAATCTGTATAAATTCCCCGTCAGTGTTACACCATTTACAAGTATTTATAACAAGTTGATAAGAATCAGGAGGTACTCACCTATTTGTGGTTGCAGGGGTCGATTCATAGCTCCTGGCCCCGCCTCGTCACTGATCGCTACTAGGTCCTCTCTCTGCTCCATGAGCTTCATCAAACTTCGTCTTAAAACTATGTATGGTTCCTGCCTCCACTACGTCACTTTTAAGGCTATTCTACTTCCTAACAACTCTTGACTCATTGAAATCTTCCCAACTCCATTTGACCCTTGTTTCTGTTCCCACCTTGAACTCCTGTTCTTATCCACCTTGAACATCCTGCAGTACTTGTCAATTCCTCATATTATGTCTTTTTCTCCTAACCTTCTGTCCTCCAGTGTCGTCAGGCCGATTTCCCTTAACATTTCTTAGTAGGACAATGCCCTTAGCTCTGGGACTAGTTTTGTAGCAAACCTTTGCACTTTCTCTAATTTCTTGACGTGCTTGACCAGGTGTGGATTCCAAACTGGTGTTGCATACTCCAATATGGCCCTGACGTACATGGTGTACAGAGTCTTGAACGATTCCTTACTGAGGTATCGTAACGCTATTCTTAGGTTTGCCAGGCGCCCATATGCTGGTTGATGTGCGCCTCAGATGTGCTCGGTATTATACTCACCCCAAGATCTTTTTCCTTGAGTGAGGTTTGCAATCTTTGGCCACCTAGAATATAGTCTGCTGTCTTATTTGCCCTTCCCCGATCTTCATGACTTTGCATTTGTCGGGGTTAAATTCAAGGAGCCAGTTGCTGGACCAGGCTTGTAGCCTGTCCAGGTCTCTTTGTAGTCCTGCTTGATCCTCATTCGATTTAATTCTCCTCATTAATTTCACATTATCTGCACACAGGGACACATGTCTTAGGACTGACCCCTGTGGAACCCCGCTCGTCACAGGCGCCCACGCTGACACCTCGTCACGTTCCATGACTCGTTGTTGCCTTCGTCATATATTCTCTGACCCATTGTAGTGCCTTTCCTGTTATGCGTGCCTGATCCTCTAGCTTCTACATTAATTAACCTCTTGTAAGGAACTGTATCGATGGCCTTCTTGCAGTAAATAAAAATGCAATCTATCCACTTATCTCTCTCGTTTCTTACTTCCTTTACTTTGTCATAAAACTCCAGTAAGTTTGTGACCAGGATTATCCTTTCCTTGAAACTGTGCTGGATGTCGTTTATAAGCTTGTTTCTTTCTAGGTCCTCCACCACTCTCTTCGATAATATTCTCCATGACTTTACATACTATACACGTTAGTGACACTGGTCTGTAGTTTAATGCCTCGTGTCTGTCTCCTTTCTTAAAAATTGGGAATATATTTGCCATCTTCTATACCTCAGGTAATTACCCAGTTTCAATGGATGTGCTGAAGATTTTTGTTAGTGGCACACACAGCATCTCTGCTCCCTCTCTAAGGACCCACGGAGAGATGTTGTCTGGTCCCACCGTCTTTGAGGTATCAAGATCACTTAGCATCTTCTTCACCTCCTCCTCGGTTGTGTGCATTTCATTCAACACTTGTTGGTATATCGCCTGTTGGTGTACCTCCCTATTCTGACTTCCTGGAGTCCTTCCTGTCTCCACTGTAAATACTTCTTTAAATCTTATGTTGAGCTCCTCACATCCTTCTCGGTCGTTTCTTGTGAACTCCCCACCTCTCTTCCTAAGCCTGATTACCTGGTCCTTGACTGTTGTTTTCCTTCTAATGTGGCTATACAACAGCTTCGGGTCAGACTTGACTTTCGATATCTTATCTGTGCATATTCGTTTCTGGCTCTTCGGCTAATCTCTTTATTTTCCTGGGTCCTTTACCTTCTGTACTTTTTCCATTCTCTAATGCACTTAGTTTTTGTCTCCCTACACTTTTGGGTGAACCAAGGACTCGTTTTGTTCTTCCCATTATTTATGTTTCCCTTGGGAAGAAACCTCTCCTCTGCCTCCTTGCATTTTGTTGTCATGGTTTTCCTGCCAATTCTCTTTCCCACTGAACGTCTTGCAGGAAGTTCCTCATGCCTGTATAGTCCCCCCTTTTGTAGTTTGGCTTCTCCCGTCCTATTCCTGCTATCATCTCCACTTGTAGCTCAACTATGTATTCAAAGCTCAGAAGCACGTGATCACTAGCTCCAAGGGGCCTTTCTTGCGTGATATCCTCGATGTTCGAACTACTCAAGGTGAATACTAGATCCAGCCTTTCTGGTCTTCCTCACCTCTCTCTCTCTGGTAGTGTCCCTAATATATTCATGCACGAGGTTTTCCAGTATCACATCCACCATCTTGGCTCTACATGTTTCGGGACCCCAGTGGGGCTCCAGCTTTTCTCAATTCCTTGTGATTGAAATCACCCATAACTAGTAACTTTGCTCTGCTCATGTGAGCTTTTCTGGCCACCTTGGCTAGTGTGTCTACCATTGCTCTGTTGATCTCTTTGTATTCTTCTCTTGGCCTCCTGCAGTTCAGTGGCGGGTTGTACATCGCTGCAATTACCACCTTAGGGTCCCCAGACTGGATTGTTCGTACTATGTAGTCCATTTCGCCCATTCCATCCATTCCTTCCATTTCCTCAAATCCCCACCAGTTTTTAATGAGCAGTGCAACTCCCACTTCCCCTCTGCTCCCTCTATCTTTCCTCAGGATCTGATATCCGGATGGAAAGATTGCATCTGTATCGTCCTGGTGAGTTTCGTTTCTGTGAGTGCTGTTATGTCTGGGGATGTCTCCTTGATTCTTTCATGCCACTCCTCACATTTATTTGTTACTCTGTCTGTATTTGTATACCAAACCTTCAACTTCTTTTCTAATACATACCACACACACATACCACAGGTGTGAGTGTACTCACCTAATTGTACTCACCTAATTGTGGTTGAAGGGGTTGAGAATCAGCTCCTGGCCCCGCCTCTTCACTGACCGCTATTGGGTCCCTTCTCTCCCTGCTCCATGAGCTTTATCATACCTCGTCTTAAAGCTATGTATGGTTCCTGCCTCCACTACATCACTTGCTAGACTATTCCACTTCCTGACTACTGTGTGTGTGTGTGTGTGTGTGTGTGTGTGTGTGTGTGTGTGTCTGTGTGTCATCTTTACATATTCATCACTGTGTTCTCTCATTCGGAATATATGTGTGTATGTGTTTTATTCTATGTCGTTAGGTTTCATCACTGAAGAAACATTCCCTCGCGCAGCTGGTTTCCTCAGACGAGTACAGAGGTCATTGTAATTCTGGAGACACTAAGAGAAGTGGGATGATACTATTGTATTGAATACCATCATAAGATCGCCCATGCACCTATAATCCGCAAATAGGATAGAGAAAATTATGACAGACCCCCACAGCGGACATCAGTTTTCAACTGCTGCTCTCCTAACTCATTCTGTCAGTCACAGACATCTATCTTACAATCACTCCCAATCAGTTCACAATCACACACAGAGCTCCACACATCCACTTCCCAAGTCCGTCTACCCTTTCACAATCTCACCCACCTATTTGACAATATCCCCAACCCACTTCACAATCATACCCACTAACCTCGCAATCCCTTCCCTAACTTTACAATCCCACCCACTCACTTCATAATCGCACCCACTCTCCTTGCAATCACTCTCACCTGGCAATTCTAGCCCCTCTCTTTGCGGTTCAAACCACTCACCTCACAATCACTTTCACTCAACTATCAATTCCACTCGTTCACCTTACAATGACACTTACTCACCTCACAATCCCACTCGTTCATCTAACAATCCCACCAACTCATCTAACAATCCCACCAACCTCGCATCCCCAGAGAGGGTACCATGGTACCACCATTAATAAGATCTCTGGTTGAGGGAAACACTTCAAGACACTCCTTTGAGAGAATCCAAGTTAACCCACAAATTTTGAGCACTTTTTGTTCACCGGTCTAACCCTCTCTCTGCTGACCAGCTTGCTAATTCCAATCTCTTCGTTAGAACATAAAAAACAGTGTAATGTTTTATAAGTCATTCAGATAAGGGTTTTTGTTCCCTGTGCCTTGAGTCAAGCAGTGTGGGGTCAATATACCAGATGTAAGCTTTATAAACAGATATCCTCCGGGTAGTAGATTAATTGACTCCGGCTAATTAAGAACTCAGCAGGTAAGGTATAGAATCCAGATGTTGTCGGCTGATGCATTATTCTGCTCACCCGTCTGGTGAGACTCGCACGCTCACAGCTGAATCTTGGTTCCAGCTTCCCATCACAGCTTTTATCATGGTTTAGAAGAAAAACTAAGTGTCTGTCTGTCTGTGTGTACTCACCTATTTGTGGTTACAGGGGTCGATTCGTAGCTCCTGGTCCTACCTCTTCACTGATCGGTACAAGGTCCTCTCTCTCCCTGCTCCACGTGCTTTATCAAACCTCGTCTTAAAACTATGTATGGTTCCTGCCTCCACTACATCATTTTCCAGACTGTTGCAGTTCCTGATGATTCTATGACTGAAGAAGTACTTCCTAACATCCCTCTGATTCGTCTGAGTCCTCAACTTCCAATTGTGACCCCTTCTTTCTGTGTCCCATCTCTGGAACATCCTGTCTCTGTGCACTTATGAATTTATTCTCACGTATTTCAGATTGCAGGGGTCGGGTCTCAGTTCCTGGCCATGCTATTTAACTGGCAACTTATCTGCTTCACTCCCACCTAGTGTAGTGGGACCAGTCACACCTATTCTAAACGCTATTTATGAGACTGCTTCCACCACTGGTCAATTAGCAAGAACTCATTTGAAATTAAGTCCATTCTAAAATTTTCTCTTATACGTTGAAATATATATTTTTTTCATATATGTTAATGTAAAAAATTATAATTTTGTATCAAGAGAAACTTTTAAAACTTACCTAACCTTATTATAACAAGCGCAATTTAATTTAGCCTATCCCAACTAAATATATTTTAGATATGTTTATAGTAATTTAAAAATAAACAAACACAATGAAATATATGTTTTTCGTTAGGTTCAGAATGATTTTTGCGAAATTATTGGCATATATATATATATATATATATATATATATATATATATATATATATATATATATATATATATATATATATATATATATATATATATATATATATATATATATATATATATATATATATATATATATATATATATATATATATATATATATATATATATATATATATATATATGTATATACATGGACATGTATATATATGTGTATGCAATAAAATAACAGTAAAGAGGTGATATCCCAAGATGCAGAACAACCGCTGTGAAAAAATGGTGAAATTCTAATCGCTTCGTGACTTCTCACATTATCAGGGAATTATAAAAATAAAACATCAACATGAAGGCATATATGGGCAACACTACACCTCACAGTCGAGTCACAACACCCAAATCTGTGAAACACAACTGATACTCTACCCAAGCATTAAATTTTTTTACTTGTCTAATGTATCATCAAATTCTTCCCAAATTTTATTAATTATAAATGAATCCAATTTATATAAACCAAAAGAAATATTCATATTATTTTCAAAACTGCTTTTTTTGAAACATGATTCTATTATATTCCTGTCAACCATGGACTTGCTTGATACAACTTTCTCAGCATTTTGAAAATCAATTGGATGGTTAAAATCTCTCACATGAATAAACAGAGCATTAGAATCTTGTCCAGTTTTAATGCTATATTTATATTATTTTAATCTTAGTTCAAGACTTTTACCAGTTTGACCGTAATTAACTTTATCGCATATTTTACAAGGAATCTTATAGACACATCCGTCAGCATTTAGGGGGGAATTTTCTATCAAAAGTTTTTTTTAATGTATCAACATTTTAAAATACAACTTTGATATTAAAAGTCTTAAGAGGAGAAGACATAGCAACCAAGTTTTCATGGTAAGGGAGAACCAACATATTTTTAGTTGAATAAGGTTGGTTGTCCCTTTATGGATTGTAAAAAGTAATTCTGGCAAGTTTAAAGGATTTATCAATAAAGTTTCTTTGGTATTTTAGATCATTAGCTATTTCATAAATTTTGGAGATTCCTTCATCCATGAACTCTGGACTACAAATACGTAAAGCTCTCAAAAATATTGATGAGAGTACCGACAGTTTAACTCTATCTTGATGTGAGGAATAATAGTGCACATAGGAACAATTATTTGTTGATTTTCTGTAAATTTAAAATTTAAAATTATTGTTACTCTTAATAATTAAAACATCTAGGAAAGGCAATGAGTTATTTTCTTTGAACTCAACAGTAAAATTTATAGAATGAGCTAAACTATTTAATTTAACGAGGAAATGGTTTATTTCCATATTTTTAGGCATAAGACACAAAATATTATCAACATATCTATACCACTTAGCTCTATTAGGAAGGATTGTGTTAAGCAATCACGTCTCAAAAAATTCCATGTATAAATTACTAAGAACAGGTGAGATAGGATTTCTCATTGCCATACCAAACTTCTGAGTGTAAAACTTGTCATTAAACACAAATTTTGCATCAACAACTTTTGATAAAAAAAAATCCCCACTAAATGCTGACAGGTGTGTCTATAAGATTCCTTGTAAAATATGCGATAAAGTTTATTACGATCAAACTGGGTAAAGTCTTGAGCTAAGATTAAAGCAACATATATATAGCATTAAAACTGGACAAGATTCTAATGCTCTGTTGATCACTGGTCACAGTCTTGATCACTGGTTACAGTCTTGATCACTGGTCACAGTCTTGAACACTGGTCACAGTCTTGATCACTGGTCACAGTCTTGATCACTGGTCACAGTCTTGATCACTGGTCACAGTCTTGATCACTGGTTACAGTCTTGATCACTGGTCACAGTCTTGATCACTGGTCACAGTCTTGATCACTGGTCACAGTCTTGATCACTGGTCACAGACCTGATCACTGGTCACAGTCTTGATCACTGGTCACAGTCTTGATCACTGGTCACAGTCTTGATCACTGGTCACAGTCTTGATCACTGGTCACAGTCTTGATCACTGGTCACAGACCTGATCACTGGTCACAGTCTTGGTCACTGGTCACAGTCTTGATCACTGGTCACAGACCTGATCACTTTTATTCATGTGAGAGATTTTAACCATCCAATTGATTTTCAAAAGGCTGAGAAGGTTGTATCAAGCAAGTCCATGGTTGACAGGAATATAATAGAATCATTAAGTGGTTTCCTGAATCCCTTCACAAAATATTACCTTGCTCACACTCCAACACACACACACACACACACAACACAATTACACACACACACACACACACACATATATATATATATATATATATATATATATATATATATATATATATATATATATATATATATATATATATATATATATATATATATGTGTGTGTGTGTGTGTGTGTGTGTGTGTGTGTTGGAGTGTGAGCAAGGTAATATTTTGTGAAGGGATTCAGGGAAACCACTTAATTGATTTAGTTAGACTTTAGTCCTGGAAATGGGAAGTACAATGCCTGCACTTTAAAGGAGGGGTCTGGGATAGTGACAGCTGGGAGGGACTTTTTCTCAGCTGTCGTATCTGAGCGCCTCTGCAAAGACAGTGATTATGTATGAGTGAGGTGAAAGTGTTGAATGATGATGAAAGTATTTTATTTTTGGGGATTTTCTCTCTTTTTGGGTCACCCTGCCTCGGTGGGAGACGGCCAGCTTGTTGAAAAAAAATGTGTGTGTGTATACTCACATAATTGTGGTTGCAGGGGTCGAGACTTAGCTCTTGTGTGTGTGTTAGTTTCCTTCTTGCTGTTCCCAATTCCTCTCTGGGCACTCGACTTGACCCACAGGCCATTCGGATTGGTGTTGCTCTTCGCCTAGCCGCCCCCATACTCACCGAACATAGGTGTATTTGCGGCAGGGCGACGGCTGATCAATTCGGACTTCATGGTCTAGTGTGTCACACATCAGAAGGGAAGTATGCTAGACATGAGGAGGCCAATGACATCATAAAGAGAAGCCTCGCCACAGCCCGTTGCCCAGCTCAACGGGAACCCCAAGTTCAGAGGTCTGATGGAAGTCAAAAGCGTCCTGATGGAGCCACCATGCTACCCTGGAAGGATGGTAAGCAGATTGCTTGGGACTACACCTGTGCTGCCACATTGGCAGACACCTACCTGCCACACTCCTTAGCCGAAGGGGGTGGAGCTGCCAGCCACAGGGAGACCCAGAAGACCCGCAATATGAAGACCTTCCTCTTGCTATAACTTCATCCCAATAGGTCGGAGACACATGGAGCATGGGGCAAGTGTGCTCTAAAGTTTCTCAAGGAGCTGGGTGGAAAACTCATCATAGAAACCAAGGACCACAGGGCGACCAGCTTCCTCTTTCAGAGACTCAGTGTTGCGATCCAGAGGGAAATGCCTGCAGTATTCTGGGCACGCGGCCCACTGCCGGGGAGTTGGACGAAGTATTTGACATGTAGCTCTGAGTTGTTATCTATGTTGTTTTACCCCCATTGTATTTTGTCTTGAAATAAAGTTTGTAAAAGATGGGGTAGGGAAGTGGAATATTCAAATGGCTTCAGAAAGAAATCTAAATATTCTTCCTGAAGTCTTTTATCCACTTCTCCGAGGCAATGGGTCCCACAATTGACACCAGAGGTGGACCCCATCCTTATATATATATATATATATATATATATATATATATATATATATATATATATATAGTGGGTCCCATAGCCTCGGAGAAGTGGATAAAAAGGCTTTAAGGAAGAATATTTAGATGTATTCCTGAAGCCATTTGAATATTCCACTTCCCTACCACCCCATCTTTTATTAAATATATATAAAATTTATTTCAAGATACAATACATTGTCAAAATACATTAACAAGAATACAATAGTGAGAGCTACATGTCAAATACTTCCAGCTCCCTCGGTAGTGGGCAGTGCCCAGATATATATATATATATATATATATATATATATATATATATATATATATATATATATATATATATATATATATATATATATATATATATATATATATATATATGTCGTGCCGATTAGGTAAAACTGGTCAATTAGCAAGAACTCATCTAAAATTAAGTCCTTTCTAAAATTTTCTCTTATACGTTTAAAGATATATTTTTTCATTTATGTTAATGTAATAATTTATAATTTTGTACCAAGAGAAACTTTGAAAACCTACCTAACCTTATTACAACAAGAGCAATTTAATTTAGCCTAACCCAACTAAATATATTTTAGATACGTTAACATTAATTTAATAATAAACAAACACAATGAAATATATTTTTTCGTTATGTTCAGAATGATTTTGGCGAAATTATTGCATACACAAATTTTCACTTGTCTTATATGGCAAGGTGAGCGTTGCTATTTAAGCCAAAATCGCAAGTTTTACCTAATCGGCACGACATATATATATATATATATATATATATATATATATATATATATATATATATATATATATATATATATATATATATATATATATATATATATATATATATATATATCATATACATATAAATACTTATAAATAAGAAATATTATTTTATGCTAGTTAAGGATTATGGTGCCCCGTGTTTATATAAGTAAACAAGAGATCTGGGCAAGTTGTACACTAATATTTTAATGAGGAAGCAAAGTTTGCTCATTAAAGCGTATGCGATATCGTGCCTCCTCTCAGTAACGCATGCCAATTAGTCTTGTAATATATTACGCTACAGCAAGTCATTACAGTGATCACTCTATTATCATGCAGTCAGCCTTACTTAGGATCCTCTCTCTAATGATTCTATAAAATAAAACAAAAATTTTTCTGAGCTTGCGTAAAGTAGCTCCTTCTTACCGGGAAGCTCATCCCTGAATAATTTTGGTGGCTAAAAATTTTGTAGCTGAAATTACTACTACTCAAATTATAACAAAAACTATTTTTGCAAAAAAAAAAAAAAAAAAAAAAAGTAAATAGAAATAAGTATATATTAAGTGGGAAGAAATCATTATGAAAAGTAAAACAGAGGCAAGACACAAAGAGCATAGTAAAGATTGAGTTATGGGGTCAAGTCCTACAATCAACTAACAACAATTGGACTTGCTTATCATTATGAAAAGTCCTACAATCAACTAACAACAATTGGACTTGCTTATTGTGCGAAAAGCAGCAGTCAGTATATAAATGTGCGCGTGACTACATACATGAAAAATTACCACAGTGGAGAAATTAACAAGACAAGAACACCTGAGCCCATTCTTGCGATTACACACTCCCCTCTTCAGAGGAACTGGTTGGTTGCTTCATTAAGTTTAAAAACCTATCGACTACATTAGGGCTGAGTGTAAATAAACTAATCTTACGCATGCGCATCTTCGCATTATTGTATATTAGACAAACTTTCATTCTTTAGTTTTTAACTCTCCTGAACATGTCCACTTGGTCTTTGAATATTTAAACTATAAAAATCATAATACATAATTTACTTATAAAAAGGAAAAAATGCAAGTTATCCTTTATGATATTTTGACAGATGAGATGAGATTGTAACCAAAGTTTTCTTCATTTTCAAAAATTCATTTTAAACGTAATTTAATAGCCAACCTAGCAACTAGAGCTTGCCTCACATGTTCAGATTACATCAGTTTTCAACACGAAAAAAACAAGTTATTTAATCAGTATAGGAAAAGAATAGTTACCCATGTATCATTCCCGGGAACACCTTTACATTGCAAAGGATATTCATTACACACACAACCCGCACATAGAAGAGAGGAGCTTACGACGACGTTTCGGTCAAACTTGGACCATTTACAAAGTCACACTAACACAAAGAACAGGTAGAAGAGGTATTTATTGGCACCAGACAGGGAAGGGCACAAGAGACTGGTGGAGTAATAGTGGAAGTAGTAGTGGTAGTGGAATGGAAAATAAACACATAAGCAGAATGATCCTTATTGACACTTGCCATGCAGTGGGTTATCGAGTCACAGACAGATCTACAGATCTGTCTGTGACTCGATAAAGCCCACTGCATGGGCGAAACGTTGTCAATAAAGGATCACATTATACTGCTTATGTGTTTATTTTTCCATTGTGTCGGTATTTTATACCATTTATTTCCAGTGGTAGTGGAAGTAGTAGTAGTGGAGTCAGTCATATTCTGGGAAAGAGGAGCACTGTAATACAGCTGGCGGCCTCATAGGGTAAGGACAAGAACACAGAGGGGGGAAAAATTATGAAAATAAAATAAAGAAGGACAAATACAAGGAGAAATAGAGAGGAGAAAAAAGAAAGAGGAGAAGGGGAGAGAGATAGAAAGGTAAGGAATCAGGTTAAGTCACGGGTGTTCTGAAGTTTGGAGCATTTAACAATGTAATGGGAGAGGAAAGCTCCTCTCTTCTATGTGCGGGTTGTGTGTGTGTATTGTTCCAGTCACGGTATTGTACCTTTTTTTGTTAGATATTCATTACAAATATTCTCTCTCTGATTGCTTACACTTTTCTACAGAATTATCAATACATGTGTACAAGATCAAATCTTAGTACATTGGTAAGAAGACAAGACAAATCATGACTCAAATTGGAGCGTATCTGGGTAAATCGTTTATAACAGAAGTGATAGGTAAACCCTAATTTTCTGCAGTTAGGGAACAAAAAGGGTACTAGCTGTTGCCTTTCAGACATGAAACTGTGGTTAGCAGAAGCTCACTTTATTCACCATTTTTAGTTGATTATGTCGTGCCGATTAGGTAAAACTGGTCAATTAGCAAGAACTCATTTAAAATTAAGTCCTTTCTAAAAAAATTCTTATACATTTAAAGATATATATATATTTTTTTCATTTATGTTAATGTAAGAATTTATAATTTTGTACCAAGAGAAACTTTGAAAACCTACCTAACCTTATTACAACAAGCGCAATTTAATTTACATAAGAACATAAGAACATAAGACAGGAGGAACACTGCAGCAGGCCTGTTGGCCCATACTAGGCAGGTCCTTCACAATCCGTCCCACTAACAGAATATTTGCTCAACCCAATTTTCAATGC
>WNWK01000882.1:277500-361838 GCA_009830355.1 Cherax destructor | reverse complement strand
TGAAGGCGAAGAATCACAGAGCTGCTGAGAGGGGCCAATATATCTGAAATACGAAGGGAGGCACTGGTCAGTGAAATAGCAAATATCAAACTTAAGCTGAAGTAATCTTACAGGAGACGAGAATCTCAGTTAGAACTAAAAGCCATAAAAAAAAAAAAAAAAAACTTCTCTTATACCAAATCTAAGGGAAAAACAACATCCTATATTGGGCTCTTGCTTAGGTGGGATGGGATATACACAGATGACAGCAAAGAAATGAGTGAGATATTAAAGTTCCAATAAGACTCGGTGTTCAGAAAGCGAGCCGTTACCCCAGACTTAGGGTCGACAATCTAAATTAATTCTTTATGAATGAGACCCAAAATTTGGTCATCTCAAAAATTTCTGATATTATCCTAACACCACAAGACTTTGAAAAGGCAATATATGACAATCCCATGCACTATGCTCCCGGCCCAGACTCATGGAACTCTTTGTTTATCAAGAACTGCAAGAAGCCCCTGTGACGTGCCTTTAGCATTCTATGGAGAGGGAGCATGGACTCAGGGGTCATCCTGCACTCACTAAAAAAAACACACACAGCCCCACTATATAAAGGTGGCAGTAAAGCAGTTGCAAAGAACTACAGACCGATAGCACTAACATCCCATATCATAAAAATCTTTGAAATGGTTCTAAGAAGAAAGACTGCCAACCACCTAGATACTCATCAGTTACACAACCCAGGGCAACACGGGTTTAGAGCAGGTCGCTCTTGCCTCTTCCAGCTACTGGACCACTATGACAAGGTCCAGGATGCTATAGAGGAAAAACAAAATGCATATGTAGTATACACAGACTTTGCAAAAGCCTTCAACAAGTGCGACCATGGTGTAATGGCCCACAAAATGAGTGATAAATGAATAACAGGAAAAGTGGGTTGATGGATCTACAACTTCCTAACAAATAGAACACAAAGAGTAATAGCAAACAAAGTAAAGTCTGAGGCAGCTACGGTGAAAATCTCTGTTCCACATGGCAGTGTACTTGCTCCCATCCAATTTCTCATATCTGACAGAGATGTAAACCATAGCTCCATGTCTTCTTTTGCGGATGACACCTGAATTGCCATGACAGTGTCCTCCATCGAAGACACTGCAAGACTCCAAGCAGACATCAACCAAATCTTCAAATGGGCCACTCAAAACAATATGAAGTTCAATGAAGAGAAATTTCAACTATACAGATATGGAAAACTTGAAGAAATTAAAACTGTATCAGGGTAAACAACAAATTCTAACCATACAAAAGAGCGAAAAAGTAATGTGAAGGACCTGGGAGTGATAATGTCAGAAGATCTCGCCTTCAAAGACCACAACAATGTATCTGCCGCATCTGCTAGAAAAATGATAGGATGGATAATGAGAACCTTCAAAACTTGGGACACCAAGTCCATGATGATTCTCCTCTGGCGAAATTGCTGACCTGGAGTGTGTACAAAAAACTTTCACGGCACACATATGTACGATAAGGCACCTAAATTACTTGATTTGTATTCCCTGGAACGCAGGCGAGAGAAATACATGATAATATACACATGGAAAATCCTTGAGGGATTAGTACCAAACTTGCACACGAAAATCACTCCCTATGCAAGCAAAAGACTCGGCAGGAGATGCAACATTTCCCCTATGAAACGCAGGGGCGCCATGAGTACACAGAGACAACACAATAAGTGTCAGGGGCCCAAGTCTGTTCAACTGTCTCCCAGCATACATAAGAGGGATTACCAATAGACCCCTGGCTGTCTTCAAGAAATCACTGGACAGGCACCTGAAGTCAGTACCTGACCATCCGGGCTGTAGTTGGTACATCAGTTTGCATGCGGCCAGCAGTAACAACCTGGTTGATCAAACTATGATTCCACCACGAGGCTTGGTCTCAGACCGGGCCGCGGTCTGTGAAGGTATGTATCATGTTAGGTCTTAAATGGATCATGTTGCGTCCCACTGGATCTTGTTACACCACCACGGATCATGTTACACCACCGCGGATCATGTTACATCCCGCAGGATCTTGTTACATCCCGCAGGATCTTGTTACACCCCGCAGGATCTTGTTACACCACAGCGGATCATGTTACATCCCGCTGAATCTTGTTACACCACAGCGGATCATGGCGAATTTTGAAAAATGATGCCTTAGCGTGGGTTAACTTAGCGTGGGTTAACTTAGCGTGGGTTAACTTAGCGTGGGTTAACTTAGCGTGGGTTAACTTAGCGTGGGTTAACTTAGCGTGGGTTAACTTAGCGTGGGTTAACTTAGCGTGGGTTAACTTAGCGTGGGTTAACTTAGCGTGGGTTAACTTAGCGTGGGTTAACTTAGCGTGGGTTAAACGAGTTAACACAAGCTGACAAGTGTTGGCGTAGTGCGTCATGTTACACCCTGACCCATATACGCATGTTGTTGCGTCAGTCGTAACACCTTCCGATACCCCACCTCTCTTAATACACATTACACACAGTCACAATAATAATAATATAATATAATAATTATAATAAATATAATAAATATAATAATAAATATAATAATAAATATTATAATAATAAATATAATAATAAATATAATAATAATAAATATAATAATAAATATTATAATAATAAATATAATAATAAATATAATAATAATAAATATAATGATAATAAATTATTAATAATAATAATTATAATAATAATAATAAATATATTAATAATAATATAATATAATAATAAATATAATAATAATAAATATAATATTATAATAATAAATATAATAATAAATATAATAGTAAATATAATAATAATAATAAATATAATAGTAAATATAATAATAATAAATATAATAGTAAATATAATAATAATAAATATAATAGTAAATATAATAATAATAAATATAATAGTAAATATAATAATAAATATAATAACAGTAATCATTAGTAAATATAATTATTATAATACATTTACTGAGTAACTTTACACAGTAATTGTATTATATTTATTATAATTATTTTGTTCGTGTTTAATCCTAGTGAGTGCAGATAAGCTACAACCCCCTTGGATCAAGAGCCCTTCACCAGCATGACTGTACTCTCCTTGAAGGTCAGTGGTGTTAGATACTTCACATTAGTTAAGGGTTACGAGACGCTGTTAGTTACAGTAAATATTGTTACACGTTACGCAACACTGCGTCAAAATTACGCAGTTATACGTCAGTGCTTAATGGTGCGTCACGAGCTATGATGCGACGCACTGTGACGCATGGAAAGTGTGACGCACTTTGATCATGGGGGTAAGTTATGCGACGTACTGCGTCACATGATGTGACGCACTGTGTCGCCTGATAAGTCATGATGTGACAGTGTTGCCACGTGATAAATCACGTGACTCGCTGTGTCACATCGCAGAAGTCAGCAGCGTCACCAAGACGTCGCCAGCACAGACAGCAGCGTCACCAAGACGTCGCCAGCACAGACAGCAGCGTCACAGTCCACTGCCACACCGCAAATAACAACTGCTCATTAAAAAAGATAACTTCAATTTAAACTTTGCTGGCGAAGGGTAAGTGGTGAATGGTGCTGAAGAAAGTTGAGCTGCTCGCTCTCTCTCTCGCGCTCTCTATCTCTCGATCTCCCTCTCCGCTCTCTATCTCTCTCGATCTCTCGCTCTCTCGCTCTCTCGCTCTCGATCTCTCGCTCTCTCGATCTCTCGATCTCTCGATCTCTCGCTCTCTCGATCTCTCGATCTCTGTCTCGATCTCTCGATCTCTGTCTCGCTCTCTCGATCTCTGTCTCGCTCTCTCGATCTCTGTCTCGCTCTCTCGATCTCTGTCTCGCTCTCTCGATCTCTGTCTCGCTCTCTCGATCTCTGTCTCGCTCTCTCGATCTCTGTCTCGCTCTCTCGATCTCTGTCTCGCTCTCTCGATCTCTGTCTCGCTCTCTCGATCTCTGTCTCGCTCTCTCGATCTCTGTCTCGCTCTCTCGATCTCTGTCTCGCTCTCTCGATCTCTGTCTCGCTCTCTCTCGCTCTCTCTCGCACTGTGACTTTGTAAATGGCCCAAGTGCCTTAGTGCCTGGGTGATGGCAGTCACGGAATGGTACTTCTTGCTCCAAGGTGATGCTAAAAACAAAACAAAAACACCATCACATCCTGCATCACCAACACAAGTATATGTATCATCACATACAGTAACATAGTACTTTAGTTACTGAAGACTTCCGACTAATCACAAAAGGATTCTTCCCAGACAATCCATTCGGCAGAGACAATCCATTCTTAGTCTTACTCACGGCGGGACTTACAAAAAACAATAAGCCTTGCATTAGGAAAATTGAGCTACAGAGTTTAAAAACAGGTAACAAGAAGCTAAATGCAGGTAAGCCTTTACTGATACAAAGTTTTACCCATGGGAAAGACTTTGTCAAGTATATCGTACTTGATTAAGTCTCCCCCATTCTACCCTTGGGGTGAAACGTTCTACCAAACAAGAGGCTTCACTGCATTTAATAGTTTTACTTTATCTTTGCATTTTACACCTTACCTCTGCCCACCCGAGGTTACAATTCTACTACTGAAGAATTTTGATGAAAAATGCTGACTTTCTTGCAGACCATTAGACGCTTGAAGATAGTAAAGATCGGTAGTGAGACTTGTTTTTTTAATATTTCTTCGAACGCAAATATTTTATATTTTCCTGCACACTAAAAAATAAAACACAAAAATAAGGTTCGGGTTTGAACAATGTCTGTGTGTTCTATTGTGTTTATTGAAAATATTAACCATGCGTTTCAAATGCTGTTCTTTTTTCTATAAAACTCTGATCCTATTTTACTTCTCTACTCTATGTGACGTTGTATTGTAGCTGATGTTAGTTCAATAGAATTACGAGTCGCTTCCTCGGTTGCGAGTTGCTTCCTCGGTTACGAGTTGCTTCCTCGGTTACGAGTCGCTTCCTCGGTTACGAGTCGCTTCCTCGGTTACGAGTCGCTTCCTCGGTTACGAGTCGCTTCCTCGGTTACGAGTCGCTTCCTCGGTTACGAGTTGCTTCCTCGGTTACGAGTCGCTTCCTCGACTGATTTGCTTTCAAAACCAGCTTGAAGGAGGACCAGATTCGTGTTGCTTCCCTGGTTGATTTGCTTTCAAAACCGGAGCAACTGGTGTGGCACTGTGCTGTTGCTCAATATCAGGTTAAGCACAACTGGCCCTGGCACTAAGTTTAGTGACATGTGCATATACGTCCTTAGCTAATACATGTGCACATACGTTAACACATATGCGCATACATCTTTGGCACATACATGTGAACGTATGTCCCTGGCACATACATGTATCGTACCATGCATCGTACCATGTATCGTACCATATACTGTACCATGTATCGTACCATATACTGTACCATGTATGGTACCATATTGTACCATGTATCGTACCATATTGTACCATGTATCGTACCACATATCACTATATAATCACACCACGTATCACGCTATATACCATGTGTCACACCACGTTGTACTACACACTGTATTAAACAATGTGGACCGCCACTTCAGAGACATTAAACCCCTAGTGTTTCAATTATTTTGTAAAGTATATTAAACCAATTAACATTTCATCAAGTTCTTTGTACAAAGAAAAGCCTGCTTCAGAACGTAATTAAAAGTGTCATATAATTTCGTAACTGACGCTGAAATGTTTGGACAAAATTCGCACAGAAGTATACAATACATATAATGCTCAATTCTCCAAATCTCTCAGATCTAAAAAAAATAAGAGCGAAGAGCTCTGAAAACCAGTGAAAGGCAGCTCTGAAAAAATACACTTGGGATGGGGAAATGGAGATCTCTGAAAGCCACTGGTAATTCTGAAAACGGCTGGAGGGTACTTCTGAAAAGCAGAGGAGGGCAGGTCTAAAAATGCCAGGGGATTGTCTCTGAAAATCAGCAGATGGCAAATCTGATAATCATTGGAAGGTACTTCTGGAAATCAGATAAGAGCGTCTCTTGAAACCAGAGGACAGCAGCTGTGAAAACTAAAGTAAAGCAGCTGTAAAAACCTCATTAAAGAAGCTTTAAAAAATATTGAAGTGCACTAGAGGGTGGCTATGGAAAAAAAACACAGAAGGGCTGTTGCGAAAAACTATAGGATGACTTTGTCATCCTATAGTCCTATAGTCATCTGAAAACGAATGGCGATCATTTCTGAAAACCAGAGGAGAGGAGCTTTAAAAAAAATCACAAAAAAGAAGCTATCGAAACTACAGTACGGCAGCTGTGGGAACCAGAGGAGGGAAGCTGTGGGAACCAGAGGAGGGAAGCTGTGGGAACCAGAGGAGGGAAGCTGTGGGAACGAGAGGAGGGAAGCTGTGGGAACCAGAGGAGGGAAGCTGTGGGAACGAGAGGAGGGAAGCTGTGGGAACGAGAGGAGGGAAGCTGTGGGAACCAGAGGAGGGAAGCTGTGGGAACCAGAGGAGGGAAGCTGTGGGAACCAGAGGAGGGAAGCTGTGGGAACCAGAGGAGGGAAGCTGTGGGAACCAGAGGAGGGAAGCTGTGGGAACCAGAGGAGGAAGCTGTGGGAACCAGAGGAGGGAAGCTGTGGGAACCAGAGGAGGGAAGCTGTGGGAACCAGAGGAGGGAAGCTGTGGGAACCAGAGGAGGGAAGCTGTGGGAACCAGAGGAGGGAAGCTGTGGGAACCAGAGGAGGGAGGCTGTGGGAACCAGAGGAGGGAAGCTGTGGGAACCAGAAGACATCTCTGAAACCACAGGAAAGCATCTACCAAAACCAGACACAAAGCACACTGTGTAACGTATTATGGACATTGCAAAGTAAATAAACTGAACTGATCAGCGTTTTTATGAACACTTCAGATTAACGTTGCTAAAACTTCTATAGTTTATTACGTAAAACTACTGAAAAAAACAAATATCTTAGCCATCTCAGAAAGTGAACGTGAGGGTGAAAACTATGTAATGGAGGAGAATTGTTTTTAAATGTCATAGATTGTCAGCTGAAGTCTCTCTCGTTGTTGTCATAGCAATACAAGATGACGTCAGTGGTGGCGGAGGTTAGGGGGGAGAACCCGCCTACAGGAGAAGCAGTGGCAGCGGCAGAGGAAGGGGTTGAGGTGGCAGAGGAAGGGGTTGAGGTGGCAGAGGAAGGGGTTGAGGTGGCAGAGGAAGGGGTGGTGGCAGCAGAGGAAGGGGTGGTGGCAGCAGAGGAAGGGGTGGTGGTGGCAGAGGAAGGGGTGGTGGTGGCAGAGGAAGGGGTGGTAATGGCAGAGGAAGGGGAAGGTGGCGGCAGAGGAAGGGGAAGGTGGCGGCAGAGGAAGGGGAAGGTGGCGGCAGAGGAAGGGGAAGGTGGCGGCAGAGGAAGGGGAAGGTGGCGGCAGAGGAAGAAGCCCAAAACTATTCAACAGCCTTCCATTATAAATGAGGATGGTTACTAACAGACCTTGGCTGTGTTCAAGTGAGAACTGGATAATTTCCTCAAGTCGTTTCCTGATCAGCCGGCGGTGGTTCGTACACTGGATTGCATGCGGCCAGCAATAACAAGCTGGTTGATCAGGCCTTGATCCACTAGTAAAGCCTGGTCTCGAACCGGTTCCCCGTAAACATTCATCAGGGACCCTTCAGGTATTAGCTCGACAGAGTGTATTACGAGTATTCAGTGGTGTTCGGAATTCATCTGGAATGATTAAGAGGAGTTTAAGTGGTGGAAAGTGCTCTTTCAAGTGGTGGAAAGTGCTCTTTCTGGAGAAGAGAAAGCTCTTACCCTCCCCCAGTATGATACAGGACACCTCGCTCATAGCAAGGGACCTCCTCGTCCATAGCAAGAGACCTTACCCATAGCAAGAGACATTGCCCATAGTGAGAGACTTCGTTCATATCAAGATACCTTGGCAGTAGTGAGAGACCATGTCAACAGTGAGATATAGCCTTTAGTGAGAGACTTCACCTGTAGTGTGATACGTTTCCTGTGGTGAGATACATTATCAAGAAGAGAGATCTCGGTCATAATGAGAGATCTTGGCACTAGTGGGTATGGGAGGCTCAGGTCGAGCCAGTATCGATTGTAAAATTGAAGCCACACACAGCAACCCATCCTCAATTATTTTAGCGTTAATACGAAAATGTAATCTTGAGGATTTTCAATCCGTCCAGCGCTGCCAGACGCAAGCCAACAGTTAGGTAATTATTCTTTAAAATACGTTCATACACTAAGCTGAACAAACCTAATTTTACCTTATATGGGAATAAAAACTATTAAAATTTCTGAAAATTTTCGAACGTACAGAAGTGCATGATTGGCCAATCTTGCAATGATGAAACAATTGAAGATCACGTTGCACACAGGTTTTTGCAACAGTTAACATTTTCTCCGATTTTTTCGTCATATGTTAAAATAATTAGGTTAGTTATGACCTTTTTAGTTTTCCCATGTTAAGTAAAAGGAAATGCAACTAATATGACATTTTACTGTGGCAACGTTTCGCTCTCCAGGAGCTTTGTCAAGCTTGACAATCCTCCTGGAGATCGAAACGTTATTACAGTTTTCCCATACTTATCACATACTTAAAATTTAACAATTTCCGAGGACTGATCTTTAACTTGTATACTCCAGCACATACATTAACAAACAGGGTAATGCAGTCACACTATTAAAATATGGAATATTATATATCTGAATATTATATATCTATAAAAGATGTATCATACTAGGCTCTCAGTGTGAGGAAATCGGCTGCCACTGAGCACCTCACTGAGGCACCTCACTGAGGCACCTCACTGAGGCACCTCATTGAGGCACCTCACTGAGGCACCTCAGGTCAGGCCAACCAGTGACGGGATGAAGGAAGCCTTACAGGAGGCCTGGAGCTCTATAGACCACCTCTGTACTGGTAAATAAATAAGCTCTATAGACCACCTCTGTACTGGTAAATAAATAAGCTCTATAGACCACCTCTGTACTGGTAAATAAATAAGCTCTATAGACCACCTCTGTACTGGTAAATAAATAAGCTCTGTAGACCTCCTGTGAACTGGTAAATAAGCTCTATAGACCTCTGGTAAATAAGTAAGCTGTGCAGACTTCACCTGTACTATTAAAAAAAATGAGCTGTTCAGACTTCTGCGCCTGTAATAAAAAAAAATCAGCAGTACAAATCACCCAGTATAGAAAAAAAAAAACTCCAGACCGTCGCGTAAGCCACTGGGCCAGCTAGGTTCAATAAGATTCATCCAACTAGGTATATTTCTACACCATAGGAAGGTTAGCATAGGCACCACTGTGTCCACAAATGCAAGTTTTTACAGACGAATCTCCCGCTAGCATGACCGTGACGAACTCTAGCTCAAGTCCCCCTCAAAGCCGTCAACATGACTTACGCGACGGTCTGGAGTTTTGAGACACTGTGACCGCGGGTTCGAACCCCACCCGTGGTATGGTTTATGTGCGGGTTATTTGTGTAAATAAGCAATGAATCGTTCAGACAATTTTTGTAAGAGTAAAAACTTTAGTCATACAATTAATTTCCTTTACTCACTGTAAGGAGCAGTAGGGAAAATACTTGCGAAAACAGGGAGAAAGAGCACTGTAGCAAGCAGTGAGGAAGATTACTACAAGCAGTGAGGAAGATTACTACTACAAACAGTGAGGAAGATTACTACTACAAGCAGTGAGGAAGATTACTACTACAAGCAGTGAGGAAGATTACTACAGCAAGCAGTGAGAAAGAGCACTTAAGCGGTCGGAAGGAAAGAAAGGCATTACTGCAAGCAGGGTGGAAGAACATTGAAGCCCTTAAGTATTCTTCCTGCGAGGAGAAAGAGCACCTGAGGAAGCAGGCAGTAAGGAAGGAAGAAAGGCAGAGCATGTCAAGTATAATACGAGGACATATGATACAGCGAGGCATTACACAGACTCTGCTGCCTCGCCCCACAAAACTAGCTCTTCCTGCCCAGAACCTCATTATATATGGGGTTATGATGTCGCGTATGGAGCCTTTACCCAGAACGAGAGATCCTGTTCAGGGCAAGATAACATGTCTGTAGTGAGAGACATTACCTTTATCGAGAGATTTAACCTGTAGATAGAGATCTTGGTGATTACAAGAGATGTAACTAGTGGAAAACCTTGGTGGTCGCAAGACTGCCTTCCCGTCGTGAGAGATCTTGCCTCCAGCGAAGTTTGTCTCTAATGAGTTTTAGCACTTGTGACCCTAGCCAAGTCGTTATTTATTTTTAAAATTTAAGTCTTACACAGAGGACCTCGAAGATGTTCTCGCACCAACATATTGACACCATTTGTTCCCTTAAAATTACTCTCTTTTTCATAACATTAGTTTTAAGTTTACTCTGCACTGGAATGTATTTTATATATATAGTCGGATACACACACATAAGATGGCAGACTAATGTATTCAGATACACATTACATCGAATACATTAGCTGTCAGGCTAAAGTATTCGAATTCATACATTAATAGACTAATGTCTTCGTATACAGATAATATTAAAAAATAAGATATTCATACCTTTCATTATTAAATATTTTATCTGTATAAAAGATTTTCTTTACCAATCTCTCAACGTGAGAAAATCGGCTGCCACTTCCCGCTCCGCTGCACCGAGGATCCCAGACCGGCTTTATCAACACAGGCGAGCCGACGGTAAGTGGCAGCTAGACACCGAGAGGAAAGTGTGTGCTAAGTGGCAGCCTCATAAGGTTTTATCAACAAATTTAAAGTTATCATTCTAAATAAGTAAATTTTCGGTAAAGTCAAAAATAACTGACAATTATAACTCAATATGCCTTAGAACCGTCTGTTGTTATTGACCCTCATCCGTCAGAGCTGGGTATGCCAAGCACCGCCACTTAAAATCACTCGCAAAGGAAAATATTCAACTGATATTTTAGGAGTGCAACATATATCAACGTGGAACACGCTGAGGAAGTCGGCGATAGAGGAGATTGCATCACCGGTGGAAAACAAGTTAGTGTGAACCACAATCACTAGCAACATTGTTCTTTTTCCAAAAAAAGTACCTCAAGTTCCAATAAACTGTTTTCATGGAATCTTAAAGAATTCGAAGTAAAACTTAGTATTGGATCTCACGCTTAAGAGGCCCGTAAGTTCATGGTATAACTTAATTATGGACAAGGTAGAAAAATTATCATGTTATTAGAAGACTGGGGAACTTACGTGCCCCTTAAGGATGGCCACAGTGACACCTATTAGGGAACGGAAGACAGGTTCTTAGCTTAGAATTATTGTTTATTCTGTCTACTCTTAACGATATATGAATTTTTAAAGTCACTAAAATAAAATACAGTTCACAGCGCCACAAATGAACGTAATTAAAAATCCCCGAAGAGGAACATTTACAATAAGTGGTTGCCTGATGTTTTATTTCTCCCTCCAACATTTCGATTTTATTTTGCTCAACCTCAAGAACCTTACCCCCACCTCCCTCGTTGTAGTGGATTCAAGCCGGTAACTAGGCTTGATTCTAGGAAGAACTGGTGCAGGCACGAGCCCTATGACCAAAGTTACTGAACACATTCCCAGCATCCTGCATTATCTCCAGTAACTTACGAAATTATCAATGGCATAGCTTCTAATGTTAAAAAGAAATGATGCCTCCTAATTTGTGTAAAATTTTAATTTCCATTTCGTCACATTAAATATATTTGAGTGTCTGAATGGCTGCAATATATAATGGCTGAAGCGTCTCACGGCCCGGATTGTACCCATCCAGTTTAATGTGTGTTGGCAAATTCGTCAGAGCAACATTTTTTTTCTGAGAAAGCTTAGAATCATTGGAATATTGATAATTGTAGAGAATTTTATATCTTTTACAAATGCAAAAAGAAAGCTGAATTTTTGAAAGCACTAGTTTTTACAGCATTTTTCAATTTCACGAGTTTAGTTAACTCATATACTGAATAACGTGATGCCACAGCCATCCCACAGTTAACTATCGTTGTTTTATCCCATACAAGTTTTCATTTATAACTTTCAGAACGACTTATTCGATTGGCCTCAAATTTTCAACCCTCGTCAACTGTCTCTACGGAAGAGGTTCATGGAGCAATTGATGAACACAGGTGGTCTCTGTTCAAATTTACTTAGAACAGCGTTAAAAAGTTCCTTATGATCGGCTTCTGTTTCATTTATCACTGAGTGACTTATGATTCGTAATTCGCATAAAGTATTTTCGCCATATAAGGCGCACTTTTCCACAATCTTGGAAAATCACTCTGAGTTTTATATGCTCGAAGTCAGGGTCAAGTGTAGGCTTTTGGTTACGCTTTAACAGTTCTTTACTAACGCTACGTTAGCAAACAACTGCGCCTTATATGCCGGAAAATGCTGTATATGCGGTATATACAGTATATGATGGCGGTGACGATGGTATTGATAGTAGTGGTGTCGATATTTGTAGTGGCGATGTACACATGTATATACACGCATTCTATAGATATGAATATGCATGTTCAAGTATATATCTGCTCTTGTATGCTTACATGTTTTACACATACATATATATGGACATACATTCATACACACAATACACATATTCGTACATCTGTAATTCCCGGTGAATCAACACCTCCTCCTCCTGTAAATACATACAAACATATATGCACAAGTATAAATATACACAGTTACATATGTTCACATATATACTGAACATATGCAGACGTTCTTATACACAAATATAATTATGCATAAATATAAATCTGGACATACATCTGGACATGCATACAAAAAAATACATCTCTAAATACGAAATAATACATTCTTACACACGCACAGCCATACGTGAAGAAATCCGCACTCCCAAACATACATACATACAAGTATACTTATTTTTATATTTTGTTGTATTATAAATTTATGATCACTGTTGCAAGCATGAGACATTAACATACCATGAATCTTCTTTTCTGTATAAAACAGAATAAAATTGATCTCTTCTGTGTACTAACGTTCACAACTAGAATGGTAATGTTTTTCTAATTCATTTCGGTGTGCCTATACATATATTAGGATCCCCAATGTTACTTATGTTATGTTAAGTAGTTTTTTCTAAGTATCCTAAGACAAGTCTTGGGTAAAGGCTTTCTTTCAAAACTAATTCATCGTTATGATGCCACGTATTGATTATGTTCAAAGGAGGAGAACCTTCCTCTAGCGAGAGAACTATTCCATAGAAGGAAAGCTTGCCTCTGGTACACCCCCCCCCCCATCCACCAGAGGGGGCCAACGCCGGGTCACCATCTGGAAAAGACCCGGGTCAGGACAAGACCGGAGAACCTACTACAGTAAGCCCAGTGGCTTACGCGACGGTCTGGAGTTCTGAGACTCTCTGACCGCGGGTTCGAACCCCACCCGTGGTATGTTTTTTTTTACTACAATACAGTTGCCTCTGGTGAGACAGCTTGCTTGTAGCGAGAGATTTTGCCCATAGAGATCAATAAGTAAATTTATATAATTCACAATGTATCAGAACCGTTTGAATAATTTAAGGATTTTTAACAGAAAATGCTTCTAACGTCAGTATTAATTTGCTGTCATCAGTAAGAGCTCATTACCAATTTTCAGATATCTTAACAATTTGCTACTAGTAACTAACTCATCTGTTAGCTTGACTAATTTACTATCATATTACAGATATCAAATTTACATTACGAAAAATATTTATATCTCCGGTAATTAGTCTAGACCATAACCACAATTAGTTTCAGGTGACAGGCCATATGTAACTGCAATATACTGAAAATAAGGGAAACTCCGTTATTTAAATTTAAAAATAGGGCAGCCGCTGAAACAGAAGGAGACCCAGCATCTGGAGGCAAGAGGCGCGCGCCTTAGAGTGAACGATCTCGCTCGTAGCACGAAATCTTACCTCTAGTGAGAGATGCTGTCCACTGTCATGAGTTTTCGCTTTCATGGTTATCCTCTATCTACCATTTATTTCAAATTTAATTCCCACAAGGTTGGACTTTGTTCCAGTTATTCATTTTCTCAATAATTTTCAACACACTTTGTTCCGATAATTTATGCTAGCAATATTTTATGCATTATCACCGATTCTTCCTCGACGAACCAGATGCACAAAATAAACAAACAATTTTGAAGGACTGGAATGGTTTTTTTATATTAACATAAAAGTCCCCCAATTGTTTATCAATATTTGTGAGGCGATGTTAAGTTGCAGGCAAGCTGTGGTAAGTTGCAGGCAGTGAGAGGAAGTTGTGGTAAGTTGCAGCCACACACCGAGAGGAAGTTGTTGTAAGTTGCAGCCAGACACAGAGGAAGTTGTGGTACGTGGCAGAGCACTATAGCAAGGACGCAGAAAAAGCTCCGTGGCGGAAAGACCACTATAATACGTACACAAGTACAGAGAGCGTTGCCTGAAGGAAGAAGAAAACTATTAAAGTAAATGGGAAAGAAGAAATATCACTATAACAAGCAGAAAATATGAAACAACATTACAGGAAACAGAGAATAATGAAACAGCATTACAGGAAGCTGGAAGTAGGAAAAACACTCGTACTACCATGGAGGAATACCGCTCCCAAGATAATGTAAAGAAACACCCTATAATTAGATATTACGAGACTTGCAAACTCGCCCCAGCAAACTAGGTTTTCCTCTCTGAAAACTCATACAGCTTTGCTATGTCAAGTAACGAGAATTCCCATAGCGAGAGAGCATGTCTGTAGTGAGAAATCTTCCCACAACGAGTTCTCTTTACAAGAAAACTAGGGATCTTTTGATATATATAATTTATCTTGTGTTGAAATGTCTTGCTCCTTTTACATTTATTGAATCATTTCCTTATTGTACTCATTGTATCCGTGCTTTTCATTATTGGCATTTTGGACCGTCTATCGATCCTCTTTTCCAAAGAAGTGATTTCAGTGAATTGATTTGGAACCAATACCTCCAGAATTTTAAATGTATATAGTATATATTTCTCGTCTACGTTGCAAGGAGTAACGGACTTCAACTGTTTCTAATAATTCAGGTGTTTTTCTGAATGTATACGATCAGTGAAAGTTCTCTGTATATGCTGCGGTTCTGCAATTTCGCTTGATTTAAAAGGGGCTGTTAGTGTACAACTATATCGTAGTCTAGAGTAAACAGTTGTCTTAAAGAGTATCAGCATTAACTAGCCATCTATTGAAGGTTCTAGTTACCCATCCTTTCATTTTTCTTGCAGGTGTGGTAACACTATTGTCATCTTTGAATGTCAGATGTTTAGTCATTTTTGATGTTTTATAATCCAGTTTTATGCTCATATTTTCCATCATATTTTTGTGTGTGGCTCTCTGGAAGACTTCGTTCATATTACCCCGAAGGTTTTCTGAGTCCTCACTGAATGTCACCCACACAGTTCTAAGAATATTCAGTAAACAATGATGGGGTACTATGTCCCTATTTACGCTGGATATGAGAATTAGAAAGATTAATGGGTCGGGTACTGCGCCTTGAGGAACACTGGTTTTTCACTGTGGCAGCCTCTGTTTTTACTTTGTAAACTTTTTTGAAGAAATTAGATTTATTACAGAGTTAAAAATCCATTTCTCAGTCTTTGTGCACTGTTACCCCATAGAAGACTTTTCAAAGTCTGTGTACATGACATCTGCATTTAGTTGGTCTAGCAATTGCGAGAGATCTTGCTGGCAGTGAGGGATTGTTTATAGCGTTTTAACAGAAAAATGCTAATCATTTTCCGCTTTAAATTATCTTGAAAATTTTCTTCCTTCAATATCAATGTACTATTACCGTGATTTATTTAGTCATATTAGAGATATAAACTTTATTTAATAAAAAAAAAAATAATTAAAAAGTCACAATACCGTGGCTGGAACAATTTATTGAGGAGGTCCATCTGTTTACATTAGTCGCAGTCCAAACTATATCCACAATTATAACAAAATCCTGAGGAAAGGGGAAATCTTCCTGATTTTTAGGCCGAAAAGTGAATTGTTGGATTCTTAGTCAAGAATAAGCTCTTCAAACCTCAGCTCCAAATTAAGATGTCCCAGCACCATGAATGATGGAAGCTCTCGTAAGAGATCTTGCCTATAGTAAGAAGAATCTTGCACATATTGTCAGAGATCTTGTTAGAAAGTAGTAATATTGCATATAGTAAGATATCTTGCTCATAACACAAGATCATACCCTCAGTAAGAAAACTTGCCCACAGAGACAGAGCTTGCCCATGATCAGATATTTTTTTTCTGTGCCAAGAAATCTTGCTTGTAGTCACATATCTTTCCCTTTTCACGATATATTGCCCCCTGTTGATAGATTTTGTTCGTGGAGGTTGCTTAATAACTGTGGCACAATAGTAGAGTAACTGAACAAGTCATCATCTGAGAAAGACCAGAGCCAGCAGACACTTATTCCTCGGTCTGGAACTCAACAACTCCTCCTCCTGCTGCTCCTGCTTCTACTCCCTCCTCTTCCTCCATCATCACCAAAGATCTTGCAGATAGCGAGAGAAGTTGCCTGCATCTACGTGTTATCACACCTGTGATTCTCCACGAACCAATGATATTTATTAAACAATTTATGTCTCACATCAAAGACTTCGTACCAGTTACAACATTTCCTCCAATTTTCTTCGATAATTTATTTTCCCCTTCCAATACTTATGTTACTTATGGCATTAATATTAAATTGACTTATAACTCGCTAGATGCACATGAAATTAATAAGAAAAAATAAGGGTCTGAGATGTATTTTATGTTTATTCACATAAACATTCATTAGCGTGTTAATGTATTCATATGCAGCGTTAAAATAGGAGAGACAAGGCGTGAATGCCCTTCAGCGTTATTGAATATTTTATTTGTGTAAAAGTTTTTCTTTGCCAAGCTCTCAACGTGAGGAAATCGGCTGCCACTCCCGGCCCCGCTGCACTGAGGCACCCCCACAGGCTTTATCAACACGGGCGAGGCGGCGGTAAGTGGCAGCTACACGCTGAGAGGAAGTTTTGGCAAGCAGCTACACGCTGAGAGGAAGTTGTGGTAAGTGGCAGTTACACGCTGAGAGGAAAATGTGGTACGAGACAGCCAGGAGCTAAGAGGAAATTATGTATCTTTCAACTGCCCATCCAACGAATGCCAACCTTCATCTGGCTATCCTTGTTTATTCTGTCTTTTCCTCTCACTAAAGCTGTACGCATTACTCCTACTTTCTAAAATCTAACTGCTCCATGGTTTGATTTTAGTCAAACCATGGACCCAGTGGCTTCGTGGTCATTGACCGACCCGCGGGGTCGTTGACTCCCGGAACACCCTCCAGGTAACTGTCCAGTAACAGAGAAGAACCATGGAAAACAACGAGTTTGAGGCAATAGTTCCCTCAGCCTTTAGATGTGTTCATCATTCCTTATGAAAGTACAGCATATACACGGGAAAGTGGCTTAAATACTGGCTTAAGACAGGTGAGGTGAAGCAGTTTCTAGACGTCTGCGGTGGAAAATCCATTAGTGGAAGTAAATCATACCTGTAGGTTGGCAAACTTTGAAGAATACTTCGCATCAAGATTCCAAGATGTTGTAATGTGTTACAAAATGCAACATCTGCTAAGTGAAGATATCTTCAGAGAATACTAGAAGGTCAACATAATGACCCCCCTCCAGCATCTAGCCTGTTTCTGGATTTGTAACAGTTTGTCAGAGTGGATTCTAGTCCAATTATCCAGTAAATTATGTGGCTTCTCAAGCGCTTTTAGATTACAACTGAATGAATACAAACCAACCAAACAAAAGTTGAGATCTTCAATAACAAAGGTGTCTAGGTGGTAATAACAACAGTTAATGTAACTTCAATAATCAAGGAGATAATCTCCTACACAAATCTTGAAGTTTATCTTATTATAATTATATATCATACTTATTCTGTACTTAGCATACATATGGCGCTATAGGCACTTCCGATAATATATAATACACTAATACTCTTATGAATATGTACCATCTGCTACTTTGCTATGAGGTGTACTCATAAATACAAGAGTAATATCGGTGTGTATGTGCTTAGTAAGACTAGTCGGCTTAGAATGTGACTGAAAGCAACAAGTCTCTCGATGAGCTAACTTCTAGACAATCAAGGCTACAGTCTGACGACCCAGTCGCCAAACAGCAGTGATGCTCGAAGTAGGAGTGAACAGCACAGCATCAGGAGAGGAATCAAGGAGACCAAAACGATTAACTGTGAACCTTCGGTAGATCCTCCACGAAAAGGCTAAAACTCCTATTTTACTGAAACTGAGTTCAGCAATTCCAAATTTCCAACTAAGTGCGTAGATGCCAAAACAACGTACAGGGGAACTTCTGGTCACGACCATAATTTGTTCCAAAACCCGATTTGGTCGTGACCCGAACCTAATTTTCCAATTGGATTGTATGTAAATATGATTAATCCGTTCCAGACCCTACAAACTGTATGTAAATATTATTTTTGTTAAGATTTTAAGCTGAAAAATAGTTAATTATACCATAGAATGCACAGTGTAATAGTAAACTCAATGTAAAAACCTTGAACAACAGAGAAAACTAACATTGCACGAGTTTTAAGAGTTTTAAGGGGCGTCTAATGGCTGAGCAGTGAACTCCGTTATTTATAGTCCGATTTCTTTCATTTTTGGTGAACGTTAAGAAGCCTCTTTCCATCATACATTGCCTAAGTTTCAATAAGATAGCCCAACAAACAACCGAGGAAAAATATTTACCAAAAATCATATATGGCAAGCCCTAGCCGGGTACTGGCACTGCGAGAAGCTGTTTCGGCACTACCTGCTGGTAAAACATTGGTGATCCGAATTTATCACGGTCGTAATTACAGGAAGTGGGGAAAATTGGCACGTGCAAAAAAAATGGCGCGGCTGTGTTTGTTCTGCACCCGATTATGTGTTCGTAACCAGATGCAAAAAATTGGCGAATTTTTTGGTCTTGAACCGATTTGTTCATGTTAGGAAGCGTTCGTGACCAGAGGTTTCACTGTAAGACGAAAACTTGAACTCGGGTTCAGAGTTATAGTCTCTCACGACACACCACTGAAAGCGTCAAATATCACTAAATCTAAACAATGCTCTGTGAACAGAGTTGCACAGAGTTACGAGATGTATCTCCTGGCTCACCAATGGATACATACTATACCAAAAATCACACGAGCTGAAGAGAACAGCAATCTCCCAGACAGAGCAGAGATGGAGGTGTTTCTTCCACGAGGAACAGCAAGAGACAAGGGCTGCAGATCCAACATCTGGTGACTTGTGCCGGCTTGAACCTGGCACCAATTGCAAAACAAGCGGGCAGGTACTTTGCAGTGTTGTCAGCCAATCAAAACTTTCCTTCAACGAACACAATGAAGAGTGTAGTAGTTACATCCTACCTACATACACAAGCTAATAATTTAAGCTAAATAAAACAGGCATGAATTTTTTATTTTTTTGCCATAAACGAAAAAATCAGCAATGTAAAATTATATGAAAAACAATATAGACATAATATTTGTTTCCTTTTCTGAGGGCACAAGACAACGGTAATCAGGTATTATTATGTGGTTTTGAAAACCGACAAGTTATGTCGATTTTCAGAATTCCGAGAAGCCTACATCATATATTTCAGTGTGTGGTGGAAGCATTCCAACACTCCTTGTGACTGAGTAATAATTATCAGAAAGAACCAAAGTGATTTCCAGGTGAGATGAGGCTCCCCGAAAAACTTTTAGTTGTGAAGGCAAGTTCTTGATATGACTGGAGTGTTCGAGGAAATTCCACTTGTGAGAATAATGGTGCCAATGAAGGAACAATAGAATGAGAGATGATCATCCATATAGTGATAGCTTCAGGATAACGGACTGGCATATCCATTATTGCAAGTAAGTACTGGCCGCCAAGCTTCGCCCTAGAGAGTGGGTCACCACAGTTAATAAAAAAGTCCAGAAAAGGGTTCTCCAAATGCAGGTATTGGCACAAGTTTTGCTGGCTTTGGAGACTGATTTTGATTTGACTTGCTAAACACCTGGTAAGTGTTATATGACACACCTGATATATGAAGTCCCCAGCTCTTTCATTCTTGGCCATGTGAAGTTCTTAGCAAGTTTGCTCAAAGACTTTCTCAGATCAAGACGTCCACTTAAACTATTGTGAACAAACTCCTAAGCTTGTTGACGAAAATACTAAGACAATACAATACTGTGATTCACATTCATACTAGAACGAGTATTAAACTTACCCATCAATATAACATTTTTATACTAGTAAGAAGCCCAGTTCAAGCCCTGGCATTGATCCTCAAGTCACTGCAACATTTCTAATGGTCTCCAGCAATCCTTGATGGTCTACAGTGATTACTCTCGGTCACTGTAGACGACGAGGGATGAAATACATTACTGAACAACAAGCTCAAACCTACATCATCATCCTCCAGAAACAGAAGTAGCAGGGAATACCGTAACTTCAGTTCTGTATACAAAACAAACTTCCTCACTGAAATTATCTATCACAAGAGATTCAATAGGACTCCTACATGTTCCCATTACATCATTATCAACAAGAAGTTACACATAATTTATTGGAAATTCTCCTGAATTTCTTACCATGATAAATCCAGAATAATGATATCAATATAAATTTTATGTGGCTCCTAGAAGAACATCAATATTAGTATACTCGTTATCTGGCATAGGCAGTTCGTTATCTCACACTAACGTCAGATACGAACCTCAGTAACGATAGCATGTTACTACTTGTACATTTGTATGGTCCGGGCCAACTATACCAGTTTAATAATTGTGCCTCAACACATATTCCTTAGTTAATTATCATTTTGTAGTCATCTCTCTTGCTCTGTGACTTGAAGAGGTAATTTTTCCTATGAAATTCCTCCCACACGAGTATTATTAAAAGATCTATGTTCTCGTTGCTTTATAATAAGATCTTTATTTACTACAAGTACATGTACAAGGTATACAGGACTAGCTGACAGAAATGCAGAGCATTTCGGGCAAATTAGGTCAGTTTTGTCTCAGGATGCGACCCACACCAGTCGACTAACACCCAGGTACCCATTTTATACTGATGGGTCAACATAGACAACCGGTGTATGGAAACACGTCCGATGTTTCCACCCCTTCGCCGGGAATCGAACCCGGACCCTCACCGTGTGAAGCAAGAGCTTTTGCCACCAGGCCACGAGGCACCAAGCTAAGACGGTGAGTAGAAACATCGACAACAGACGTACGATCATGTTTAGTATGACTCGCTGAAGCCCAATAAGAAAATCTGACATTTCTCTTTTTTTTTTTACCATTCTTTTGTCTCTCTCCAAGAACTGAATTAGAAGTTTTAGAAATTTCTATAGACTGTGTTGTAGAAAGGTAAATACAAATCTGGGGTGAGGGGTTAGGTAAGTTCATCAACAGGTGGAGATGTGTCAGCATGTATGTTTACTCTTGTTTGTATATACTTTAGTTTGTAGAATCTTACGAGTTAATTCGAGAATATCAACTAAGGTGTCATGAAAATGATTTTGAAAACCGAAAAGTTGAAGAATGAGACACTTTTGTGCAACTGGGAATTTTTATAAAGATTTATAGATTCCCAGATGTTTCGCAACTCAGGCAGCCGTCTCAAAATACCTTAGAAAAAGGAAGATCCATCATATTTTCATGAACATTTGAAGGAAGACAATTGTAGAATTCCTCAGTGAGAATTAAATGGACTAACACATCAAATTTTGCTGACCTACACCATATAAACAAGGCAACTTGCTTTCTTTACCAAATTCTGTTTGTCTTTCGTTGTTTTTCCCTCAGTGTGCGAAATGTACTCTGATAGCTAACAGGAATTATCTCAATCGTCAGAAGCAGTTTCCTTGACTTTCTCATAATTATTAAATATGTCATAAGGAACTGATACTATACTTTTCTAATTAAAGCAGTGTTTAACAAGGCAAGGCAGAGTGTACCAAGACAAAGCGGTGTTTAACAAGGCAAAGGAGAGGGAAAGTAATTACGTTTCTGTCCGACTTGGATCATTGACAAGTCACACTCAAGCGAGAAAGAAAAAAGGCCAGAATATATACGAGAGGGGGGCGAGGGAAGAAGGGAGAATGATAGTGGTAGGAAAGGTAGTAATAGTTTTAACAGTACAAATCAATGTTTAGCAAGACAAAGCAGTGTGTAACAAGGCAAACCATGACGTTAAGGTCAACTTAGAGCAAGTGTTTGATTCACAATCACTTTAAAATAAGTGTGTGAGCTACTTTCTATGATACTTTGACGTAATAAAATAGATTTCAGTATGGTAGAGTGTTCCTGAATGATATCTGAAGATCTTTGATAACGCAGTTTTTCAAGCTATCTTGCTTTTTTTATGTTAATGGACGTTAGTACATGCGAACACCAACTTAAGCCTGATCAATTTGGGTCCCTGTGCGATCCAACAAACGTATCTCCGTGTTGCATTACCCTAGTCTTTAGTACCTCAATGAACATAATTGGAATAGTGCAGAGTGCAGCATAAGTTTGTAATGCAGCTAAATATCAACACTGAGGATCTGAAGCTAATCAGAAGAGGCATTCACAAGTCATCACATGGAAATTAACGTCAATTCCTTCAACCAAAAAAAAATGAAAATTAAGACGTACATCCCGAATCAATTCAAACTTTTTATTAAAAAGACCAACTTTGAACCTACACTGAAACGACATTTACTTATCTCATACATACCAATATCCAGAAAAAGATAAACTTTTTCATTTTTTTCAGTTTATATTTAAAATTCTCTCCAGTCCCATAAGATTTTTTTTCAGTAAAATCAAATTTGAAATTAAAAAAAAAAAACTGGCAAATTGGGAAACATACAGCTTAATGGTAAAATCCTTTCTTAAAACACACCAGCGTTTAGGTTTTGAAACCGATCAGATGAGCCATTCTCTAGTTATTACATGGTAAACAAGTGATAAAATTGGCAAATCGAAATTTGCACAGCTTAATAAAGACCACCAAAGTTTAAAGTTTAAAGCCGATCAGAAAAATTATTCTCCAGTAATTAGTCTGAATCTAGTAATTTCAAATTTATTTACCAATTTTAGGGGATAAAAATAAATTTTTCACTTCCATTCATTTGTGGTATTATATAGTATTATTCCTATAGAATTCTGCATCATTAATATTTTGAAACCGACCTGAAGAAGCATTCTTCAGTTTTGAATATAAACAAATATTGGTTTTTATTCAATAACATAGCCAAATTGAAACTTAAGTCATCCAGTAACAGAAAAAAATGTCGCGTTTAGGAAACCACATCAGTGGTTAAAATTTGTAGTTCATGAGATAAGTCATTCCCAAGTTATGGCACTGATTCCAACTATGGGTGTTCCGGGGGTCAGCGCCCCCGCGACCCAGTCTTGTGCTATATTAATTTACACGCACGTAAACAAAACTTAATGGGTTTTATCCTGACGCATCAGCCATGATATACTGAAGTCGTTCACAAGAGGTAAACTGAAATTTATTTAACCTGATTTAACGGGAATAAAGAATTAACACTATTTTACACCTGAAACCGGCAAATCTGCAGCACCTACACATTCGCGTTTCACTCTCGCTGTCGCTAAATTAAAAATCACCTTTCATGAACGGATGAAACTATACTAATGAGAGTTGTGGAGGTTATCGGACCCATTCAGAGACGCTGGCAATTGTTCAGTAACTTTGGTCATAGTGAACGTGCCCAAGACAATTGTTAATAAAATCTGGCGGTACTTATTGCACAGAAGCGTTGGAAATCCGAAGCCCTCAAGGGAGGTTCCTTGACGCTGATGAGGGGCTCTTGATCTAGGGAATTGGATCTGTGCTTCGGCTCTCTGAATTCAGCCTGAATACCTTCCATTCCCCCCCCCCACCCTTTGAACTGTATAATCCTACGGGTTTAGCGCTCCCCCATGAAGCCGATCAGATCTGATTTTTCTAAAGTTGTGAGAAAATGAAAAACGA
Organism: Cherax destructor; assembly: GCA_009830355.1. Classification (NCBI taxonomy): domain Eukaryota; kingdom Metazoa; phylum Arthropoda; class Malacostraca; order Decapoda; family Parastacidae; genus Cherax; species Cherax destructor. The sequence goes on along the minus strand of WNWK01000882.1, from coordinate 337,796 downwards.
AAAGTTCGAGAATAATAATCTGTGAAGGGATACGTAAGAACTTTTCCATCCTGTCACTCTGTCCCTTAGATTAAGGACTAGACGTCAGTTCAGGCATAACAGGAAGTCATACACCAGATGGATCTTTAGAGTAAGTTCCAGTATCTGATCTTCGAGGATCTGTATTCTTAGTAGAATCTTGAATCTCTGAATACTACATGTCTCCAAGACTATGAGTAAGTAACTCAGTGAATCATAATACATGTCTCCAAGACTATGAGTAAGTAACTCAGTGAATCATAATACATGTCTCCAAGACTATGAGTAAGTAACTCAGTGAATCATAATACATGTCTCCATGACTATGAATAGCTAACTCAATGAATCATAATATACATGTCTCCATGACTATGAGTAGCTAACTCAATGAATCCCCTAATACTGCATATCTCCAAGACTATGAATAACTCAGGAAACTTTTTCAACAAGTCAGAACTGTCAGGGACAAACATGAGTTACTTGGACTTGATCCTCCGTATGAGCTGTAGTAAAAGGTGAGAGAGATGTGGATTCCTTTTCAGGTGGATCCTCTTACAAGGATTCTAAGCGCTCTCTCGCTCTCTCGCTTTCTCGCTCTCTCGCTCGCTCTCTCGCTCTCTCGCTCCGCTCTCGCTCTCGCTCTCGCTCTCGCTCTCGCTCTCGCTCTCGCTCTCGCTCTCGCTCTCGCTCTCGCTCTCTCTCAGGTTATACAATGTCCTTGATTAATCCTCTTACAGACTGTGCAGTGAACTTATGGTTGTAAGATATTCCAAAGCACCTTGCAACTTTCCAACACTTTTGCAACTTAAGGTTACTTAATGTACTTTCACTTAATATTTTATGAATATGTTCCATAGGTTTAACCATGTAAGTAGTAGTTTGTTGATCATAAAAGAAATCTTGGACGGCTATTTTCTTTTCATATCAAAATACTACCATAACTTTCACCATATAAAATTAAGCTTCAGAAATATAATTTCCAGCTCAACATTCAAATTGATGATCCTGGACTGGCCTCCATTGTCATTACAAGGGATTATATAATCCATCTTAAAAATGCGGGGAGTTTCACGAAGTTAAAACCAGAATAAATGCAAATATTTAACCCATTTAGAGACATTACAGAACACCTCCTGTAATATTTGTCTTCCTGCTGGTGCCCCAGAAACCACTAACACCTTTCTCGGTTCATCCCTCTATGTACTAAGAAAGACAAGGGAAGGAATCTGGTCCATTGCTCCTTCCGTGTTGTTGTCAGGACAGCTGTGAGAATATAACCAGTAACGAGGCAGCCACTATAATGAAACTAATTTGACTGATATTCGAGATTTCACATAGCTGCTTAGCTTAATCTCATGCATATATGTTTATATTACCAACCTCATGCTACAACTCTGATTAAACTAGACTTTGTGTTGTCTTCAATTCAGTGGAAAGGGATGCAGTGTTGATAGCTGCTTATCAACATTTTCCCCTTCGTTCGTCCACTCTTAATCCAACAATAATTTGAATATCTTTGTTGAACATGAAATTTGTGGTGAAATTCATAAAGACAATGGTGTCTATGCAAGAAATAAGGTTAATTTGTGTTTTTATTTGTTTAGTCAAGAGTCAGGTTCTCCCATCCAGTAGTTATACTATTCACTGAATTTGTGAATGCCCTAAACGAAGCCTAAATCCCATTTTTTGTAGGACGAGCATGTGCACTCCCTGAGTCCTAAGGGCAGGAATCACTTAGTGCACATGGATGATACAAGTGCCAGCATGCGATACGTGGCTGGCCTTAGTAGAAAAGTAAAGGAGCATGACTGATAGAAAGCTAATTAAATAACATCACTGGCTATGAAGTCCTCACACAAGCAGACACACTAAAATAAAGAAGCACTCGAGAGATCTAGTAAATCATTAGCTAGTCTCTCTAACATATCACTGCAAACCTTTATTGTGTCCGAGGTGTGCAACAAACTGATACCTATTTACAAAGAAATATTATGAAATATTGACTGGATTCAGGACCATCAGATGCATCTCGTAGTCACGTTGAGGAATACAATTTAATCAAAGCGGTTCAATAGGTCTCTTGCTAAGAGGTGTCAAACGAAATTAATTTATTTCTCACAAGAATACATAAAGTGGTGACGAAAGATAAATACTGTGTATCAATACCACAGTAAAGTGTATGTCTCCCACACGAGATACGTGAAAAAAAGAGTTAGCACACGGTATAGGAGATCTCTCCTGGGATTGAGGCATGGTTGACCATTTGATAGCAGAGAGTTTGCATATAAATGGAGAGGAATCAGAAGGGGACCAGCCACTAGTGAGTCCCACAGAGGTCAGTGATGGGCCCCTTGTTGCTCACAATTTACATAAACGACCAATATGACGGAGTAAATAGCGACATAATTTTGCTGATGACACAAAATACACCGATAAATTCAGAGAGCATCGGGGAGCTGCAGGAAGATTTTGATAAGTTAATGATGTGGGCAGAGAAGTGACAGATGACAGTCAATGTGGACAAATGTAAGATCATAACCTAAGGAGCGAAAAATAACCTTGGCACCAATAAACATAGTAAGGAACGAAATATAGCCGGATGTGTTCTCATTAAAGATAATAGAATGTTTAGCCTTTGTCAAGATGTGTACCAGAACACTCAATCCTATCACAGGTAAGGCATCTTTACAATTAGATCTGCCACAGCATTTTTCTATTTATTTTATAAGTGTATTAAATGTTATATAAAACTTACAGACAACATTCTTAATAATAATAATAATACCTGTGAAGATATATTTTAAAAAATAACTTCCACTCTGTCGAAATGTTTATAATAAGGCGGGGAGATGAGGCAAGTGTATAAATGGAAGTATTTTCATATTATGATTCTTATTAAATCAGAGAACGGGGGGAGCTTGAACCCATGGCGAGCAAGCAAGACCTGAAACTCACAGGCCAGTGTAAACAAATGGCTCTAAGCCGAAACATAGCGGCAAAAGACACTTTCAACAAAGAATTTTTAAATTATACGACATTTTTTCACTGAAAAAGTTATCAAGTTTATAGAAGACATAACAGTGGTAAATAAAAATATTGGGAGATGTAGTGTTGCCGGGACAAGTCACGTGTAGTCATGCAATACAAGAACGAGGATGCTTCAGGTGTTGGTGGTTTGTGTTCGGTATGTTGTTCCATGATAATCTGCGCAATGATTTTAGAAAAAATGTAAAACAAGACAATAAAGAATTTATTTGGATTATTAACCCGGAAGGAGAGCAGCCTAGAATTACCCAGTAAAACAACTCTGATTTATTTATAATGATCCTCTTCCCCAGGATGCAACAGTCGGCTAACACCCAGATGCTAACTTACTGGTATGTAAACAGGGATAACAGGTGTAAGGAAACATGCCCAAAGTTTCCATTTGTGCTGGGATCGAACCTAGGTCCTTTAATATTTTCTCCAAACCCAAAGAAGGCAATATTACATTATATTAATATATAAAGCCGACAATAGTGGAATAAACACATGTGTTACACTCGGGTATATTTACTCTGTCTCTGTGTGTTAGTGTGACTTTGTAAATGGTCCAAGTCGGGCCGAAACGTCGTCGTAAGCTCCTCTCTTTTATATGTGCGGGTTGTGTGTGTATTGTTCCAGTCACGGTATTGTGCCTTTTTTGTTATTTACTGTGTAGATGTTTGGTGAAACAACCTTTATAAATCCAGTACAAAGAATAATACTAGAGACGGAGGAAGACATGAAACAGTTTGAGGTGATCAGTCCCTCAGCCATGATGAATCTGTGATAAGTGAAACACGTGAAACTGTAGTTTGAGATAAGTTCCTCAGGTGTTAGATAATGATGCAAGTCGGACCGAAATGTCGTCATAAGTTTGATCCTCCTATGTATATATCCTGGCTCCCTACCTTCGTGCTCCTGTGTGACTACTTAATGAGCCAAGATGGACCGAAACGTTGCCACAAGTTTTTTTATCCTGTCCTGAGCCAACAGCTCCTAACTACTGTTATAATGTATTTCACATACATGTTAATGTCCGCAGTGGGTGAAACGTCTTATTAATAAAACTGTTGCTTTACTGTCTTCTCATAATGAACTTTGTAAAAGCGTCAACTGAAGAAAATAATTTTGTGTTTGGAGGACAATTAAGAGATTTACGTATGTGGTAATGCAAATGTCCGAGGACATTACTCAACGTTTTAATATTTTTTTCTTAAACTAAAAGACAGACATGGATTCCAGTTTTGTATAAGGAACAGAAACAAGAGGTCCGCAACAAGTAACAAAGAGTGAACAAGGCTGGTGTCGGTAACAAGCAATTAAACCATTAGCGACTTGATAAAGTTCCGGGAAGGACAGAAATGTCCAGTTTTAATTTCAAATTTGTGATATTGGACTCGTCAGTGAAATAGCCCCATGGCAAGTAGGAATACACAATACCGACGACCGGTATAGGGATACGCGATACCAACGACCGGTATAGGAAGCAACAGAGGGTCACAGTTGAGCATCGGTAAGAATCATGCAGGCTGCTGGTACCTAGACACTGGTTAAGAACCTGCATTATGTCTCATGGAACGAAGAGGATTTGAACCCACTGCTAGCCAGTCTTAAAATTAGCTTTAACCATTGCACCATGCTGGTCTACTAGTTTTAGGACTGTCTTGCTGTCAGTTCGAATCCTTTTCATACCGTGTGTTTGTTTACAATATTAACACGATTTCGTCAGACATCATTAACATGATTTGTATGAACTGAAGATATCATTAACATTATAACATTTTAAATCGCCTCTAAATACACCATATCAAAAATTTAAACTTTGCCTCTTGTCACGGCCGTCGAAGATATGCAGTTGTCATAACTCAATATGCTTTACATTATTCAATATATTTTTTTGTGGCGTATATACACGAAAAGAGCATTTCCAAAACCTCTTGATTAAAAATACACGCAGGGCCACAAAACAATGACAGAAAAATAACGTGAATATGACTAACTGTAAATAGTTAAAAAAAAAAAAAAACCGGTATAACTTGTTTCGTTATTGGCGTGAAATTCGCGTAACTGTCAGTAATATGTACTCTAAATTGTACTCATCTTATACACTTAAATTTCAAAAAAGAAATTTTAAAACACTATACAAATGGGATTCACCGGACACTGTAAACAGATTATTTTACGACTCATGAGTGCAATAATTACTAATTTATTACCAGGAAAAAAAAATAAAAAAAATATTGATAGAGACTGGTCCTTTATGCAGGGTAACAGTGGCAGCATCACAACCCCTGGGGCACTCCAAGCACCCGGAGGTGAGTTAAGATACTACTACCACCCCTGGGGCACTCCAAGCACCCGGGGGGTGAGCTAAGATACTACTTCAGTACTTACACCCCTGGGACATTCCAGGAACCAGAGGGACTGTATTGATCTTCCCTTCCTCATCTCTGTCTCATTGTGAATCTTTCTCTAATCGTTCCTAACATGGTTTTGAGAGATTTTGAATATAGTACGAGATCACATACAAGTTCAGTCTCACCGGATCTTCACTGGCCTGGTTCGTGATGTACAGATAACAACATTCACAGCATAGGCCTACTGCATTTAGGTTCAATGTACTAATAGTGTATAAACACAAACGCTGCCACCAACAACACTGTTGAGCCTGCCTTTGACTTCACAGAAAAGACACAGGTGCCTAAAGCAAAGTTTCTCGTTTTTTCATTGAAGCTCTTCAATTGAGCGAAACGTTGTTTCATTGTAAATTTTAAGTTCTTCATTGATTTCTCTTCTTCCAATGATGTCGTGTGCATTTGTTTATGTTTCTTCCATTTAAGTTCTTTTGAGATTGAGATTTTTTCTGAAGAGAGAAAATGGGAATAAGAGAGCATAGGTGGGGAAATAGTTCTTTCACGAGAGACGATGAGAGGAGAGAGAGAGAGAGAGAGAGAGAGAGAGAGAGAGAGAGAGAGGAGAGAGATGTCCGATAAACAAAAATAATGGGCACAAATCTAAAAATTAAAAAAAAAAAAATCTGATCGCAAGAAGAAACTTTTACATGCTAGAAGCCATGTTTAAACTCAGTTATAAGTCAAAATTGCGCTCAGTTAGGAACCTGGTCTATATCTAGTTAGGAGCCTGCCCATACCTAGTTAGGTTCCCAGCCTACACACAGCAACTATGGTATAATTTCTCACTGTCAGAATGTGTAAACATTGGCAGGCTTCACGACGTGAGTTATGGATAGTAAACAGCCTGGGTCTTCGGGGGCTCTGGATAATGTCAAGTATCCAATTTTTTTTTTTTTGGGGGGCGGGGGGAGGGAGAGGGCTATAAGAGTGATGACAAGAATAGTGAAGGAAAACATTGGAGTAGAATAGAGCAGCGAAAAAGGTTGTGGATAGACAAGAACAAAGAGGAAAGGTTAAGTGACCTGACCACTTTGGGTGAGTTTCAAGAAAGTGGTTTTTAACATAGTCATGAATGTGATATGCATATAAGATGAAATTTCCTGCATGAAAATTCATATATATAATAGGATGGGGTCCACCTCTGGTGCAAATTGTGGGACCCATAGCCTCGGAGAAGTGGATAAAAAGGATTCAAGGAAGAATATTTGGATTTCTTCCTGAAGCCATTTGAATATTCCACTTTCCCTACCACCCCATCTTTTATTTATTTTTTTACCAATAGGTATATTTTATTACATAATATGGTACAAAAGATTTAAGAGTTACATTGTTGATATAAAGATGGCATATACAGTACACGAGGTGTGAGAGATACATGTCTAGTACATATTGTTACATGTTTGTCATGATTATAATGCGAAAATCTCATCCAGCTCCTCTGAGTTGGGACGCGTTCCCAGAATACAGCATGCATTACCCCTCTGAACAGCAGCGCTGAGTCGCTGGAACAGAAAACTAGCTATATATTTAGTTAGATTAGGCTAAATTAAATTGAGCTTGTTATAATATAATGTCGTGCCGAATAGGTAAAAATGGTCATTTAGCAAGAACTCATTTAAAATTAAGTCCTTTCTAAAAAATTCTCTTATGCGTTTAAAGATATATTTTTTTCACTTATGTTAATGTAAAAATCAATAATTTTGTACCAAAAGAACCTTAGAAAACTTACCTAACCTTATTATAACATGCGCATTTTGATTTAGTCTAATCCAACTAAATATATTTTAGATAATTTTACAATAATTTAATAATAAACAATGAAATATTTTTTTTTTCGTTAGGTTCAGAATGATTTTTGCGAAATTACTGCATACACAAATTTTCGCTTGCCTTATTCGGCAAGAAGAGCGTTCCTATTTAAGACAAAATCACAAGTTTTACCTACTCGAATATGTAAAACTTGCGAAAATCGCAAGTTTTACCAATTATATTTCATTGTGTTTATTATAAAATTGTAAACTTATCTAAAATATATTTAGTTAGATTAGACTAAATTAAATTGCGCTTGTTATAATATGGTTAGGTAAGTTTCCTAAGGTTCTTTTGGACTGAATTTTAAATGACTTCTTGCTAATTGACCAATTTTACCTATTCGGCACGACATATATGTAAATGATCGGCGACTGAAGAATTCCTTGGGAAGTGTAGTCGTGTTTAGCGAGAACAAGCGTTGTTACTTGAAACATCAATAATTACGACTAGTTTCAGGATAAACTTTACGCCATCATCAGATACAAACGAATAAACATCAGATATTAACATGCTAAAGACCCAGTTAAAATAAATAATAAGAAAATTAAAAAGTTAAAAAAGAGGTAACCGTAGTGACTGCTCATTATAACACAGGGGGATTATAACCCAGGGGAATTATAACTCATGGGAATTATATCACAGGGAATTATAACACAGGGGAATTATAACACAGAAGAATTATAACACAGAAGAATTATAACACAGAAGAATTATAACACAGAAGAATTATATCACAGAAGAATTATAACACAGGGGAATTATAACACAGGGGAATTATAACACAGGGGAATTATAACACAGGGGAATTATAACACAGGGGAATTATAACACAGGGGAATTATAACACAGGGGAATTATAACACAGGGGAATTATAACACAGGGGAATTATAACACAAGGGAATTTTAACACAGGGGAATTTTAACACAGGGGAATTTTAACACGGGGAAAAGGCTCCTCTACAATAAGATATCTTAATCTGGCTAGCTCCATGGTGTCGGATCGATTTTCTAACCGAGTAAAGAAGGTAGGTAGGTTAGGTAAGGTTTATCAGGAAACAGGACGAGTGTTTCCTGACGCGAGTCTTAATCATATGACCCACAGCTGGAGCTTTTGGTCATCTGACCGAGGCCTTCCACTGTCTTACCCGTCCACCCTTATAAAAATTATGGTTATAATTAAAACCATTCATTTATTAAGTACAGTGAAGAAGCATAACAATTGTGTCACCCAGGTGATCCACCATTATAGACACCATAACACCATTATAGACACTTCGTTAATGTATAATAATGAGTAGTCAGTAGAGTTACTTTGCTCTTAGCTTTTTAATTTTCTGTTTTTTATTGGTTTTAATTTGATATTTTAGCAGAAACGGACTTGATGTTGGACAAATCTATTTGCAGGACAACTTTGTGTGAGGTACTGTCACCTTCTCTCAGTGAATTGTCACATTACTAACATTTAAAATGTTCTCTTGATTCTTCTTCCTAATCCCCTGAAGAACTGGCTCATACATATGTATTATGCATATATCGCAAACCAAGCGATACATGATGCAAAACAACCACGGGGAAAGTAGAATGATAGCTCTAGGCCTTTCGTGTTGCAATCAACACATCATCAGGAGCTTGTAAAATTGCAGAAAAGAGGATGATGTCTAAGCAAGTACGTTCCAAAAGGACCGTCTTCACTGGAGTGAGTGAGGGAGGGAGAGAGGATACAGGAAGTGCCACCAGGCACAACAGAATCAGGCAGTATCGGCTCGAAACAGGATCCTGCAGGAGAAAGCAAGACTAAGGGACATGTCGGCATACCGGAGGGTGTATCTCGACCGCGACAGAACACGAGAGGGCAGAAACTGAAAGAGAGGGTACAAAAACGAGAGGAAAAAGCAGTGAAGATGGAGATGGTCAGGAGAACCCAGACTCAGGAGAAAGTTCAAATACAACCTCCCCCACAACTACCTACAGAAGCCCCCCAACCAGGACAACCCCAAAGCAACCAAGAATTCTAACCCAAAATACACATGCCATACCTCATTACAAACTCTACCTTCACAGCAACCACCCATAGTTCCTCATCAGGTCTCCTGCTTCCTCAACCCCAACGTACTCCCAAGACAACAATTTTTGAAAAGAAGTTGAAGGTTTGGTATACAAATGCAGATGGAATAACAAATAAATGTGAGGAGTGGCATGAAAAAATCAAGGAGACATCCCCAGACATAATAGCACTCACAGAAACGAAACTCACCAGGATGATAACAGATGCAATCTTTCCACCCGGATATTAAATCCTCAGGAAAGATAGAGGGAGCAGAGGGAGAGGAGGAGTTGCACTGCTCATTAAAAACCAGTGGGGATTTAAGGAAATAGAAGGAATGGATGGAATGAGCGAAAGGGACTACATAATAGAAACAATCCAGTATGAGGGCCATAAGGTGGTAATTACAGTAATGTACAATCTGGCACAGAACTGCAGGAGGCCAAGAGAAGAATATGACGAGAGCAAGAGAGCAATGGTAGACACACTAGCCTAGGTAGCCAGAAGAGCCCACATGGGGAGAGCAAAGTCACTAGTTATGGGTGATTTCAATCACAAGGAGATTGACTGGGAAAGCCTGGAGCCCCATGGAGGTCCTGAATCAGGGAGAGCCAAGATGATGGATGTGGTACTGGAAAACCTTATGCATCAACATGTTAGAGACACTACCAGAGAGAGAGGTGAGGATGATCCAGCAAGACTGGACCTAGTATTCACCTTGAGTAGTTCGGACATTGAAAGGCCCCTTGGAGCTAGTGATCATGTGGTTCTGTGCTTTGATTACATAGTTGAGCTACAAGTGGAGAGGGTAGCAGGAATAGGATGGGAAAAAACAAACTACAAAAGGGGAGACTACACAGGCATAAGGAACTTCCTACAACTGGCAGGAAAACCAGTAAAAGAATGATGGACTATGTGACAACAAAATGCAAGGAGGCAGAGGAGAGATTTGTTCCCAAAGGAAACAGAAATAACGGGAAGACCAGAACGAGTCCTTGGTTCACCCAAAGGTGTAGGAAGGCAAAAACTAAGTACACTAGAGAATGGAAAACGTACAGAAGACAAAGGACCCAGGAAAATAAAGAGATTAGCCGAAGAGCCAGAAACGAATATGCACAGATAAGAAGGGAGGCTCAGCGACAATACGAAAATGACATTGCATCGAAAGTCAAGTCTGACCCGAAGCTGTTGGTTGTATAGCCACATCAGAAGGAAAACAACAGTCAAGGACCAGGTAATCAGGCTGAGGAAGGAAGGTGGGGAGATCACAAGAAGCGATCAAGAGGTATGTGAGGAGCTCAACATAAGTTTAAAGAAGTATTTTCAGAGGAGACAGGAAGGACTCCAGGAATTCAGAATAGGGAGGTACACCAACAAGTGCTGTATGAAATATACACAACCGAGGAGGAGGTGAAGAAGCTGCTATGTGAACTTGATATCTCAAAGGCAGTGGGACCAGACATCTCTCCGTGGGTCCTTAGAGAGGGAGCAGAGATGCTGTGTGTGCCACAAACAAGAATCTTCAACACATCCATTGAAACTGGGCAACTACCTGAGGTATGGAAGATGGCAAATGTAGTCCCCATTTTTAAGAAAGGAAACAGACACGAGACATTAATCTACAGACCTGTGTAACTGACGTGTATAGTATGCAAGTTCATGAAGATTATCAGGAGGAGAGTGGTGGAGCACCTAGAAAGACACAAGCTTATAAACGACAAACAGCACAGTTTCAGGGAAGGAAAACCCTGTGTCACAAACCTACTGGAGTTTTATGACAAGGTAAAGGAAGACACGAGAGGGGTGGCTAGACTGCATTTTCTTGGACTGCAAGTAGGCCTTCAACACAGTTCCTCACAAGAAGTTAATGCAAAAGCTAGAGGATCAGGCACGCATAACAGGAAAGACACTGCAGTGGATCTGAGAATATCCGACAGGGAGGCATCGAGTCATGGTACGTGACGAGGTGTCAGAGTGGGTGCCTGTGACAGGCTACAAGCCTGGTCCTGCAACTGGCTCCTTGAATTTAACCCCGCCAAATGCAAAGTTATGAAGATCGGGGAAGGGCAAAGAAGACCACCGACAGAGTATAGTCTAGGTTGCCAAAGACTGTAAACCTCACTCAAGGAAAAAGATCTTGGGGTGAGTGTAATACCGAGCACATCTCCTGAGGCGCACATCAACCAGATAGCTTCGGCAGCATCTGGGAGCCTGGTAAACCTAAGAATAGCGTTCCGATACCTCAGTAAGGAATCGTTCACCGTAGCAATAGTTTGGAACTCACAACTGGTCAAGCACGTCAAGAAATTAGAGAAAGTGCACAGGTTTGCAACAAGACTAGTCCCAAAGCTAAGGGGATTGTCCTACAAAGAAAGGTTAAGGAAAATCGGCCTGACGACACTGGAGGATAGAGGAGTTAGGGCAGACATGAAAACGACATATAAAATATTGCGAGGAATTGAAAAGGTGGACAAAGACAGGATGTTCCAGAGATGGGACACAGAAACAAGGGGTCATAATTGGAAGTTGAAGACTCCGACGAGTCAAAGGAATGTTAGGAAGTATTTCTTCAGTCATAGAGTTGATAGGAAGTGGAATAGCTTAAAAATTGACGTAGTGGAGGCAGGAACCATACATAGTTTTAAGACGAGGTTTGATAAAGCTCATAGAGTAGGGAGGGAGAGGACCTAGTAGCGATCAGTGAAGAGGCGGGGCCAGGAGCTGTGACTCGACTCCTGGAACCACAACTAGGTGAGTACACACACACACACACACACACACACACACTGAGGGCCATAAGGTGGTAATTGCTGTAATGTACAACCCGCCACAGAACTGCAGGAGGCCAAGAGAAGAATACGACGAGAGCAACAGAGCAATAGTAGACACACTAGCCGAGGTAGCCAGAAGAGCCCACATGGGGAGAGCAAAGTTACTAGTTATGGGTGATTTCAATCACAAAGAGATTGATTGGGAAAACCTAGAGCCCCATGGGGGTCCTGAATCATGGAGAGCCAAGATGATGGATGTGGTACTGGAAAACCTCATGCATCAACATGTTAGAGACACTACCAGAGAGAGAGGTGGGGATGATCCAGCAAGACTGGACCTAGTATTCACCTTGAGTAGTTCGGACATCGAGGATATCACGTATGAAAGGCCCCTTGGAGCTAGTGATCATTTGGTTCTGTGTTTTGATTATATAGTTGAGCTACAAGTGGAGAGGAGCAGGAATAGGAAAGGAGAAACGAAACTACAAAGGGGGACTACACAGGCATGAGGAACTTCCTACAAGACGTTCAGTGGGAGAGAGAATTGGCAGGAAAACCAGTAAAAGAAATGATGGAATATGTGACAACCAAATGCAAAGAGGCAGAGGAGAGGTTTGTCCCCAAGGAAACAGAAGTAATGGGAAGACCAGAACGAGTCCTTGGTTCACCCAGAGGTGTAGGGAGGCAAAAGTAAGTGTAATAGAGAATGGAAAAAGTACAGAAGACAAAGGACCCAGGAAAATAAAGAGATTAGCCGAAGAGCCAGAAACGAATATGCACAGATAAGAAGGAGGCTCAGCGACAATATGAAAATGATATAGCATCAAAAGTCAAGTCTGACCCGAAGCTGTTGTATAGCCACATCAGGAGGAAAACAACAGTCAAGGACCAGGTAATCAGGCTGAGAAAAAAGGTGGGAGTTCACAATAAACGACCAAGAGGTATGTGAGGAGCTCAACATGAGATTTAAAGAAGTATTTACACAGGAGACAGGTAGGACTCCAGGAATTCAGAATAGGGAGGTATACCAACAAGTGCTGGATGAAATACACACAACCGAGGAGGAGGTGAAGAAGCTGCTATGTGAACTCGATACCTCAAAAGCGGTGGGACCGGACAACATTTCTCCGTGGGTCCTTAGAGAGGGAGCAGAGATGTTGTGTGTGCCACTAACACAAATCTTCAACACATCCATTGAAACTGGGCAACTACCTGACGCGTGGAAGATGGCAAATGTAGTCCCAATTTTTAAGAAAGGAGACAGACACGAGGCATTAAACTACAGACCTGTGTCACTGACGTGTATAGTATGCAAAGTCATGGAGAAGATCATCAGGAGGAGAGTGGTGGAGCACCTAGAAAGACACAAGCTTATAAACGACAACCAGCACGGTTTCAGGGAAGGAAAATCCTGTGTCACAAACCTACTGGAGTTTTATGACAAGGTAACAGAAGTAAGACACGAGAGAGAGGGTGGATAGACTGCATTTTTGGACTGCAAGAAGGCGTTCGACACAGTTCCTCAAAGAGTTAATGCAAAAGCTAGAGGATCAGGCACACGTAACAGGAAAAGCACTGCAATGGATCAGAGAATATCTGACAGGGAGGCAACAACGAGTCATGGTACGTGACGAGATGTCAGAGTGGGCACCTGTGACGAGTGGAGTTCCACAAGGGTCAGTCCTAGGACCTGTACTGTTTTTGGTATATGTGAATGACATAACGGAAGGGATAGACTCAGAAGTGTCCCTGTTTGCAGATGATGTGAAGTTAATGAGAAGAATCAAATCAGTCGAGGACCAGGCAGGACTACAAAAGACCTGGACAGGCTGCAAGCCTGGTCCAGTAACTGGCTCCTTGAATTTAACCCTGCCAAATGTAAAGTCATGAATATCGGGAAGGGCAAAGAAGACCGCAGACAGAGTATAGTCTAGGTGGCCAAAGACTGCAAACCTCACTCAAAGAAAAAGATCTTGGGGTGAGTATAATACCGAAGCACATCTCCTGAGGCACACATCAATCAGATAACTGCTGCAGCATACGGGCGGCTGGCAAACCTAAGAATAGCGTTCCAATACCTCACTAAGGAATCATTCAAGACTCTGTATACCATATACGTCAGGCCCATACTGGAGTATGCAGCACCAGTTTGGAACCCACACCTGGTCAAGCACGTCAAGAAATTAGAGAAAGTGCAAGGTTTGCAACAAGAATAGTCCCAGAGCTAAGGGATTGTCCTACGAAGAAAGGTTAAGGAAATCGGCCTGACGACACTAGAGGACAGGAGGGTTAGGGGAGACATGATAACGACATATAAAATAATGCGAGGAATAGATAAGGTGGACAGAGACAAGATGTTCCAGAGAGGGGACACAGAAACAAGGGGTCACAATTGGAAGTTGAAGACTCCTATGAGTCAAAGGGATGTTAGAAAGTATTTCTTCAGTCATAGAGTTGTCAGGAAGTGGAATAGCTTAGAAAGCGACATAGTGGAGGCAGGAACCATACATAGTTTTAAGACTAGGTTTGATAAAGCTCATGGAGCAGGGAGAGAGAGGACCTAGTAGCAATCAGTGAAGAGGCGGGGCCAGGAGCTATGACTCGACCCCTGCAACCACAAATAGGTGAGTACAAATAGGTGAGTACACACACACAAATAACCCGCACGTAGGATACAAACTTATGACGACGTTTCGGTCCGACTTGGCCCACTGACTGTTTAGTTGTCAAAATCGGACCGAAACATCGTCAAAAGTTTCATTCTCCTACGTGAGGGTTATCAATGTATTGGTAAGGTCACGGTATTGTGCATTCTTTATTCTATCTGCTATATCTAGATTCAAGGATATCGGTTAGCCAGACTTGAGTCCTGGAGGTGAGAGGTACAGAGCCTGCACTCTAATGGAGGGGCGGGGATGTCACAGTTCGGACGACCATCTGCAGTAATGTCAAGACAGTTCTGACAAGATTGCAATTGAATAAGTGGCAGTGAATGCGACTCCTCTTTTCTCGGCCACCCTACCACAGTGCAAGTCTGCTGGTGCGTCTTCCCAACACCAGAGCATTCACTTCTCTTACAACTCCATCTATAAATATATTGAACAACCATGGTGACATCACACATCCCTGTCTAAGGCCTACTTTTACTGGGAAATAATCTCCCTATCTCCTACATAAAACTCTTCACTGCTTTCAATAACCCACATCTTATTCCATACATTTGCAACATCTGCCACATTGCAGCGCTATCCACCCTGTTATACGCCTTTTCCAAATCCATAAATGCCACAAAAACCTCTTTACCCTTACCTAAATACTGTTCACCTACATGTTTCACTGTAAACACTTGGTCTACACACACCCTACCCTTCTTAAAGCCTCCTTGTTCATCTGCTATCCTGCTCTCCGTCTTACTCTTTTTTCAATAATAACTACCATACACTTTACTATGTATAGTCAACAGACTTATTCCCCTATAATTTTTGCACTCTTTGGTCCTCTTTGCCTTTATACAAAGGAACTATGCATGCTCTCTGCCATTCCCTAGGTACCTTACCCTCTTCCATACATCTATTAAATAAAAGCATTAACCACTCCAAAACTAAATCCCCACCTGTTTTTAACATTTCTATCTTTAACCCATCAATCCCAGCTGCTTTACCCCCTTTCATTCTACCCACTGCCTCACGAACTTCCCCCACACTCACAACTGGCTCTTCCACACTCCTACAAGATGTTATTCCTCCTTGCCCTACACACGAAATCACAGCTTCCCTGTCTTCATCAACATTTAACAACTCATCAAAATATTCCCTCCATCTTCCCGATACCTCTAACTCTCCATTTAATAACTCTTCTCTCCTATTTTTAACTGTCAAATCCATTTGTTCCCTAGGCTTCCTCAACTTATTAATCTCACTCCAAAACTTTTTCTTATTTTCAACAAAATTTGTTGATAACATCTCACCCACTCTCTCATTTGCTCTCTTTTTACATTGCTTCACCATTCTCTTAACCTTTCTTTCTCTCCATATACTCCTACCTCCTTGCATCACTTCTTCTTTGTAAGATGTGTGTGTGTGTGTGTGTGTGTGAGAAAAGAGAGAGAAGAGAAGAGAAAAAGAAGAGAAAGAAGAGAGAGAGAGAAGAGAAAGAGAAAGAAGAGAAGAGAGAAGAAGAGAGAAGAGAGAGACAGACAGAGAGAGAAGAGAGAGAGACAGAGAGAGAGACAGAGAGACAGAGAGAGAGAGAGAGACAGAGAGGAGAAGAGAGAGAGACAGAGAGACAGAGAGAGACAGAGAGAGACAGAGAGAGAGACAGAGAGAAAACAGAGAGAGAGAAGAGAGAGAGAGAGACAGAGAGAGAGACAGAGAGAGAGACAGAGAGAGAGAGACAGAGAGAGAGACAGAGAGAGAGCAGAGAGAGAGACAGAGAGAGAAGAAAGAGAGAAGAGAGAGACAGAGAGAGAGACAGAGAGAGAAGAGAGAGAACAGAGAGAGAGACAGAGAGAGAGACAGAGAGAGACAGAGAGAGAGAGAGACAGAGAGAGAGACAGAGAGAGAGACAGAGAGAGCAGAGACAGAGAAAAGACAGAGAGAAGACAGAGAGAGACAGAGAGAGAGCAGAGAGAGAGACAGAGAGAGACAGAGAGAGACAGAGAGAGAGACAGAGAGAGACAGAGAGAGAGACAGAGAGAGAGAAGAGAGAGAGAGACAGAGAGAGAGACAGAGAGAGAGACAGAGAGAGAGAAGAGAGAGACAGAGAGAGACAGAGAGAGACAGAGAGAGAGACAGAGAGAGAGACAGAGAGAGAGACAGAGAGAGAGACAGAGAGAGAGAGAGAGAGAAGAGAGAGGAGAGAGACAGAGAGAGACAGAGAGAGAGACAGAGAGAGACAGAGACAGAGAGAGACAGAGAGAGAGACAGAGAGAGAGACAGAGAGAGAGACAGAGAGAGAGACAGAGAGGAGAGACAGAGAGACAGAGAGAGAGACAGAGAGAGAGCAGAGAGCAGAGAGACAGAGAGACAGAGGAGACAGAGAGACGAGAGACAGAGAGACAGAGAGAGAGACAGAGAGGACAGAGAAGAGACAGAGAGAGAGACAGAGAGAGAGCAGAGAGAGAGAGACAGAGAGAGAGAAGAGAGAGACAGAGAGAGAGCAGAGAGAGAGAGAAAACAGAGAGACAGAGACAGAGAGAGAGCAGACAGAGAGAGAGAAAAGAGAGAGACAGAGAGGAGACAGAGACAGAGACGAAAAGAGCAGAGACAGAGAGAGAGAGAGAGAGAGAGAGAGAGAGAGAGAGAGACGACACAACAAGGCTCGAAACAAGACAAACAGAATTTGAATAGAAGTGAAACTGCTGTGGGAGGGGGTACAGAAATTCATGGAGATTGAAGGGAGGAGAGGGAGGGAAGAGTTGGAGGGGAGTCGCCCGTGGAGAGGTGAGGGAGGGGCACGGGTAACGGAAGGTAGATGGGGAGAGGCAAGCAGTAGGGGCAGGGGAGGGGTAGGGAATAGGGCAGAGGAACCTCATGAATCCCCTTGATGAATCTATAATGATTCATCAAGGCAAAGGGGCTGATTACCTCATATTCCATTGTCTTCTGTATATTAATCTACAAAGTTGAGGGACTGATTCCCTCATCATCCATTGTTTACGGTATATATATATATTTGAATTTTAAGCAGGTGTTGTTCATACGTCTAATTTATCAACCTATCTTTTGTTTCATTTTATATGTGTTGTCCCATAGTGTCGACGTTTTATTCCATTTTAATTAACCTACTGCATAAGGAATCTTTTGAATAAAGATTCAAAGATCTGAACCTAAACTTAATTTAAAGACGTAGAATAAGGGGAGACATGATCGAATAATACAAGTGGAAGACGGGAATAATCAAAGAAAATATAGTGCTAAGAGAGAGAGAGAGAGAGAGAGAGAGTGGGGGGGGGGCTTATGGTGACGTTTCGGTCCTACTTGAACCATTTACGAAGTCACGTTATTGTGCCTTTTTGTCCTATCCAGAGTGCTAAGGATATCTCATAAAATAGGTCCTGATAATAACAGGAAAATCTGTTTACAAACAAAACGGAACAGTGGAGAAAAGCGAGGCAGAACCTTCCTCAGTATCTATTATACAAATAGACTAAGTGCACGAAACATAATAGATGAGCTAACACTAATTGTATGTGCAAGAAACATATTATTGCAATACCTGAAACCTGGTTCAATCCGAAAAATAGGGACATGGCTGCTGAATTCCACATACAGGGCTATAAATTATTCCACACTGATAGAGTCAACAGGAAAGGGGGCGAAGTTGCTATGAATGTTAGAGGAAAATTTAAACTGTTAGTTTAGAAACGATATGAAGGTGGAAGGAACAGACGCGGAATTTGTCTGGTTGCAGTTTCTTGCAGGGCATAAAAAACTAATCTAAGTGTGATCTTCAGAGTCTCAAACCAAGATAGTGGCCACGGTGAACTTCTTTCGGACGAAATTACCCAGACATCGGGGATATTTTATCTTTAGTCCAATCGATTGGAACAATTTTCAGGTAATCTAGAGTCTGGTAACTTCCTTGAAATGGTCCAGGACTGCCTTTTAAAAAAGTATCAGAATCAAGTAGAAGAAATAACCTGCCTAACAAGCAACCTTTAATGGATAATCTGAAATTAATTTAGAGCTCGGAAATAGAGATCACATATTAAATCACTTTTCATTGTCTCATGGAATTACCTTAATAACGATAACAAAGTTAAGGTACCTATAATTCGTTCTGCACATTATATGGTGCTAATGGATTTCCTGAGAAGAGTCGACTGGGGTAACCTGTGTAATGACTATGATGAGGGAGACCGGCTAGGTGGTGATGACTGCCAAGAAGACATTAGCCAAAGCTTTGTACAAGCTGGCCAAGCTGCATACATTCCTAATACGAATAACGATCAATCATGAATTAACCTAAATGATAAACAATAGACTCAAATATATCTTTGATGAAAAGAGGCACATTTACAGGCGAATCAAGTGGTGGTGGTTACTTATCAACAAAGGTTGCGTGGGAATCAAAGGTGACAGTAGGTACAAGGATTCAGGGAACTCACTCTTCAACAGTAAACGCGAAAGTAAACTTGAAGTATTAGAGAACTAAGCAGCAAAAGAAAACCCTTGAAGAGTAAGTTGTCCCCATCACAACACGAATACTTACAATGCTCAATATGAAGGAAAAAATACAAAAATAAGACAAAAAATAGAGGAATCTTGCCATTCACACACAATAATCTCAAGCAAGAATTAACACAGTAATTAAGGAGGAGGAATGAGATTAGGAAGAAGACCGACTTAGAATTCCAATAAATAGTACTACCCAAATGCAATGATTTAGAAATAGTTCACAGATTATACCAGCGGTCCTAGAATTCACAATAAGCGGTCTCGGGCTATTACGAAAATTCGTTTTTAGTGTTGCCGTACCGTAACATGACATCAATTATACAACATACCTCTATTACAAACGGTGGTGGCAGGTGGCAGAGTACATCACTATGACACATGGTGAGGACACAAGCTGTGTGTTCATATTACAAACACAGGTACTTTTTAAATACCGGTGGTACCTGGTCATAAAGAATACCAGCATAGGCGGATTCAAATGAGAATTCAAAGTTCCCACCACTGAATTATATATATGTATCTTTCAACGTACTGGCCGTATCATCCCGAAGCAGAGTGGCCCAAACAGAAAAACGAAAGTTTCTCTTTACAAATTTAGTAATGTATACAAGAGAAAAGGTTACTAGCCCCTCGCTCCCGGCATGTTTGTCGACTCTTACGACACGCATGGCTTACAGAGGAAGTAGTCTGTTCTACTTCCCCAAGGAGATAAGTGGAAATAAACAAGAACAAAAACCAGTAAGAAAACAGAAGAAAACCCAGAGGGGTGTGCATATATATATGCTTGTCTATGAATGTGTAGTGTGACCTAAGTGTAAGTAGAAGTAACAAGACGCACCTGAAATATTGCATGTTTATGTTACAGAAAAAAGACACCAGCAATCCTACCATCATGTAAAACAAATACAGGCTTACGTTGTACACTCACTTGGCAGGACGGTAGTACCTCCCTGGGCGGCTGTTGTCTACCAACCTACTACCTAAGTTGGTAGTAAACACGAAAAAAAACCTCAGTGAAAATTGTAAATAAAGCCTGAGTGCTTACACACATATCTTCAGATATATATAATAACAAGCCTGAAATAGAGAAGGAGTTTAACCTGGGAGAGAGTAAGAATGAATACTCTCACTAGGTACAGCTTATGCAATCATAGGGAAGACAGAACTCTCGATAGTGTATCAGCTGAAAGCAATTGAGGAACTGAGGCACCATGGCAGACCCTAGTTACACAGTACTCTACCCTGGGGCCCCCACCTCCTCACTCTGGCTGACTGACTTGTATAACTGGTAGTCATCTGAACCAGGCCTTTCACTCACGACAACAACAAGCTACTGTGCATTAAGATGATTATTGATGGTATACAGGTTTGTGGTTATGAGTGATACACTCCCAATATAATGAAATAATTGGCACATGCTAAAGTGCACTACTATGGTACATGTGATGGCAGGTAGCAGTGTGCACAACTGTGGCACACAGTAGTTGAAGGCAGCGGTGTGCACTACTATGACACACAGTGACTGAAGGCAGCGGTCTGCATCACTATGGTACACGGTGATTGAAGGCAGCAGTGTGCACCACTATGGCACACAGTGATTGAAGGCAGCAGTGTGCAATGTAAATTATGATGGCACACAGTGTATACTGTTATAACACGCAGTAATAGTATTCAGCAATGTGCACTGCTAAGGCCCACAGTGAGGACAGGTGCCTTTGTTATGGAAGGAGAGGAAGGGCCTACCATCCTTCCCTCCATTCTTTCCTCCACCTACCCTTCCTCCATTCTCTCCCGTCTGTCATTCATTTTTAGTAAAATTTTCCCTCCCATTCCATGCACCTCGCCTTCCACGCGTCTCTCCCTCCATCTCTCTCACTCTCCATCTCCCACTGGATGTTTTCTTTTGAGTACCCATATATTTCCACCACCAATTTTATTTACAGATATATACAATACGTACAATAGATTTCAAAGTCCCCATAATACGAGTAGTTTAACGAGAGAGTGAAAGAATGAGCACTCCCACTAGCCACAGGTTATACACCCATAGAGAAGACAGATCTCACGGATGTGTTAACAAGATTAACGTTTGTGAACAAGTGAAGCTTTCTGGTGGAGCCTAGGTACAACGTAGCCTACCCTTGGGCCACCCTTCTGACTGGCTGACTTGTGCAACTAGTAGTTACTATGTATACGAATTGGGACCTTCATTTGCAGCAGCAATAAGCTACTATGCTTTATGATGATTATTGGTGGTATGCAGAATTTTGGTTATGTATGATGAACGCCGAAATATAATTACGTACTAAGCATACACAATCCTCACCCCCAGAGTGCTGTTACATGTTGGGTCCGTCAGTCTCCATCAACTGGGTTGTGTGCCACCCTGGCACAAATAAAGAGAGTTAGCTAATGGGATCGTCTTTCCTCTCAACCATTCTACTCAGCAAGCGGTGCTCGGCATTTTTTTTTACAGTTATAAAGATAAATTAATTTAGAAATATTTCACTTTGCTAGCGTAGGTTTGAGCCCCTTGCCACCGGCTTAACCAGCAGGTGGCAGTCATGGCTTTCTTTGACGTGTCTCTTGACATCCCGCCTCAAGCATGACCAGTAGAAGTGTTTAGCTATTCTGAGAAGTCTGTGTTATTTCTAACTCAACCCCCCTACTGAAGAATTATGGGAAATATCGATTGCCTTGTGCAGAAGTTTTCTTTAGTCACTACAAAAGTTTCTATGGCATAACCTTTAAAACTTCATGTTGATAATATAGGACTTTGTAATACACCACCATTTATGATCTCAAAGGTTTCTAAACCGTCTCGTAAAATGCTGTAGAAACACAAACACACAGTAATGCAGGTAGCAGAGTCCTTTCTCGGTAGGTATTCCCTTCCTTGCAATCAAATATGTAGGTAAGTTGTTAGCGTCGGCTTCAGAATTTTTAATGCAATAGACAGATAAACAAAGGTCTATTGCTATTCCTTGAAGAATATTCGGTAGGGCATAAAAACGTAAGTGTCTGGCAGATCTTCATCTTAGGAATAGGAAGATTCGACTCAGGAAGTTTAACTCTAATTACGTGACCCTGGCTAGCTGCCATCGCAAAACAAATTGTCCAACTCAAGATAAGGTCAGCATTCTCACCAGATTCTCTCTTGGATATTGCCCGTGTTAGTGCCATAACTGGCACTAGTTCAGGTGCAGTCTGCAAGAGACGCATCATTACCTATTAATAATAGTGCGTCCTGCTCAGGAAATCCCCGTCATATTCCTACCGACGATATGCCCTAAATTATATGTAATAGTGAGACAGATTACTGCCATACCAGTTGCTTCCAGCAATACGTTTTAGTTAAGAGAGATGCTTTCAGAGGTGGGAAGTACCTCATCCCTTAAAAAAGAACAGTAAGCCTCTGTATCTCTTAAGGTAGCAACAGTCATATGCGCATCTTTCTCCTGAAATGTTTATGAAAAACTGAGCCATGCATTTATCAACATCATGTGGGAAAAGGGAGTGAGTACTGTAGGCGAAATATTACCTAAAGACTTCTGATTAGTGAAGTTATCAGTGTTCCCTGATTTATCACTCCCTGATGACTGCCTCTGGAGTTTGAAACAGTCAGTGATAACATAACCAACCTTGCAGCATTACCTGCATTTTAAAGGTTCTGCAGTCTTACCATTGTGGTTGTCTGACATTATAGGGATTATAGGGACAGCGTTCTTCAAACATACTACCACAATTTACAGTACGTGCAGGTTTTTCCCCTAAGTACCCTTTATCGCCAGAATACTGTAGGGAAAGTAGAAAAGTGTGCTCTCTCAGACAGATACCTGTTGCTTTCAAAGTATTCCCCAACGTAACACTCTCCAGCACTGATGTTAGGACACTGTCTTCCAGCAATTCTTGAACATCTGGAATAACAGTTTAAAGGAAATTGTCAACAAAATCTTCTGCAGTAAATCACAAAACTTTGCAACTCCTGCTGCCTATAAGACTTCAACTTTTTTTTTTTTTTTAGATTTCTCTAGAAAAATCCATGCCTAGTTTCATGCCTATTAAGCTTAAACTCACGTCCATATTTCGCCGGTACACAGAAATGCAATGATGACAGATTTCACAAAGCTATAAATTCACAAAATCATCACACTAAGTTAGATGTTCGTGATTATTCGTTTGCAATGTTGTGTGAACA
Source organism: Cherax destructor (assembly GCA_009830355.1). Classification (NCBI taxonomy): domain Eukaryota; kingdom Metazoa; phylum Arthropoda; class Malacostraca; order Decapoda; family Parastacidae; genus Cherax; species Cherax destructor. The sequence goes on along the minus strand of WNWK01000882.1, from coordinate 314,336 downwards.
AGTGGTGGCCAGTGTTCAATCGGCAAAACTGCAAAACTTGGGCCTGATTCTCTATTAGAAAAACTGCTCAGGCAATTTTTGAACACTAAAACGTTCATCACATGATAACACTACCTTCTCTGCTCTATCACATTTCTCCTTAAAAAAAACCATGCTACTTTTAGGTCTGTTGTAAAGTAAGGTTTCAATAATTGGCGTGCAAGAGAAGAAGATATATCCCGTGTTGGACTTAGCTTGCTACAGTTGCCTCCTCAACAGGGGGATTACCATGTAAACACTCAGGAGAGTATTGTCACTACCATTATGGTCAAGGAAACAAAGTGGGGAGCAGAAATTAACACCAGCTCCCCGTGCATTAGACACACCAGGTGGAAACACAGAAGCCATGGTTGATGGCCAAGACATTAGCTTGGTGCGAATTAATTCACGAAGCTGAACAGCGGTTAAATGGGAATAATATTCAATGCCAATGTAATGACCAATGCGCAAACAATGCTGCAGAAATAATTTACGCATAGCATACAAGGTATTTGTCATTACCAGATGCGTGACTCGTGCTGGTGGCATTACCCAACTAGCAATGAAACAACGTAATCAGCAGTGCCAAGCAGCAACAATGCAATGCAAAAAAAATGCTATGCAAACAACAGTGCAAAGCAACAAAGCTAGGCAACTAAAATGCAGAGCAATAATAAGGCAATAACAATGCAAGGCTGCAATAAAACAATATAACAAAATGATTCAGGAAGAGGCACCCCGTATTAAGAACACTGGCACTTCATTAAGACCTATGGTATCTGGTCGTAAAACGACAATATCAACACAGGCATAATCTGAATTTTAAGAGTAAAGAATACACCAGTTGTGTTCTTGAGATCTCTAATTCATACACACCACTAATATTATTAACCACTAATATTATATACAAAATGTTTGAAAGATATATCCATAAATAGGACAGAACTGTTGTGTGTTAATCAGCTCAAATCATGTAAGGAGCTGAACCTTCAGAGCAGACCCTAGTTACAAGGAAGGTTATTCTGGGGCCCCCTTCTTATGACTTGTGAGAGTAGAAGGTACTGTGAGTATATATATATAGGGCAGTTCCTATGGACAGCAATAAGCTACCATGTTTTAAGTTGATTATTGATAGTACACAGGATTGTGGTTGTGTGATACACGTCGAATATAGTAATATTATTACTCAGTGTACACTACATTCACTCTCCTCTCAAGTTCTTAAAGTTTGTTTTCTGTATGTCTGTGTGTGTATGTGTGTGTATGTGTGTGTATGTGTGTGTGTGTGTGTATGTGTGTGTATGTGTGTGTATGTGTGTCTGTGTGTGTCTTGTGTCTGTGTTCTGTGTGTTCTGTGTGTGTCTGTGTGTGTCTGTGTGTGTCTGTGTGTGTCTGTGTGTGTCTTGTGTGTCTGTGTGTCTGTGTGTGTCTGTGTGTGTCTGTGTGTGTCTGTGTGTGTCTGTGTGTGTCTGTGTGTGTCTGTGTGTGTCTGTGTGTGTCTGTGTGTGTCTGTGTGTGTCTGTGTGTGTCTGTGTGTGTCTGTGTGTGTCTGTGTGTGTCTGTGTGTGTCTGTGTGTGTCTGTGTGTGTCTGTGTGTGTCTGTGTGTGTCTGTGTGTGTCTGTGTGTGTCTGTGTGTGTCTGTGTCTCTGTGTGTCTGTGTGTGTCTGTGTCTCTGTGTGTCTGTGTGTGTCTGTGTCTGTGTGTGTCTGTGTCTGTGTGTGTGTGTCTGCGTCTGTGTGTCTGTCTGTCTGTGTCTGTCTGTCTGTGTCTGTATGTGTCTGTCTGTGTATGTGTGTCTGTCTGTGTGTCTGTCTGTGTCTCTGTCTGTGTCTGTGTGTCTGTCTGCGTCTGTGTGTGTGTCTGCGTCTGTGTGTGTGTCTGTCTGTCTCTGTCTGTCTGTCTGTCTCTGTCTGCCTGTCTTTCTCTTCTCTATCTCTCTCTCTCTCTCTCTCTCTCTCTCTCTCTCAATCCACTCAACCTGTCCTACCCCTCCTTCCCTCTTCCTTCTTTATCGTTATTATCAGTCATCCCCCTTCCTTCCGTCTCTCATCTCCTCTCTTTGTCCATCATACTTTCCGCTCCTCCTCTGTCATCCACAGTTCCTCATCCTCTTCCCCTCGTCGCCTCTGCCGTTATAACCTCTTCCCTTCCTCTTCTTTACTCTCATCTTCAAACACCTCTTTCCCCTTTTTTTTTTTACCTTAGTTTACTCTCTTTCCCCTTCCCTCTCTTTTTATCTTCTTACCTCACATCACACTTTCGTCTTCTTTAATTATCCGCCACTTTTTCCTTCCATCCTTTCTTCTTGTCTCTCTCATCTCCTTTTCTCACTCATCTGACCTTCATTAGTAACTCTCTCCTCTTTCTTTGTCTCCTCAACAGGATTCGGCTCTCATTTATTAGTCTATTTAAAATTTTTCCATCTTCCTTCCTCTCTCCATTTCACGAACAAGCGATACAAGATGCAAAACAACCACAGGGGGAGTTGAATGATAGCTCTTGGCCTTTAGTGTTGCAATCAATATATCAGACGTTCAGAGGGACGCTCTTGCTAAGAGCGTCTCTTACTCATTTTTGCAACAACATTGCAAGCTCCTGATGTGTTGATTGCAACACAAAAGACCTAGAGCTATCATTCAACTCCCCCTGTGGTTGTTTTTGCATATATATATTATGTGCAAAATCAATAAACACACACATTTCGATTCGTAATTTTGTTGAATAAAAATGAAAGCTATTTAAGTAGACACATAGTCATGTTCCAACATGAGATGTTGAGATGTTGCACATAGTCATGTTCCACTTCATGTGCAACATCTCAATATGGTTAAAGGGAGACGTAAAAACGTTGACATTTTAGTTCCAATGAAATTCTAGCGATGCAAATAATTTCCTTCGATTCTTTAACAGTTATACATGTAGAATTATATAGGCTTATGTTTCAAGGACAATGGATATGTTCAGTGTCTTTTTTGGGTCTTTTTTGGAGCCCTGGCAAAAAGCAACAATCACTCAGGACTACGACACAAAATGGTCATCAAAGAAACACTCGTAAAGACAAACCCCTGAACCTTCCTCCCTAAACCTCTCTCCGCTTATACTGGAATTTTAACCTCCTCCCTCATGTGTCTAAGTTCAATTAAGTTGAAAGAAATGCCACACTGATTACAAGACGTAATCAGTACCTACTCGGGGTTCCCGAGATCGTCCAGAAACACTTGCTCAATTCCCCGCTTCTCCTATGCACTCTAGTCCATGTAGAACCGTAGATAAATTGTTCAGATAACCGAAAATTTGATAAATTAGACACATGTTCAACACTTGTCTAATTTATGCACTTCGATCCATACCCAGATGAACAATTTGCTGTGACAGAACTCCTGGTAAAGAGACAAACTGAGCAAACAAAAGATTAAAGAAAATTGAACGAGAAAAAGATCGGCAGCATTACGAAAACAAACAATCGAACACTAGCTATGCTGCTCTTAAAGAGGGAAACCCTGGCTTGGTGTTCGGAACCACTGGCTCCAACAATGGTTTGTCCGGAGGAGTTTGCATTAAAATAAAAGGTTGCCATCAACAGAGAAATTATATTTTGGAATGGATTCTCAATGATGTTTTGAAGAAGTATGGAGTGTCCGGCGGCCCTAGTATACTTTTGTACAGTTTCAACAGAAATGATGGAATCATTGATGATTACCGCTGGAAGGATGAGGTATTGAACGACCTAAAGGGCGGTAAACTAGTTGAAGAGTTAACCTTAGAATGATTACAAGGAACTCTTGGCCGCTCAGACATCATCTTCTAGTCTAGTCAAAGAAACCTGAAAAACAGGAAATAACAGAAATTATTTATTAAAAGATGATTTTTTTCACATTCTCCTGAATGCTATAGAAATAAGGATCAAAAGAATTCCCCTCTGTCCGACTACAGCAACCCCCCCTCCTCTCCCCTCCAAGTGGGAAGAGGGACTTACTCTTTCACTTGTTTTTCTCGGTTATTTGCAAAAAGGTGCAACTGACGATAAAAGTTTACATTGCGAGGAAAAAACGGAAGATAAATTCTGAACAGGATTACTTCTACGCATGTTTGCTGTATATACTAAACTTTATTTGCGTAAACAAGACGGATTTAGAGGGCGAGTTTAGAGCTTACTGCGAGATTTTTGATACCCGAGCTCAGTTGTCGTTTGTAAGATATTAACAAAATAGTTTGTTAGTAAAAATTCATGGAGATAAAATAATAGAGAGGGATATTCTATATCTGGATTTTTGAAAATATATTTCCATTTAATTTCTATAAAAAATAATCAGATTTTTTAACAGGTATCACAGAAAAAAAAATGAGATCAGTGAAGCAGTTTTTAAAGATGAAATAAACAATTGTTGTTATTATAAAGAAACTTTAGTTAAGAGAAGATAATTCTTAAAGATGGTATCCACTACTTAAGACGTGTGACTGAAATCAGAAAAGAGGTAATTTTGACTTTTTAAAGAAAGTGGACACCATTGAAATGCATAGTTTGCAAACGTAAAACATTCAAAGAAAAAAATATTACCAGAGATTTAAGCAAAATGACCTAAAACACACAAAAAAATGTTCTTTGCGTTTAAAAGAACGATTTGATTTTATAAAGAACTGTTTGTTTGTAGTGAAAATGCGACATTACAGCAGAAAAACCCTGGATAAACGAAGTTGTTCTTGAAGTTTGTTCCCTCACCATGAGGGATGATAAGAAAAGAAATAATGAATGAATCGATAAAGAGACGAGTTAACAGCATTATACCTTCAGTTCCAGAAGAAGTGCTTTATAAAAGTGTTAATCTAAATTTGCATGCAACTGACCAACTTTAACGAAGATGACCACAGGATCAGCACATTGCTTCTGCATACGAGAGGCTGTGATCGTTCATTGATGGTCCATTGATCGTTCATTGATGGTCCATTGATGGTCCATTGATGAGTCTCAGGAACGCCAGTTCTCGCAAATCACATGACATTTTTACGGCAAAATGAAAAGACAGCTCAATTATAGTTACAGAATTTTGATCTTGTGACATTAGCACTACAATTCATCGAGGCAGAGCGCCTAGGATATTGGAATCTTCACCACGAGTGCATACGAGTATACCCATTTTTTTAATGCAAGTGGACATGTGTATGTCAAATTCTGCCAATTCTACCTCCAAGATATGGATTCTTTTCACCTTCTCAATTCTAAGTTCAGAAGTACTGGTGTCGTGTACGAAAAGTATTAGAACTATTACTCACGGTAGAGTGTCCTAAATAAGTGGGTCTTAGGTTTACCAGTAACTCATCACTTATACGAGTTCGGATGACTTTTGCGAAATTGTTGCATACACAAATTTTTGCTTGCCCTATTCGGCAAGAAGTGCGTTGCTATTTAAACCAAAATCGCAAGTTTTAATTATTCGGCACGACATATTATTATATATATATATATATATATATATATATATATATATATATATATATATATATATATATATATATATATATATATATATATATATATATATATATATATAGGATGGGGTCCACCTCTGGTGTGAATTGTGGGTCCCATAGCCTCGGAGAAGTGGATAAAAGGCTTCAAGGAAGAATATTTAGATGTCTTTCTGAAGCCATTTGAATATTCCACTTCCCTACCACCCATCTTTTATTAAATATATATAAAATTTATTTCAAGATACAATACATTGTCAAAATACATTAACAAGGATACAATAGTGAGTAAAACAACATAGATGACAACTCAGAGCTACATGTCAAATACTTCTTCCAGCTCCCCGGTAGTGGGCCGCGTGTCCAGAATACTGCAGGCATTTCCCCTCTGGATCGCAACACTGAGTCTCTGAAAGAGGAAGCTGGTCGCCCTGTGGTCCTTGGTTTCTATGATGAGTTTTCCACCCAGCTCCTTGAGAAACTTTAGAGCACACTTGCCCCATGCTCCATGGGTCTCCGACCCTATTGGGATGAAGTTATAGCAAGAGGGAAGGTCTTCATATTTGCGGGTCTTCTGGGTCTCCCTGTGGCTGGCAGCTCCACCCCCTTCGGCTAAGGAGTGTGGCAGGTAGGTGTCTGCCAATGTGGCAGCACAGGTGTAGTCCCAAGCAATCTGCTTACCATCCTTCCAGGGTAGCATTGTGGCTCCATCAGGACGCTTTTGACTTCCATCAGACCTCTGCACTTGGGGTTCCCGTTGAGCTGGGCAACGGGCTGTGGCGAGGCTTCTCTTTATGATGTCATTGACCTCCTCATGTCTAGCATACTTCCCTTCTGATGTGTGACACACTAGACCATGAAGTCCGAATTGATCAGCCGTCGCCCTGCCGCAAATACACCTATGTTCGGTGAGTATGGGGGCGGCTAGGCGAAGAGCAACACCAATCCGAATGGCCTGTGGGTCGAGTCGAGTCCCCAGAGAGGAATTGGGAACAGCTAGAAGGAAATCTCCTGAGTGTGGTGCCTTCACCGCTAGGAGACGAGCTTTGTCCTTTCCTGAAGCGTTGGTGAGCATTGTGTTGGCAATTTTTCCATGACCGGTTTGTCCCAGTGGGACTGTTTGTGCTCTTTGGGAGGAGCTGGTCTACTGGAGGAGTCTGCCAGGATGTCCCACTGCACTGCTGCTTCAATTAACTTGGGGTCTTGAGCTCCCACCACACCTCTCAAACGTTCAGGGACAATCCTCTTGACTAATCCACAGGAGGCCAAACACGATGACAGAAATGCAGGTAACGCTACCTGCCTTGCTTTGCACCCCTATACCTCCCAGTCGCACTGGGAGGGTTGCCTGCTCCTATTGCTGATCCTCTAGTGACAGATTTAGTGCCTTCTTGAAGGTTGATCTCAGGTGTGCGTCATACTCGTCAAGTGTTGGGTTTTCAAAAGAGGGTGCACACCTCAAGAAGTGAGTGAGTCTTGGCATAGTAAGACACCTTGTGAGGAGATACAGGGCATCATGGGCATCAAGATCACTTATTCTCTCCTCCATTCTTTTCAGGTCATTCACTTTGTCCTTGAGGACAGTGTCGATGGCGTGGTGACCCAGCGGTGCTCCCAGGAGGGTGCTGTTGGATGGAGTGGTAGTAGTGACTTCTGGGAGGATTGTTTGCACCGCATTGATTATTTCCTGGTTTGTTGTGATAATTTCACACTTTGAGGGATTAAGGATGAGTCCTAAGGCTTCTCCCTGTGTCTTCACCCGTTGTAGGTCCTCTAACAGGGACGCCTCAGTACCCGCCAGTGTGCCATCATCCAGGTACCAGATGTTGAGCTCGCTCCGTAGGCTGGAAGTTAATTATCTTACTGCCAAACAGAAGAGAAGTGGAGCGAGTGGATCACCCTGCTGAACACCCTCAGATGATGGAATTTCATGTTCCCCAAACAAAAGAGTCGAGGGTTTGCTGTAGCCAGCTGAAATGAAGGGAAAGAGACTGGGAAACCGATCCCGAACGGCTGGCAAGACCACATCTCTCTTCACCATATTAAAGGCATTTCTAAAGTCAAGTTTGACTACGGCCTTGTCTTCTGGTAGGTCCCTGATAATCTTCTCAGAATTGCTAAATATCTGCCATTGGGCCAGAATATTTTACAAAAAAAAAAAAAAAAAAGGAAAAATGTCAGGTACTTAGCTGAGAGCCAGTGTTTCATCCATCATGGAACACTGGCTTTCAGCTGAGTACCATGTATTTTTTCCACTATTTTTTTCCTTATTTCCAAGAATTTTGACCATAAGATAGATCCTTAACGATTATGTAAGGCATATCCAACCATTTTCCCATTTCTGGAGGGCATTGGTGACTTATATATATATATATATATATATATATAGTATACACACACACAGGCTACAAACCTCGGCAAAGGAGAAAGACCTTGGGGTGAGTATAACGCCAAGCACGTCTCCGGAGGCACACATCAACCAGATAACTGCGGCAGCATATGGGCGACTGGCAAACCTAAGATTAGCGTTCCGTTACCTTAACAAGGAATCGTTCAAGACATTGTACACCGTGTACGTCAGGCCCATACTAGAATATGCAGCACCAGTCTGGAACCCACACCTGGTCAAGCACGTAAAGAAACTAGAGAAAGTGCAAAGGTTTGCGACAAAGTTAGTTCCACAACTCAGGGGACTGTTCTATGAAGAAAGGTTGAGGGAAATAGGACTAACAACACTGGAGGAAAGAAGGGTCAGAGGAGACATGATAACGACATACAAAATACTGCGGGGAATCGACAAGGTAGACAGTGACAGGATGTTCCAGAGAGGGAATACAGAAACAAGGGGACACAACTGGAAGCTGAAGACTCAGATGAGTCAAAGGGATGTTAGGAAGCATTTCTTCAGCCACAGAGTAGTCAGGGCGTGGAATAGTCTAGAGAAAGATATAGTGGAGGCAGGAACCGTACATAGTTTTAAGACAAGTTATGATAAAGCTCATGGAGCAGGGAGAGCAGAGACCCAGTAGCGGACAGCGAAGAGGCGGGGCCAGGAGCTGAGTCTCAACCCCTGCAACCACAATTAGGTGAGTACAATTAGGTGAGTACACACACACACACTCACCTTATTTTTACCCTCCTTTCAGCCCCTACACACTCCCCTCCCTACCTTGTCTTACCCCTCAGCCTCACACTCCCCTCAACGGGCAATGGGCAAGGCATAAATCATCAGCTCCAGGAAGATGGATTTGCCAACCGAGCGAAATTGAAGTGTTGAAAAAAATTCGGAAAGGGACGAGAAAATTTGAAGAGATTACACATCACGCCTTTTACAGATTCCTGGGGAAGAAGGGAAGGAGGGGAAGGGAAGGAAGGAGGAGGAAAAGGAGGAGGGAAGAAAAAGGAAGAAGGAAAAGGAGGGAGAAGGAAAAGGAGGAAGAAGGAAAAGGAGGGAGAAGGAAAAGGAGGAAGAAGGAAAAGGAGGGAGAAGGAAAAGGAGGGAGAAGGAAAAGGAGGGAGAAGGAAAAGGAGGGAGAAGGAAAAGGAGGGAGAAGGAAAAGGAGGGAGAAGGAAAAGGAGCGAGATGGAAAAGGAGGGGAAGGAAAAGGAAGAAGGAAAAGGAGGGATAAAAAGAAAGGAGAAAGAAAAGGTGGGTGAATGAAGGGGGGGGGGAGAATGGAAGAGGAGAATGGGTAGAATAGGCAGAAAATAGAACGGGTGTAAGATATACGGCAAGGGGGTGGGGGAAGATGAAAGAAGAGGAGGAATAAAGTACACAGGTTCATGACTGGGAAGAATACCAGTAGGACTTGGGGTCCCATAGCACCAGTGGGACGTGGGTCCCACAACACCAGTGGGACGTGCATATTTGAACGCGCTCTGGTGCTATGCAGCCACACACTGGCCACATGTTTCTCAGTCTTGCGTCACACTGCATATTTTTTCTTTTTTCTTTCAGGGTTTGTATAAACTAGCGCATTCTTAAAATATATGATATAGAGGCTGCAAGTTTTACAGAGACGAGGAGTTGGGTGTGGTCGACGAGATCTCATCTCGTCTTTGTGGAGCATCTCGGTCTTTATCATCATTCTCCATCTCCTCCTTTATCACCCTCCCTTCTATAACACCCTCCTCTAATTTTCCCTCCCTCAGTACCTCCATCCAGCTTTACCTCCCTCTATACATCCCCTAGATCTATTCCTTTCTCCAGTTTTAACTCCCTCCCCATATGCCTCCCTACCTCTGTACTACCCTTCTTCAACCGCCATCACTATCTTCCTCCCTTTAAACTTCTATGACTATCCTTTTCTCATCCTTCCCTCGTTTCTGCAATTCATTCCCTCTTCCACTTTTTCTCTTGCTTCTAAAAAAATAATGCAACATTTAGGACAAATTTTCAGATTTTCACTGGATAAAAGCAGCTACCATAACTTATATCCACAAACTATATGCTTATTTTCACAAACTAGGAAATGTTACCTTATTAGCTGTTACCTTAACTAATTTTCACAAGCAAACTGTTGTTAATGTTTCTCAGCTCATATTTCACAAGCTAAGAGCTGTTGAGCTGTTAGATTATTTCAGACACTGGCGCTTGTTGTATATTTAATGAGTTGCTTTATGCTTCTACAGTGGACCCCCGCCTAACGAACACCCCGGGAATCGTACAATTATGTAAGTATAATATTGTAAGTGCTTGTGGAAGTGTATTTTTGGGGGTCTGAACTAGATTAACCTACGTGACATTATTTCTTAAGGAAGTAAATTCGTTCGGTAATGAAACTTGAGCAGGCATCTTTAATGAATTTTGTTCGTTAGGCGGGGGTCCATTGTATTTGTTAATACTTAGTTGTGCTCATAACAGGGTGAACCTTAAGTCAGCAGGGAGCCATATCAGGCCAGATCAGAACAGATCATTATTTCTCTAATGTTGAGACTTCGGTGTGCTGTATGCACGACTGTGGTTTGGGTGATATGCGTGTGTTGAAGTGCTTGTTAGATAGGTATGCAGACTCCAGCTCCTCCTTCCTGCCTCTCGCTTCATCACTCTTCAGATAGTCGGTGATAAGCGGTTGAGGGAATTCCTAAGAGTTGATTCCCCACCTAGATCTCTGGGGATTATGAGTATTTGTTCCTACGTGTATTTGTTTATCATTCTTGCAGCTGGTGCCTGTCTTGCTTTTGCGAAACCTTTGTTTTCAGCGTAACGTTAATCTTTTTTCCTCTCTAACCCGACTTTTAAGCCGTGACCTTATCGAGTGTGGGAAGCACTTGTCTTGTTGGTAACTGGTGTGTGTTTCTCTTTCTTTGTCCGTGTGTTTTGATCAAGACAGCGCGTGACGGGTCACCATCTGGAAAAGAACCATGGCAGGACTTCGCTCCTGGCGAATATATAGTGTTTCACTCGTTGGAAGCCCCGAGTTGGTACTCCCGTAGTTACAACCGTCTTGTTTGTATGTCAGTAAACGAAATAATATACAAAAGTCTGTTGCAACTATGGAAGTACCAACTAGGGGCCTCCTGCTAGTGAAACACCCTGAATTATTATTATCTGGACAGCAAAATCTCAAAGGCTTAGATGAGCTGCCTGGCTTTGGTGACGTCATTTATGAAAGACTACAACTTATGGGTGTGGGACTATCTCTTTTATGAGTTGTATCTTAACGGCTCGCCATCTCGGAGACTACAGTCTCCGAGACTCCAGTTCACTCAGGTTTACGGCTCAACTGACAAAGCTCCTGGAGAGCGAAACGTTTCTAGAGTAAAATGTTACATTAGATGTACATGTGTCCTCTTACCTAACAGTAAATTCCTAAGTCAGTTCCGTTGATCCTCCAGGAGTGAGGAGCCTGACTGGTCAGAACTACCCATGAGTAATGGACAGAGGGTCGAGCCTTTACCACACCTTGCGCCGGATGACTCATATTGGTTTAGTGTTTCATAAAATACAACACACTTATCCTCACTTTACCCTCAGTAGTTGCATCACGTTCTCTAGTGATGGTCTTTGTTTTAGTAGACGCAGATGTAGCCTCGGGTACACAGGTGTAGCCTCGGGTACACAGGTGTAGCCTCGGGTACACAGGTGTAGCCTCGGGTACACAGGTGTAGCCTACCATTACCTGCCCCAGATACAAGCAGTTTGTGATTCTTGTACCTAAGAGGAGAGAGCAACTCCTCTAAGTGAAGTCTTAGGTAGAGTCCTCATACGTTATATTTCGGAGGTTGCTGAGGTAAACAGCGCAATTATGAACAAAATATCTAATATCAAGTACTCTGATTCTTCATCATGTTTTAGGCAATTCAGTGATTTCTCCATCAGCGCTTCAAGACCCCACATCAGGATTTGAACCTGAAGTTATGGGGGAGCGCTAAACCTGGAGAATAATACAGCGCATGTGAGGTGGGATGGAAGGTATTCAGGCTCAATTCAGGGAACTGGAGCACATATCCAATTCCCTAGATCAAGAGCCCCTCACCAGCGTCAAGGAACCTCCCTTGAGGGGACAAGAATGCAGCTGACAGTTTTTCTTTCAGATTTGTCAAGAGTCAAACCTCAGTTATGTAACGAATACTATAACGTTTCAACATTAATACTGACAAAATGGCAACAATGTTTACCACAACTGCTCCGAATCCAATGATTTCGAGATTTGAACTATGCAAAATTTCCAGTTCTGTGCCTCGGCGGTCTGAACATATGGTGTATAATTTTTTTAATATATCACAATATGCAATGTTAAGTTACTGAATGGAAATCATCATAGTTTAATAAAATTTGAACATTGAAGCCAATGTTGCCCAGCAACAACGTGAACCTTACGTCCAAGAATAGACATTTGCGCTAAAAGTTTGAAGCCAGTCAGAAGAGGCATTCTAAAGTTATCGCGTGATTCCTCAAGTTGTTGTGAGTGCTAGTATGATGACAAATCTGCACCTACATAAGAACATTTATTGAGTAGTATTCTGTCCATAAGATGGGTCGGCCATTAATAACTGAAGACGTTCAAAATATGTTCACTAATTATATTAATTGTGATATAAAAGGAAAACATTTTCACACTATTTTATACAGCTGTACACCAACACACTTCAGTCACAATCTCTGCCTTTGTCTTATCAGCATAGGCCTTTTTTTAATGTTTGAAAACATGCAGAAAGGGCTTTTGAAAGTTATCGGACCCATTCCAGAAAACTTGGAGTGGATTATACAACTCTGGTCATAGGGCACCTGCACAAACCAATAAATACAAGAATCGTGTCCTTGTTGCTGTATACAAGCACCTAAATTTTGAAGTCGGTCGTAGAAGCGTGCATTGCTGCCCATTCAAGTAAAGAAATCCAATAATTATTAATAAACATACGTGTAATGTGTCAAAAGTAAATAGGGATCTAGCATGAAGAAAACAAGCGAATTGATATAATTGTTCTAACAAGTGGCGTCTAATAAAGATTTAACAAGAACAGTGCAAAATATGGTTGATAAAAACCTGCCAGGGCAACTGGTTACTTTATCAAGGACAACGCTTACAACTTTTCCGGTGTTCTCATGACATCTATTACAATATGCAAAATTGAAAACTCTTCTCTATTTTGCATGCTGTAATGCTTCATATGAGCAAAGGAGACAATAGACGGAGAATGATACCAGAACTGCGAGCCCAGTCTAGAAGTGAGAACCCCCCGGAGCGGTGCTGGACTCTGAAATATGCAGTAGTGGAGGGATGTGACTGCGTTAGTGTGATAAGTCAAACACATCAATTCATCAACTATCACATGGAAAATTCATTAAGAAACAAGACAACAACAAGAAACGTTTGCAGAGTTCTCAACAAATTGCATCACTCTGCAATCCTCGTTTGCTTTGTATTATGTCTTCTGGCATTCACCGGATTTGATTCTGAGAGTGCACGTGAAGCTGTTGTGGAAATCACTTACTCTAAATTAAATGTTTCAGAAATTAGGATGCAGATATCCTTGCAATTAAAGCAGATAGGAATACTGACTCGTGAAAGATGCCACCTACGAGTGCCAGTTTTACTGAGCATGTCACTATCAAGCTAAAATCTGCATGTTTGAAGTGGGAAGGTCATGAGTGATCTGAAGAAGGTCAACCTAACTGGTCTTCAGATGTGTACATGCTGCCTGAGCATTTTGTAGACATCCTGGAAAGAAGTAAATACTGGAGTAGATGTTGGCAGCAATGAGTATGCAACACAAGTGGATGATGTCAAAAAAGTAATCAAGTTAGATGTACTGTATTTCGGACGCTGTGCGATCCGAGCAAGGTACCCCAGTACCTCAATAAACGCAACTGGAATGGTACAGAGTGCGGCATAAGTGTGTAATGTAGTTAAATAATAGTGTTGAATATTTGAAGCGAATAAGATCAAATCAATGGCAAAATGGGACATACACACAGCCTATATCTAATTCAAACCTTCCGGTATGGAACATCAGCTATAAGGCTAAACTGAAGAGGCATTCTCTTATCTCAGAGATCAGTATCCCAAAATACGAAAAGTATATTAAACTTGAAGCTGCTCAGAAGTTGCATTATCAAGTTATCAGTGTTGAAGGGTTGAAGCTTATAGGCTGGACACAATAAATTATCTCATGAAAAGCAGTATTTCAGTTTTCTCAATTTCTTCCTAAAAGCTAATTGGAACCTATATAAGCCAAAATCATTTCAAACTTTTATCCAAGTTAGATTGATCAACTTTTAAGCGAGTACGATAAGACATCTAAATTACTGGGAACGGTTGAAGGCTCTTGATTTGTATTCCCTGGAACGCAGGCGAGAGAGATACATGATAATATACACTTGGAAAATCCTACAGGGATTAGTAACAAACTTGCACACGAAAATCACTCCCTATGAAAGCAAAAGACTCGGCAGGAGATGCAACATTCCCCCAATGAAAAGCAGGGGCACGACGAGTACACAGAGACAACAAAGTAAGTATCCGTGGCCCAAGACTGTTCAACTGCCTCCCAGCATACATAAGGGGGTTATCAATAGACCCCTGGCTGTCTTCAAGAAGGCGCTGGACAGGCACCTAATGTCAGTACCTGACCAGCCGTGGTTGACCAGACCCTGATCCACCACGAGGCCTGGTCTCAGACCAAGCCGAGGGGGCGTTGACCTCCGAAACCCTCTCCAGGTACATAAGTTTTATATTAACACAAGTCTGTACATAAAGATTTAGCGTAGCTGTCTGCTATAATTAAAAACAGATGTACAATCAAACAAAGTATGATCAGTTTCTCTAGTAGTATTAAGTAGTATAAGCCATTAAATTTAGTCTCCCATAATGCCATGGCATGATAGTGGCTCTCTTTGCACTGCAACTCATTATTGTAATTATATAATCTCAATGTAAACTGCAACGCATTATTGTAATTATATAATCTCAATGTAAACTTGCAAGGTAATAAAAATTTGAATTTGAATAAAGTCAAACACTGAATTATTTCTAATCAGAAGATAAATTTTCCTAATATTTCAAAGGAACCATTTTAAATAATAAACTTGGCACATGAATACTTTCACAATTTAAACTGAAGAGATAGTTTCCTCTCATGAAAACCCAACAGCACTAAGTGTGCAAGAGACCAGAAGATGCAATTTCCGGTTACTGAGCAGAATCCAACCAAATCTGCAACATGTGATGCATCAGCCATTAATGCCGTACACAACTGTTTTGTTTTAATCGGAGGAAAGCGCACAAAACGTAGGGGTTATATAGCCTCTGTGGAATGGGAAGCATTCAGATTTGTTCAAAGTAAGGGAAAGAAAAGCACAGTGCCTTGTATCAAGAGCCCCCTTGCCAGCATCAAGACACAAGCAAAATCTGAGAAAGAAGGGAGTATTTAATACTTTGAAAGTATTTAATACTTTCCAAGTTTTTCATTAACTATTTAAATATATGGACAAATTACTCCACACACAAAGTTTAATGGGTACTTTCCTGACCCTAAGATGCATCAGCCATTAAATACTGAAGCCGTTCAGAAAAGCTAAACTGAAATATGTTTAACGTCATTTAACAATAAAAAAAATCACACTATTTTACTCATTACTTGGGGAAAATCTCTCATTTACACATTTGAATTTCACTCTGTCATTGTCGAATTAGGAGGCCCCTTTTTTCTCGCATCTCTTTGGATGTTGGATGCTGGGAATGAGTCCAACAACTTTGTCCATAGGGCACGTACCCATGCCATGGGTAAAAATAAACTAGCCTTTGTTACCATGAACAAGCATTGACCACCTTGATATGAGCGAAAGAATAATGAAAAGTTGGAGGTAAAAAAAAGAAAGAAGGAAATAAATTCTAGCAGTCTCTTCATGGTCCCTCTTCGAGGATACCTAATTAAAGCGATCAAATATTATAATTCTGATATGAAAGAAATAGTGTCAAAATTCAGAAAGAAAATAAATTTTCATGTCAAAGACATTTTAATTTGTATTATTCAATAGCAACATTATACGTTTATTTGCAAGACGTTTACTAATGTACACATTAGTAAACGTCTGATGGGGAACATAACAAAAAAATCAGTGAACCACAAGAGATTAAAAAAAATATTAAACATAATGGGGTTGCAGGGACATTAACCCCATCTCCTGACTCCTGGACTATTAGGATTGTATCTGTAACAAGCGTCAGGTCAAAATATTCTCGCCCCGTGTTATGGCTGTAACGAGCTGGCATAAGAAGCAGCTCTCTAATTATCTTACGGTTGTCTTGATCTCCTGATAGATTATTCCAATTTACGTTTGGGTTATTGAAGACTCTTACTGTTATTACATAATTAATAATAATTTCTGACTACAGTTCATCATACAAAATAGTGTAATTACCTTCAGTTTATTCCAGACGTTTGTATGTGACATCAAGGATTATTTTCTCATTGCTGGTGCATCGATTTTCAACATGCAGGTCATCATAATCTGCTATATCGTGCTTCTTTTCTTAAATGTTTGTGCGCATATATATATATATATATATATATATATATATATATATATATATATATATATATATAATATATATATATATATATATATATAATATATATATACATATATATATATATATATATATATATAAAATATATATATATACATATATATATATATATATATATATATATATATATATATATATATATATATATATATATATATATATATATATATAAGAGCAACGCTCTTCTTGGCGAATAAGGCAAGTGAAAATTTGTGTATGCAAAAATTTCGCAAAAATCATTCTGAAACCTAACGAAAAAAATATATTTCATTGTGTTTATTATTAAATTATTGTAAACTTGTATAAAATATATTTAGTTGAATTAGGCTAAATTAAATTGCTCTTGTTATAAGGTTAGACAAGTTTTCTAAGGTTCTTTTGGTACGAAATTATTAATTTTTGCATTAACGTAAATGAAAATATATATCTTTAAACGTATAAGAGAAATTTTAATAAGAACTTAACGAGTTCTTGCTAATTGACCAGTTTAGGTGCCCCGTGGTCTAGTGGCTAACGCTCTCGCTTCACACGGCGAGTGTCTGGGTTCGATTTCCAGCGAGGGTAGAAACATTGGGCATGTTTCTTTACACCGGTTCTCTATGTTCACCCATCAGTAAAATGGGTACCTGGGAGTTAGTCGACTGGTGTGGGTCGCATCCTGGGACAAAAACTGACCTAATTTACCCGAAATGCTCTGCATAACAAGCTGCTTTCTATATAGTATGTCAGTATGTCATTGATGTCAACTAGGGCTGTATATAATGGACATGTACTTGTAGTAAATAAAGATATTATTATTATTAATCGGCACAACATTAACTCTGCTCCTTTCTGCCCCAATTCACACGGAATATACGTGTATTTGCGGTGATGCACAAGCCGACCAATATGGTCTGCATGGTCTAAACTGTTCAAAAATCAAGGGTTGGCATGCAAGACACAATAAAGTCAACGACATCATAAAGAAAACCCTTGCTACAGCTGGATGCCCAGCCGAGAGAGAGCCCCGATCACTAGCAGCCAACAATGCCCACAACCCAGCAAACCGCCCCGACGGGATCACCATCTATCCTTGGAAGAATGGCAAGCTCTTAGCATGGGACTATACCTGTGTCAACACTGGCTAACACCTACATCCATCACAGTGTAGGGCGACAGGGAGGAGCTGGTGACCACAGGGAGGAGTACAAGATCGTCAAGTACAGAGACATAAGACAACAGTATCAATTTCTCCCAGTGGGATCAAGAGACCTTGGGATCATGGGGAAAAAAATGCAACACGTTTCCTTAAAGAACTGGGTTCCAGACTCATCGACACCACCAGGGACCCAAGGGCAGTCACTTTTGTTCCAGCGCCTCAGCGTGGCCATCCAGAGGGAAAATGCATGCTGCATACTGGGTTCACGTCCGGCTTCGGAGGAGCTGGAGGAGATTCATAATCTTTGATATATTGTACCAATGTATTAATGTTCATGTTTGTGTTTTCTGTCAATGTATTCTGTCCATTAACAAAGCACTTATATAATATATAGGGGGTGGTAGGAGAAGAAAATATTCAAACAGCTCCGAGGAGAACCTCGAGTTTTACCTGAGGTACGTTTATTGTCTTCTCTGAGGATGAGAGTCCCCAGTAAAGTTATATATATATATATATATATATATATATATATATATATATATATATATATATATATATATATATATATATATATAAATATATATATATAATAAATATATATATATATAAATATATATATATAAAAAAATATATATATATATAAATATATATATATAATATATATATATATATATATATATATATATATACAAACCCACCAAAATGAAAGTAACCTTTGTGAATATTTCTCACCGATTTTCAAAAATCTCCTTACAGACATCTGCCAAATCTCGCTTGGAGAAATTCGCACATTTCTGTCGGGTCATCGAAAAATATTCCTCTCGCCTTTTCCTCTATAATTCATCACCAGCCATCAACGAATTTTTGACCACTGTTAATTTTCAGGCCACACACATTTCCGCGCCTTCTTGAGGAACGCACATGTCATTTTCTCGAGAAAGGCACATTTCCATTTCTGGTGATATGCACATTTCCACCTCTGGAGATATGCACATTTCCTCAAGCAACGCACATTTCCACCTATTCAGGGTAATAGCGTTCTTAGGTTTAAACATTTCCAACATTATAAGCTATGCCCGTTTCCAACACGAGCTGCATACATTTCCATATCATCGAGTTATGCACATTTCCACCACCTCGTACTATGCACATTTGTATTTCCTTGAGCTGCACACCTTTGCATCTCCTTGAGCTACGCACATTTCTACCATCTCGTCACATCGTATTTTGCACATTTCCACCTTTGAGCTAAGCACACTTACATCACCTTCGACTGGAAATGATGACTAAGTTTCCAGAGGGTAACTTTATTGCTCCACTCACTCCACACGGAGGGATAACAAACACATTTATAGTAGTCAGGTGAGTATCCAGATCAGTGACCTAGTGGTGGGTACTGCCGAAGGTCTGTGACTTCTGTCGTTGACGTTTTATTGCAAAAGAGGTTAAGAGGCTAAACTGAAAGCTCCTTTCTCTGTTCGATTGTATTATTTATACAGAGGATGGTAGCCTATAAGTATCTGCCTTGTATTTTGTTCCCTTCCTTCACGTTCATGTAGGTTTGCCAAGACGGGTCCTGGCCCGGGTCTTCATGTGGTGACCCGAAAGTGGCTCCCAAAGGAGTATCGGGGTTTGTTTACAGCCCTATGGCGGGGCAGCTCTATGCCAAGGGCTAGATTCCTTTCCTTAATGGCCAGCTAGGCGTCTGTCCAGGTTTTCAGTTGTGCTGTGGTCTTGTTCCTCTATATAACGCAGGCGTTATTCATGTTCTGAGTCATGCATACATGTTGATGTTCTTGCAACTATGATCTTTATGCTGTGAGAGGTCTCTTCCGCGTGCTACTAACCACAGCCACCATACGGTGTGTAGATTCCTTACTGTGATGTGGATGGTTGTCTTTAAGATCAGTCAAGTCTTTGATGGTGCTGGATATGATAATAGCAACACATGTAGCTCGTTGACAGAGTGCATGTGATACATAGGAAGGACACATAGGAAGGATACATAGGAAGGATGAGCCTTTTTTATGTTGTTCTCTGTTTTCGGTGAAGGGGAAATTTTTATGCTCCTTTCCAGCAGTTCCGAATGACGGATGGGAGAAATTTTAGCGTCAGCAAAATATCTAAAAAATGTTGCACTCCTCAAGATATTCTGGGCTGTAGATCCTGTAGGCACCTACAAGAGCATGCCAGTGAGTGTACCTCACTTGGTTCCTTGGTCGTGGTATGAGTAGTGATGTATCACGTCATTCTTGTTGGTTTCTGGTATGTATACCTGAGAGTGCTGATTGTCCTCAATGCTGCTTAATGCATGTATACCTGAGAGTGCTGATTGTCTTCAACGCTGCTCAATGCATGTATACCTGAGAGTGCTGATTGTCCTCAACGCTGCTCAATGCATGTATGCCTGAGAGTGCTGATTGTCCTCAACGCTGATCAATGCATGTATACCTGAGAGTGCTGATTGTCTTCAACGCTGCTCAATGCATGTATACCTGAGAGTGCTGATTGTCCTCAACGCTGCTAAATGCATGTATGCCTGAGAGTGTTGATTGTCTTCAACGCTGATCAATGTAACGGCAGTAGAACAAGTTTTCCTGAATAGAAAACACATCTGGTCAAACCCAAAAACACAACATGAATTTGTGTCCATTCTACGTTTTTTTGTTTGTTTGTGTTTGGTTACTTTAGGAGGGATTTGTCAGGAAACAGAACAAATGTTACCTGACGCAGGTCTGAGTCTTATGATGACCCGCCAGTGGAGCTTTTGGTCATCTGACCAAAGCCTTCCGCTAGCCTACCGGTTCACCCTTATAAAAATAAAAAATAAATAATCCTAAATTAGTCTCCAATACCAGACATTTATTTATTTTTATAAAACACAGTAACATCATAAAATATTAAACACTTATTGCCTACACACTAATAAAATAAATTACGTTTAAGTTCAAACATTAACTTTAAAAGGAAAAAAAATCCAAGCCAATTATGCTAAATCAAGACCTAAATCACGTTCTCTTTTCCCCACTTGTTAATTTCCCTTTCTTGATTAAGACGTATGCTTGATTAAGACGTATGCTTGATTAAGACGTATGCTTGATTAAGACGTATGCTTAAGACGTATGCTTAAGACGTATGCTTAAGACGTATGCTTAAGACGTATGCTTAAGACGTATGCTTGAAGACGTATGCTTAAGACGTATGCTTGATTAAGACGTATGTTTTTAAGACGTATGCTTAAGACGTATGCTTAAGACGTATGCTTAAGACGTATGCTTAAGACGTATGCTTAAGACGTATGCTTAAGACGTATGCTTAAGACGTATGCTTAAGACGTATGCTTAAGACGTATGCTTAAGACGTATGCTTAAGACGTATGCTTAAGACGTATGCTTAAGACGTATGCTTAGACGTATGTAAGACGTATGCTTAAGACGTATGCTTAAGACGTATGCTTAAGACGTATGCTTAAGACGTATGCTTAAGACGTATGCTTAAGACGTATGCTTAAGACGTAGCTAAGACGTATGCTTAAGACGTATGCTTAAGACGTATGCTTAAGACGTATGCTTAAGACGTATGCTTAAGACGTATGCTTAAGACGTATGCTTAAGACGTATGCTTAAGACGTATGCTTAAGACGTATGCTTAAGACGTATGCTTAAGACGTATGCTTAAGACGTATGCTTAAGACGTATGCTTAAGACGTATGCTTAAGACGTATGCTTAAGACGTATGCTTAAGACGTATGCTTAAGACGTATGCTTAAGACGTATGCTTAAGACGTATGCTTAAGACGTATGCTTAAGACGTATGCTTAAGACGTATGCTTAAGACGTATGCTTAAGACTATGCTTAAGACGTATGCTTAAGACGATGCTTAAGACGTATGCTTAAGACGTATGCTTAAGACGTTTAAGACGTATGCTTAAGACGTATGCTTAAGACGTATGCTTAAGACGTATGAGAGCTGCTAAGACGTATGCTTAAGACGTATGCTTAAGACGTATGCAAGACGTATGCTTAAGACGTATGCTTAAGACGTATGCTTAAGACGTATGCTTAAGACGTATTGACGTTGTTAAGACGTATGCTTGATTAAGACGTATGCTTGATTAAGACGTATGCTTGATTAAGACGTATGCTTAAAGACGTATGCTTGATTAAGACGTATGCTTGATTAAGACGTATGCTTGATTAAGACGTATGCTTGATTAAGACGTATGCTTGATTAAGACGTATGCTTGATTAAGACGTATGCTTGATTAAGACGTATGCTTGATTAAGACGTATGCTTGATTAAGACGTATGCTTGATTAAGACGTATGCTTGATTAAGACGTATGCTTGATTAAGACGTATGCTTGATTAAGACGTATGCTTGATTAAGACGTATGCTTGATTAAGACGTATGCTTGATTAAGACGTATGCTTGATTAAGACGATGCTTGATTAAGACGATGCTTGATTAAGACGTATGCTTGATTAAGACGTATGCTTGATTAAGACGTATGCTTGATTAAGACGTATGCTTGATTAAGACGTATGCTTGATTAAGACGTATGCTTGATTAAGACGATGCTTGATTAAGACGATGCTTGATTAAGACATGCTTGATTAAGACGATGCTTGATTAAGACGCATGCTTGATTAAGACGCATGCTTGATTAAGCGCATGCTTGATTAAGATGCATGCTTGATTAAGACGATGTTTGATTAAGACGCATGCTTGATTAAGACGCATGCTTGATTAAGACGCATGCTTGATTAAGACGCATGCTTGATTAAGACGCATGCTTGATTAAGACGCATGCTTGATTAAGACGCATGCTTGATTAAGACGCATGCTTGATTAAGACGCATGCTTGATTAAGACGCATGCTTGATTAAGACGCATGCTTGATTAAGACGTATGCTTGATTAAGACGTATGCTTGATTAAGACGTATGCTTGATTAAGACGTATGCTTGATTAAGACGTATGCTTGATTAAGACGTATGCTTGATTAAGACGTATGCTTGATTAAGACGTATGCTTGATTAAGACGTATGCTTGATTAAGACGTATGCTTGATTAAGACGTATGCTTGATTAAGACGTATGCTTGATTAAGACGTATGCTTCACAGACATCTTTAAACACTCAAAAACTTAGTTGAATTTGGCTGACCTGGAGCACATTAGCAAGTTTTTTTCCGAACAAGATACGTCCTGTCCTATGTCAGTACTTTATGTCTCCCTCTTTAAGTTGACTGTGCTCTGGGAGTTGAGCCTTAGCTCTTGGGTCTTACCTTTTTTTTGGCCCATAGATGAATTTTGCCTGTATCACTGTATCGCTATGCTCACAATAAATGAATTCTCGTTCATTTGAACTTCTTTCTACTTGTGTTCACTAATTCTGCTCCCTCAAGGAAAGCAATCTGTCCATGTTAAAATTTTTCTGCATCTCTGAGTATCTCATGTATTGTGATTATGTATCTTTGGGTTCTTTGATTCTCCAGCGATGAAAGATAGTTCACCCTACTACCACTCTCTCTAGCTCTGCAGGAAGCCTTACTGCAAATACTGAAAATTCTCTGCCTTCATGTACCTGAAGTTAGGGTTCCATATTGGCTCCACATATTTCAGTAATGGTCTAATGTAAATTATTTTGAATGACAACGTGTTCAAGGTTCTGAAGGTCTCATGTTTTATCAGTTTTGCCTTGACTGCTGACTTAAGTAAGAGTCGTACAAGAGAGTGAGAGCAACTATACGAGTACTCTCACCTACTGCCTGAAATATAAAAGAAAATATAAATCTCTCTCTTACGCGCCTATCGCCTCATAGTCTTGCAAGATACTTTTTCTTCAAGAGAAAATACTTTCAAGTTGAGCGTAAATAGAGGCTATTTCTCGTTCATTTTAAGTACAAAAATTACGACTTTAATCACATTAATCACCGTCCTTTCCAAACTTCAAACATGGCCACTTTTCTAGCAAAATTAAGAAAAACAAGACTGTAAATCAGACCCCCCCATCTCCAGCCTCCCTGCCTCTAGCCCTCCACTCTCCCTGCTTCTGAACTCCCTGCTACCAGCTCTCCATTCTCCCTGCCTCTGAACTCCCTACCACCAACCTTCCACTCTCCCTGTATTCGTCCCTAACTACATTTACCCCTTCTATCTCCCTACTTCCACTCTCCCAGCCTTTAACCATTACTCTCTCTACCTCCACTCACCCACCTGCCCTGCCTATATCCCTTCATTCTCCCACTTTTCACTGCCTCTGACCCTCCATCATCCCTTTCTGCATCGCTATCTACTAATGTATATATTTAGTTTGATATATTTTGAAAAACATATTCCTCTTCATCACTTCTCTCACCCCTTCTCTTTCTCTATTTCCTATGTATAAATTTTCTTGCCTTCGCTTTGGAATTCAGTTATCTTCATATTCTTTTTCGATGAAGAATTAAACACATGAGCAATATCTATCTGTAGACGTTCAGCTATTTAGTGGCTTTATCAATACAAATTCAAGGACATAATAGGAAGACTAGAATTATTTACAAAAGACGAGGTAATCGGTTCCTCAGTCTTGGAATTGGTGATGAGCACCGTGGTCTTGTATACCATTCATAAACACTTTTTTCTTTGTGGGGGTTAGGATATCTAAAGACCTGTCAACTGCAAAGTGATATTAGCTTCAACAAAGCTGATGAACAATTACTGGAATACTTGACGATATCCTTATTGACCTATTGAAGTCTCCCAGCTTAAGCTGACAAATGTCAACTCCTTGTAAGAGATCCATTATATAGAAAAGGGATGCAGCATACAGCAGGTGCTGCCAACAGGTCCTACTATTTGAAATAGCGAGTTGAATGGTGAAATAACAACAATTTGTTTGGCTTGATAAGTTTGGTGGCAAACGTTGAATAGGATCCATTATATGAATGTCTATATCATCTCAGTTTATTATATAAATCATCAACGTTTCCATCTTACTCCTTAATACCTTAAATAATAACATACAAATTTCGTCTTGTGCCTTGATAAGCGATGTTCTCTCTGCCGTCCCAGACCTGTGTGCCTGGAAGTTCCGTCTTCTAGCTAAGATTGTATCCCAGGCATTATACTCTGCCTGACGCACTTTGTGCCTTGGGGCACTTCGCGGACTGCGATCCTTCAGGTTTCGTGCCTGGGGGCATATCAACAATCATCTCACCCACGCTCCCTTTTTCCATCTCTCCACCTTCCTTTTTAATACCCCTCCACCTTCCCTGGGCTAAATTATATAATTACGTCTTCGTGCCTGGGGGCACCGTCTCTCGTGCCTGGGGGCACGCTCTCGTCTCTCGTGCCTGGGGGGCACCGTTCGTGCCTCAGTCTCGTGCCTGGGGGCACCGTCTCTCGTGCCTGGGGGCGCACCGTCTCTCGTGCCTGGGGGGGGCACCGTCTCTCGTGCCTGGGGGCGCACCGTCTCTCGTGCCTGAGGGGGCACCGTCTCTCGTGCCTGGGGGCGCACCGTCTCTCGTGCCGGGGGGCGCACCGTCTCTCGTGCCGGGGGCACCGTCTCTCGTGCCTGGGGGCACCGTCTCTCGTGCCTGGGGGCACCGTCTCTCGTGCCTGGGGGGCACCGTCTCTCGTGCCTGGGGGGCACCGTCTCTCGTGCCTGGGGGGCACCGTCTCTCGTGCCTGGGGGCACCGTCTCTCGTGCCTGGGGGCACCGTCTCTCGTGCCTGGGGGGCACCGTCTCTCGTGCCTGGGGGCACCGTCTCTCGTGCCTGGGGGCACCGTCTCTCGTGCCTGGGGGCACCGTCTCTCGTGCCTGGGGGGCACCGTCTCTCGTGCCTGGGGGGCACCGTCTCTCGTGCCTGGGGGGCGCACCGTCTCTCGTGCCTGGGGGGCACCGTCTCTCGTGCCTGGGGGGCACCGTCTCTCGTGCCTGGGGGGCACCGTCTCCGTGCCTGGGGGGCACCGTCTCTCGTGCCTGGGGGCACCGTCTCTCGTGCCTGGGGGGCACCGTCTCTCGTGCCTGGGGGGCACCGTCTCTCGTGCCTGGGGGCACCGTCTCTCGTGCCTGGGGGCACCGTCTCTCGTGCCTGGGGGGCACCGTCTCTCGTGCCTGGGGGGCACCGTCTCTCGTGCCTGGGGGGCACCGTCTCTCGTGCCTGGGGGCACCGTCTCGTGCCTGGGGGGCACCGTCTCTCGTGCCTGGGGAGCACCGTCCCCGTGCCTGGGGGGCACCGTCTCTCGTGCCTGGGGGCACCGTCCTCGTGCTGGGGGGGGGGGGGGGGGGGGGGGGGGGGGGGGGGGGGGGGGGGGGGGGGGGGGGGGGGGGGGGGGGGGGGCACGTCTCTCGTGCCTGGGGGCACCGTCTCTCGTGCCTGGGGGGCACCGCTCTCGTGCCTGGGGGCACCGTCTCTCGTGCCTGGGGGCACCGTCTCTCGTGCCTGGGGGCACGTCTCTCGTGCCTGGGGGCACCGTCTCGTGCCTGGGGGCACCGTCTCTCTGCCTGGGGGGCACCGTCTCTCGTGCCTGGGGGCACCGCTCTCGTGCCTGGGGGGCACCGTCTCTCGTGCCTGGGGGCACCGTCTCCGTGCCTGGGGGCACCGTCTCTCGTGCCTGGGGGGCACCGTCTCGTGCCTGGGGGGCACCGTCTCTCGTGCCTGGGGGCACCGTCTCGTGCCT
The DNA here is from genome assembly GCA_009830355.1 of Cherax destructor. Taxonomy (NCBI): domain Eukaryota; kingdom Metazoa; phylum Arthropoda; class Malacostraca; order Decapoda; family Parastacidae; genus Cherax; species Cherax destructor. The sequence continues at coordinate 288,007 of WNWK01000882.1, read as the reverse complement.
GGGGGCACCGTCTCTCGTGCCTGGGGAGCACCGTCTCTCGTGCCTGGGGGCACCGTCTCTCGTGCCTGGGGGGCACCGTCTCTCGTGCCTGGGGGCACCGTCTCCGTGCCTGGGGGGCACCGTCTCTCGTGCCTGGGGGCACCGTCTCGTGCCTGGGGGCACCGTCTCTCGTGCCTGGGGGCACCGTTCTCGTGCCTGGGGGCGCACGTCTCTCGTGCCTGGGGAGCACCGTCTCTCGTGCCTGGGGGGCACCGTCTCGTGCCTGGGGGCACCGTCTCGTGCCTGGGGGCACCGTCTCTCGTGCCTGGGGGGCACCGTCCTCGTGCCTGGGGGCACCGTCTCTCGTGCCTGGGGGCACCGTCTCGTGCCTGGGGGCACCGTCTCTCGTGCCTGGGGGCACCGCTCTCGTGCCTGGGGGGCACCGTCTCTCGTGCCTGGGGGCACCGTCTCTCGTGCCTGGGGGGCCACGTCCTCGTGCCTGGGGGGCACCGTCTCTCGTGCCTGGGGGCACCGTCTCTCGTGCCTGGGGCACCGTCTCTCGTGCCTGGGGGCACCGTCTCGTGCCTGGGGCACCTCTCTCGTGCGGGGCACCGTCTCCGGCCTGGGGCACGTCTCTCGTGCCTGGGGCACCTCCGTGCCTGGGGCCGTCCTGTGCCTGGGCACCGTCTCTCGTGCCTGGGCACCGTCTCTCGTGCCTGGGGGCACCGTCCGTGCCTGGGGCACCGTCTCTCGTGCCTGGGGGGCACCGTCTCGTGCCTGGGGCACCTCTCGTGCCTGGGGGCACCGTCTCGTGCCTGGGGCACCGTCTCTCGTGCCTGGGGGCACCGTCTCGTGCTGGGGGCACCGTCTCTCGTGCCTGGGGGGCACCGTCTCTCGTGCCTGGGGGGCACGTCTCTCGTGCCTGGGGCACCGTCCTCGTGCCTGGGCAGTCTCGTGCCTGGGGCACCGTCTCTCGTGCCTGGGGGCACCGTCTCTCGTGCCTGGGGGCACCGTCTCTCGTGCCTGGGGGGCACCGTCTCGTGCCTGGGGGCACCGTCTCTCGTGCCTGGGGGCACCGTCTCTCGTGCCTGGGGGCACCGTCTCTCGTGCCTGGGGGCACCGTCTCTCGTGCCTGGGGGGCACCGTCTCTGTGCCTGGGGGGCACCGTCTCTCGTGCCTGGGGGCACCGTCTCTCGTGCCTGGGGGCACCGTCTCGTGCCTGGGGGGCACCGTCTCTCGTGCCTGGGGGCACCGTCTCTCGTGCCTGGGGGCACCGTCTCTCGTGCCTGGGGGCACCGTCTCTCGTGCCTGGGGGGCACCGTCTCTCGTGCCTGGGGGCACCGTCTCCGTGCCTGGGGGGCACCGTCTCTCGTGCCTGGGGGGCACCGTCTCTCGTGCCTGGGGGGCACCGTCTCTCGTGCCTGGGGGGGCACCGTCTCTCGTGCCTGGGGGGCACCGTCTCTCGTGCCTGGGGGGCACCGTCTCTCGTGCCTGGGGGCACCGTCTCTCGTGCCTGGGGGCACCGTCTCTCGTGCCTGGGGGGCACCGTCTCGTGCCTGGGGGCACCGTCTCTCGTGCCTGGGGGCACCGTCTCTCGTGCCTGGGGGCACCGTCTCTCGTGCCTGGGGGGCACCGTCTCTCGTGCCTGGGGGGCACCGTCTCGTGCCTGGGGGGCACCGTCTCGTGCCTGGGGCACCGTCTCGTGCCTGGGGCACCGTCTCTCGTGCCTGGGGGCACCGTCTCTCGTGCCTGGGGGCACCGTCTCTCTCGTGCCTGGGGGGCACCGTCTCTCGTGCCTGGGGGCACCGTCTCTCGTGCCTGGGGGCACCGTCTCTCGTGCCTGGGGCACCGTCTCGTGCCTGGGGGCACCGTCTCGTGCCTGGGGGGCACCGTCTCTGTGCCTGGGGGCACCGTCTCGTGCCTGGGGGCACCGTCTCTCGTGCCTGGGGCACCGTCTCTCGTGCTGGGCACCGTCTCGTGCTGGGGGCACCGCTCTCGTGCCTGGGGCACGTCTCTCGTGCCTGGGGGCACCGTCTCTCGTGCCTGGGGCACCGTCTCGTGCCTGGGGGGCACCGTCTCGTGCCTGGGGGGCACCTCTCGTGCCTGGGGGCACCGTCTCTCGTGCCTGGGGGGCACCGTCTCTCGTGCCTGGGGGGCACCCGTCTCTCGTGCCTGGGGGGCACCGTCTCGTGCCTGGGGGCACGTCTCTCGTGCCTGGGGGCACCGTCTCTCGTGCCTGGGGGCACCGTCTCTCGTGCCTGGGGGCACCGTCTCTCGTGCCTGGGGGGCACCGTCTCTCGTGCCTGGGGGCACCGTCTCTCGTGCCTGGGGGCACCGTCTCTCGTGCCTGGGGGCACCGTCTCTCGTGCCTGGGGGCACCGTCTCGTGCCTGGGGGCACCGTCTCTCGTGCCTGGGGGCACCGTCTCTCGTGCCTGGGGGGCACCGTCTCTCGTGCCTGGGGGCACCGTCTCTCGTGCCTGGGGGCACCGTCTCTCGTGCCTGGGGGGCACCGTCTCTCGTGCCTGGGGGCACCGTCTCTCGTGCCTGGGGGCACCGTCTCTCGTGCCTGGGGGCACCGTCTCTCGTGCCTGGGGGCACCGTCTCTCGTGCCTGGGGGGGCACCGTCTCTCGTGCCTGGGGGGCACCGTCTCTCGTTCTTGTGGGGCACCGTCTCTCGTTCCTGTGGGGCACCGTCTCTCGTGCCTGGGGGGGCACCGTCTCTCGTGCCTGGGGGGCACCGTCTCTCGTGCCTGGTGGGGCACCGTCTCTCGTTCCTGGGGGGCACCTTCTCTCGTGCCGGGGGGGCTCCGTCTCTCGTGCCTGGGGGCACCGTCTCTCGTGCCTGGGGGCACCGTCTCTCGTGCCTGGGGGGGCACCGTCTCTCGTGCCTGGGGGGCACCGTCTCTCGTGCCTGGGGGGCACCGTCTCTCGTCCTGGGGGCACCTTCTCTCGTGCCTGGGGGCACCGTCTCTCGTTCTTGTGTGGGCACCGTCTCTCGTTCCTGTAGGCACCGTCTCTCGTGCCTGGTGCACCTCTCTCGTGCCTGGTGGGACCGTCTCTCGGTCCTGGGGGCACTCTCCGTGCCTGGGGCTCCGTCTCCGGTAGACTATGGTACCGTCTCCGGTAGACTACGGTATCGTCTCCGGTAGACTTGGTACCGTCTCCGGTAGACTACGGTATCGTCTCCGGTAGACTATGGTACCGTCTCCTCTACCTGGGGTACCGTCTCCGGTACCTGGGGTACCGTCTCCGGTACCTGGGGTACCGTCTCCGGTACCTGGGGTACCGTCTCCGGTACCTGGGGTACCGTCTCCGGTACCTGGGATACCGTCTCGTGAAACTGGTGTTCTGTCTTACATTCTTTGCTCACAATCTGACAGTTTCCTGATAGCTAATTACCTTCTCACCCTTAACGCAATCTTTAGGGTATTTTCTCCCTCCCTCCCTTCCACTCTCTCTTTTCCTCTCTCTTCCTTCAGCTCTTTCCCTTCCTCCCTCCCTCCCTCGCCCCCTATACGAGCCACTCTTTCTTGATTTTCTTGTATTTTTTTGTGGTGATTGTAGTTAGGGGAATTTTGGTTGTAGTGAAGGGGATAGTGGTTATTGCTGTGGTGGTTTGGATAGTGATGTGGATGATTGTGATGGATATGGTGGTGGTGTTATAGTAGCAGTGTTGGGCACTGTTGTTATAGTGAGGTGGTTAGCGGTGTTTGCAGTGGTGGTACTGATGTGGATAACGATGATTGTGGTGGTACTGATGTGGATAACGGTGATTGTGGTGGTACTGACTGATGTGGTTAACGGTGATTGTGGTGGTACTGACTGATGTAGATAACGGTGATTGTGGTGGTACTGACTGATGTGGATAACGGTGATTGTGGTGGTACTGATGTGGATAACGGTGATTATGGTGGTACTGATGTGGATAACGGTGATTATGGTGGTACTGATGTGGATAACGGTGATTATGGTGGTACTGATGTGGATAACGGTGATTATGGTGGTACTGATGTGGATAACGGTGATTATGGTGGTACTGATGTGGATAACGGTGATTGTGGTGGTACTGACTGATGTGGATAACGGTGATTGTTGTGGTACTGATATTAACGGTGATTGTTGTGGTACTGATATTAACGGTGATTGTGGTGGTACTGATATTAACAATGATTGTGGTGGTACTGATATTAACAATGATTGTGGTGGTACTGATGTGGATAACGACGGTAGTTATGGCGATTTGCGGTGATTGTAGTAGTGGCGGCAGTGATGTGGATAACGGTGATTGTGATGGTGATAGTGATGGAGATTGCAGTAGTTGTGGAGGAAATGATGGGGATAGTGGTGTTTGTGGTAGTGATGGCTGTGATTGTGGTGGTGGTAGTGATGGGATGGTGGTGTTTGTAGTGGTGATAGTGATGGGATGGTGGTGTTTGTAGTGGTGATAGTGATGAGATAGTGGTGTTTGTAGTGGTGATAGTGATGGAATGGTGGTGTTTGTAGTGGTGATAGTGATGGAATGGTGGTGTTTGTAGTGGTGATAGTGATGGGATGGTGGTGTTTGTAGTGGTGTAGTGATTGAATGGTGGTGTTTGTAGTGGTGTAGTGATGGAATGGTGGTGTTTGTAGTGGTGGTAGTGATGGGGTGGTGGTAATGGTGGTGTTTGTGGTGGTGATAGTGATGGTGGCACTAGTGGTTCTGATAGTGCTTAAAGTGATGGTGATTATAGTGTTGCTTGTGGTAGCTGTGGGAATAGTGGTGATGGTGCTGAAGGCAGTGATTATTATCATGGTTGAGGTGGTAGTGAAGGGGATGATTGTGGCTATTATGGTGGTAGTGATAAGTATGGAGATGGTGGTAGTGTTGGTAGCGGTAAGGATGCTGGTTGTTATAGTGGTGGTGGTGGTAATGGTGGTGGGATGCTGGTGGCAGAGGTGGTGCTACACTTACTATTACATACACATTCAGCCAGCTGGCTGTTTTCTGCAGCACTTAGTGTCAACCAGCTGGCCGTGGCTCCTACACTCACTGCTTTAAACACTGCCAGCCAGCTGGCTGTGTTTCCCTGGTTCTTTCCGTACATTCCAGACATTTCAATATATTCATCTGAAAGTACTAAATCATTTTCAGTCATACAGAGCCATGGAAATGGGTGGAAATCAGGTTTGATCTGAGGAAGGAGAGGGTTGCTACTGCGCAGTACCCTGGACCCAGAGCCACTGTCCTCAGCATCGATGTTCTTACCATTAAAAATTAATTTATCTGTAGATTCACGACTGTCCTCAGCTTTCCAAGTGGTTTCTGAACCTGCTTGTCTCTCTCAGTCACATACCAACACTGTCCTCAGCTTCTCATCATGGTTCGTCATGAACCTCCTTGTCTCTCTCAGTCACCTACCAACACTGTCCTCACCTTCTCATCTGGTTCGTCATGAACCTGCTTGTCTCTCTCAGTCACCGCTGTCGTGTAAATGATTCCGTTGTTTCGAGTGGTCAAGCCATTGATTACACTCTTCCCCCTTAACTCCAGAGAGAGAGAGACACTCATCCCCTGCTAATCACCTCTCATGTTTTCCATACACCTGATTCTCATACTCATCCCCTCCGTCAGTCCGTCCGTCCGTCTGTCCGTCCGTCTGTCTGTCTCTCTGTCTGTCTCTCTGTGTGTATTCATACATCATATAAGATTGAATTTCATTGTAGAAAATCAATGAGTAAACAGAGGATATGTAACTAGAGATGTATTTACACTGTTAGATGTGCAAATCTGTATAAACACAATGAGAAATACACCTAAATGTATAGAGCTCTGTGTATATAAAATTAGATGTACTGTGTATATAAAATTAGATGTACTGTGTATATAAAATTAGATGTACTGTGTATATAAAATTAGATGTGTGTGTGTGTGTGTGTTTTTTTTTTTAAAGAGCGCTTTCGTGTGCTTACACACATCTTCAGAGGAATATTTGCAGTCACGCGTTATGTGATTTTTGTGTACAATGAAATATACTCCTAGATAAATATATCTGTATCAATACACTGAGATATACTTCTAGAAATATATATATATGTGAATATGAGAAGATATATGCTCCCAGAAGTGTATATCTCTGTGAATATTCAGTGAGATATTCTCCTGGAGATTCATTTTTCTTTGAGGTGTATATCTGTGAATATTCATTGAAATATATGCCTAACGGAGTATACCACCATTATAGGATGGAATGTTCCGTAGTTTTTGGCTTGCAGTTTATAATGAGACATTTCTGGCCAGGTGGAACCACACTTATTAATGTCATTTCAGAATATGGCCGCGTTCAACGCTTCATTGACATTGGAAATTGTAAAAACTTAATTTTTAGAATTAAGAAGACACATCTTGATTTGGAATTCTATAAGGCTCATGAGAATTCCAGTGCTGTACCTCAGATCATTTTTTTTTTCAACAAGTCGGCCGTCTCCCTCCGAGGCAGGGTGACCCAAAAAGAAAGAAAATCCCAAAAAGAAAATACTTTCATCATCATTCAACACTTTCACCACACTCATACATAATCACTGTATTTGCAGAGGCGCTAAGATACGACAGTTCAGAAAATCCCTCCAAACCACCAATATCTCGAACCCCTCCTTTAAAGTGCAGGCATTGTACTTCCCATTTCCAGGACTCAAATCCGGCTAACCGGTTTCCCTGAATCTCTTCACTAAATATTACCCTGCTCACACTCCAACAGCTCGTCAGGTCCCAAAAACCATTCATCTCCATTCACTCCTATCTAACACGAAGTCCAAGCCCCTCGCCTTAATTATTCTAAGACTTGAACAGGATTAATTTATTTAGACTGTCTTAAGAATCAACTAATCAACTCCAGGTGAATAACACGGAGCAGACAACCCGAGGTTATATTAATATTTTCTAAAATAATTCTTACCGCTGAAAGAATTTTTCATCTTTTATAATAATGCAAATGTGGGATAGATTTCTCCCTCTGCAACTGTCCTTTCACTGAGCCATAGTACATATAGGAAATTTATAAATCGTGAATCTTTTTTTTCTAGTTTGACTAACAAATTTAAAATAATACACTAATGACTTATAATCAGATATCATTCATATAACATGTAAATAAAAGGAAAGTGCTGAATCAGGCAACGATCCCATCATTATAAAGGCCAAAGCGAGTGCTCCCACACCTGCGCTCCCACACCTGCGCTCCACTCTCGTACCCCCACTATATGCGTGACAGAACCACCAACACAGGTTTACAGACGACTAAGAATGCAGAATATGCAACATGCAACATGAAATACAGCTCAAAAACCAAATCAAATTAATGTATCTATTGCTGAAGAGCAATCAAATTTATTAGTTGGTGGCTTCGCAATTTACTTTGTGTAGAAGTTTTAATAACGTAAAATAGAAATATATATATTACTAGTTGTCAATCTTGTCAATCATGTTTTAGAAGCCTGAAACTGCTACTAACCGTTCACATTAAATGATAGTTAATGCCTTGTTCCTCTAAAAGTACTCCCTTTTGTGATATTTGGCATAATACAAGTCTATACCTATTAGATAGGTCATAAATATTTACGTAGAAGTCTCAGCTGGTAAGTATGGACTCCCGAGTATTTCTTTCGATCGATAACAGTAGTTAGACTATCAAAATACATATTACTAAAGTCACTCAATCTCTTAGTTACTGACCTTGTTTGAGGGATAAATATTCAATGTGTTGTGACGACGAATAGGTAAAACTTGCGATTTTGGCTTAAATAGCAACGCTCTTCTTGCTGAATAAAGCAAGCGAGAATTTGTGAATGCAATAATTTCGTAAAAGTAATTCTGAACCTAATGAAAACAATTTATTTTTTGTGTCTGTATTATTAAATTATTGTAAACTTATCTAAAATATATTTAGTTGGATTAGACTAAATTAAATTGCGCTTGTTATAATAATGTTAGGTAAGTTTTCTAAGGTCTTTTTGGTACAAAATTATTAATTTTTACATTAACAGAAATGAAAAAAATATATCTTTAAACGTATAAGAGAAAATTTTAGAAAGGACTTAATTTAAACGAGTTCTTGCTAACTGACCAGTTTTCCCTATTCGGCACGACATATATATATTATATATAAAGGGGTTTAGTTATAGGTAACACATATTTTAAGAAAAAGAGGATAAATAAGTATACAAGATATGATGTAGGGCGTAATGACAGTAGTTTGTTGGACTATGTATTGGTAGATAAAAGACTGTTGAGTAGACTTCAGGATGTACATGTTTATAGAGGGGCCACAGATATATCAGATCACTTTTTAGTTATAGCTACAGTGGGAGTAAAAGGTAGATGGAATACAAGGAAAATAGAAGCTGTAAGTAAGAGAGAGGTGAAGGTTTATAAACTAAAAGAGGAGGCAGTTAGGGTAAGATATAAACAACTATTGGAGGATAGATGGGCTAGTGAGAGTGTAGGCAATGGGGTCGAAGATGTATGGGGTAGATTTAAAAATGTAGTGTTAGAGTGTTCAGCAGAAGTTTGTGGTTACAGGCGAGTGGGTGCGGGAGGGAAGAAGAGCGATTGGTGGAATGATAATGTAAAGAGAGTAGTAAGGGAGAAAAAGTTAGCATATGAGAGGTTTTTACAAAGTAGAAGTGATGCAAGGAGGGAAGAGTATATGGAGAGAAAAGAGAGGTTAAGAGAGTGGTGAAGCAATGTAAAAAGAGAGCAAATGAGAGAGTGAGTGAGATGTTATCAACAAATTTTGTTGAAAATAAGAAAAAGTTTTGGAGTGAGATTAATAAGTTGAGGAAGCCTAGGGAACAAATGGATTTGACAGTTAAAAATAGGAGAGGAGAGTTATTAAATGGAGAGTTAGAGGTATCGGGAAGATGGAGGGAATATTTTGAGGAGTTGTTAAATGTTGATGAAGACAGGAAGCTGTGATTTCGTGTATAGGGCAAGGAGGAATAACATCTTGTAGGAGTGTGGAAGAGCCAGTTGTGAGTGTGGGGAAGTTCGTGAGGCAGTGGGTAGAATGAAAGGGGTAAGGCAGCTGGGATTGATGGGATAAAGATAGAAATGTTAAAAGCAGGTGGGGATATAGTTTTGGAGTGGTTAGTGCTATTATTTAATAAATGTATGGAAGACGGTAAGGTACCTTGGGATTGGCAGAGAGCATGCATAATTCCTTTGTATAAAGGCAAAGGGGACAAAAGAGAGTGCAAAAATTATAGGGGAATAAGTCTGTTGAGTGTACCTGGTAAAGTGTATGGTAGAGTTATTATTGAAAGAATTAAGAGTAAGACAGAAAGTAGGATAGCAGATGAACAAGGGGGCTTTAGGAAAGGTAGGGGGTGTATAGACCAAGTGTTTACAGCGAAACATATAGGTGAACAGTATTTGGAAAAGGGTAAAGAGGTTTTTGTGGCATTTATGGATTTGGAAAAGGCGTATGATAGGGTGGATAGGGGGGCAATGTGGCAGATGTTGCAGGTGTATGGAATAGGTAGGTAGGTTACTGAAAGCAGTGAAGAGTTTTTATGAGGATAGTGAGGCTCAAGTTAGTGTGTGTAGGAGGGAGGGGGACTATTTCCCAGTAAAAGTGGGCCTTAGACAAGGATGTGTGATGTCACCGTGGTTGTTCAATATATTTATAGATGGGGTTGTAAGAGAAGTGAATGCGAGGGTCTTGGCAAGAGGTGTGGGTTAAAAGATGAAGAATCAAATACAAAGTGGGAGTTGTCACAGTTGCTTTTTGCTGATGACACTGTGCTTTTGGGAGATTCTGAAGAGAAGTTGCAGAGGTTGGTGGATGAATTTGGTAGGGTGTGTAAAAGAAGAAAATTGAAAGTGAATATAGGAAAGAGTAAGGTGATGAGGATAACAAAAAGATTAGGTGACGAAAGATTGGATATCAGATTGGAGGGAGAGTATGCATAGAATTGATGAGGTCAAAAAGGGTGAGTGGAGCACTTCGGAGTCTGTGGAGACAAAGAACTTTGTCCATGGAAGTAAAGAAGGGAATGTATGAGAGTATAGTTATACCAACACTCTTATATAGGTGTGAAGCATGGGTGATGAATGTTGCAACGAGGAGAAGGCTGGAGGCAGTGGAGATGTCATGTTTGAGGTCAATGTGTGGTGTGAATATAATGCAGAGAATTCGGAGTTTGGAAATTAGGAGGAGGTGCGGGATTACCAAAACTATTATCCAGAGAGCTGAGGAGGGGTTGTTGAGGTGGTTCGGACATGTAGAGAGAATGGAACGAGACAGAATAACTTCGAGAGTGTATAAATCTGTAGTGGAGGGAAGGCGGGGTAGGGGTCGGCCTAGGAAAGGTTGGAGGGAGGGTAAAGGAAGTTTTGTGTGCGAGGGCTTGGACTTCCAGCAAGCATGTGTGAGCGTATTTGATAGGAATAAATGGAGACAAATGGTTTTAATACTTGACGTGCTGTTGGAGTGTGAGCAAAATAACATTTATGAAGGATTCAGGAAACCGGCAGGCCGGACTTGAGTCCTG